>JABXJD010000090.1:1672500-2218824 GCA_013375575.1 Percina caprodes
GAGGAAATTTATACTCGCGAGTGGTGGTCGCGACACTAGCTGCAGTCTTCTCCTGAACAGAGGTGGCGCAACGGAGGAAAGGCTACTGACTTTGCTAGAAGAAGAAGAAAAAGGTATGACAGACGAAGAGAAGCACTATTGAGGAATACTTCAGAATGTCTGCACAACGATTCAATGACCTACAGATTAAACCTTTCATTCGTCATAAAAGAACTCATCTTAACCCAGTAAGTTTACAATAGTCACTCTGAGAGTCCAGGCACCCAGTTCCCTCGAACTCGTCCATGCTTCCTTTATCCGTTTGTCAAAATAGAATGGCATCTTTCTGAGGACAATTCATACAACAATGCGGTCTGGGTCTTTACTTATTGCTAGGTAATTGCTGTACTAGTCCTTGTCTGCGAGACCAAAACAGCCAGGGAAGTTGGGTTGTGACAGTTAGTCAGTTAGTCATGACAGTTATAGAAACATGGGGGGAGGGGCGAGCTCGCACTGTTTTGTCTTGAATTTACTTCAACAGAAGTGACCATGCAGGAAGTCATAATGCACATTTAAGCAGTGTTCATATGTGACGCTCCAAGACAAAATCAGAAAATCAACATACTCTGCAAGTTCTCATAGTCATCGCTGTTCCTGTTTCTATACTTGACATCATGTTGCTCTGCATTCCATATGCAAGCCTCGTTCAGATATCACAGTCAGCTGATTTACAGTACCAGCCTCCATACCTGCCGAGCAGCAAATCCTCTGGCCGTTTCATTGTGGAGGGGCAAGGCTGGGGCAACATGCCATTTTATGTAACATTGAACACAAGGATACCCATTCAGTGTGAACCTACATTTTATTTATCACTGCACTGAATAATATCCCTCTCTTTGGGGATAAAGTGGTAATAAAAATGTATGAAAATATTTGGCACAGTTAAGGGGTCAGAGGAGGATCGAGGCTTAATATTACGGCGGGAATGGCACTGCCCTCCCTTCCATCCAGAACCGCCACTGAACACTGAACACAAGACTTTCACCAAGGAAACAGGTGGTTGGGGGTTTAAAACCTTTTCAAGACATTTCTGTTTAACCAGAAACAGCTCTGAAGTCACTAGCGCTAAACCCACCAGACTCCATTTAAAAAAGCAATACTTTTAGTGTGTAGAGAGCTAAACTTTTTCACATGTAAATCGGTAAACTATGTGTTTATTTCAAGCAGAACTAGAGTTCTGACGGTTGGGAAAGTGGAAAGATGACCCAAAATGTCTTTTCATAATGTTATTTTGTTTCTGTCGACTTTGAATGAAGTGTATTTTACAACGCTAAAATTACTATTTATTTACATGGAGTCTGGTGGGTTTAGCGAACACAATTTTGCAGATGTTTTAATGTTAAAAAAAAGGATCAGAAAGGTGGACCTCCTTAGAAATCCTTTCCATAATGTTGTCAGACACTTAGAATATTAATCTGATCCTGTCAGTGGCAAAATGAGCACTTTGTGAAGGTAAATACAAGTTGGACCATTGCCCTAACTGACATTGTAGCTTGTTTCGCTGCTTCCGACTGCAGAGATCTCGCTTAATACTGGACCAATGTCAAAGACTGTTGTTCCCATCAGTCACATAGACACAAAACAGAAAAATAGGGTCCTGGTCCATCATCTCATGGTGACCGATATCTGCATCACAGGCTATACTTGTCGTGTCGCAGTTCCAAAACATAAATTTCCATAACTATTTCTATCCATTCAGCAATTGTCGGGGACTTGTATAAAATATCATGCGGATGGTTGTGCGTAAGCGTGAGTACATTATACAAACTCGTTGATGAGAATGCATTGCGCTCCGAGACAAAATCGAAACCAACACTACACTGAGAGTTCTCATTCTCATCCCTGATACTTTTTTAAACTTGGCATCAGGTTTCTCTGCATTCCATGTGCGAGCCTCATTCAGATATCACTGTCAGCTTATTTACAGTACGAGCCTCCACACCTGCCGAGCAGCAAATCCTCTGGCCGTTAAGTTGTGGGAGGGATGATAAATCTGCTCATTGTTGTGGCTGCGAGGGAGCCCCTACGCTCTGCTTGACAGCAGTCACATTGTTGCCATGTTACTGAGAGTAGGAAGAAGAGGGCCATTGTTGAGATAACACTTACATTGTGTACAGTGTTGCTGTTTAGGTTCAGGACGGAGCGGGAGGTTGTCTGGGGAGCTGAAGACGTATGAAATAACACTGTTTTTCTCCGAACTGTGAGATAACATCGGCGGTTGAAATCTGATGTTGGTTTCATGAGACTGCAGAAAAGTGTGAAGAGAAACAAGAGACTTTTAAATAAATGACCATCCACAAAACTGCGCTGTCTTATTACCATTTGATGACAAGTACCTGAAAAATTCAATACTGAGTCAGATTCAGTGGAATTCTTTAAAAGACAGGATTATGTAGAGAGGAGGCTGTCAGACATTATTCAGAGTTCAGGAATTTCAGTTGCTGAGGTTAGTAAAGTAAATATGGTATGTGTGGCACATGTAAGAAGAGTAGGGTTAGCCCAAGATTGACATGGAGGTAGTTAATGGTGTTTGTTGTCCAGCAGCACTTTGGAGGTGTTCAAACACAAATTATTTCGTATTATTTGATTAGTTCAGATACAAAGTTAACAAAAGATTGATTATTTTCTTGGCAGCTAAACGATATATACATACAAATTTATTCTCAAGTAAATATATTCTCAAGTAACTTAATTAGGAAAAATCCAACCTTAAAAGACACCAATTTTTGTTCTTGTAAATGAATAATAAATAATAAATTAATATTCTTTCTTAAATACAGGGGGCCTAAGTATCAACACCCTATGTTAAATTCCAATAGAAGCAGGCAGACTTGTATTTTTAAAGGCCAGTTATTTCATTTCCCTTGGCCTTTGGAATTAAAATAGCCCCCCACCCATATCATCACATACCCTTTACCATACCTAGAGATTGGCATGGTGTTATTTCAGTTAGCTTAATAGCTGGATTGATTTGCATTGAGAGATGATGGTATGGAACATGCCCCATGCCGATCTCTAGGCATGGTGAAGGGGATGTGATCAAACTCTAATCCAAAATCCCCAAAAAGTTTGATACCTGTGCATTAGAAGATGACATTGGCGTCTGAAGAAGCAAAGCAAGCTTGAATGAATCTCATGGATAAAAGGGAAAGCAATTGTTTCAATGATATACCTCACATCATGCAGTGTTTTGTAGGAATTAAAGAGAGTTGTTCCCATCAGTCACGTAGACACAAAACATAGGAAAATAGGGTCCAGGTTGAAAAAAACGGTGGTAGTGAATTAAAGTTTTTACTTGGCTTGGCTTATAAAGCATGTGGAACTGCTGGATATGTTTCCATCTGTCTCTTTGTACCATTTGCATTCTTGACTATTTTTTCACACTTAACAAGATGCAATAACTTGAACTAGTAAGAGCTCTAGAGTTTCAGAAAATGTCCCCAAACATATTTGATGTGAAAGCACCTTGACAGTGTTCTGGGTGTTTACGAGCCTTGCTAAATGTCTCATTGAAAAACTATGAGCAAATTGGCTGCTTTTACCCCTATGTCCTGTAGTTTTCCAGGGATGGGAAGCTGAAGGAGATTTGAATAGAATTGACACATTCTTGCCTTATCTTAATGTTTTCTACCCCCCCCCCCAGTTAACCCAGGGAGTCTGGGTATCATCCTTAAGGTTGAGAACAGAGCAAGCAGCTCAGCTGTGCCTCGTGTTGAGAGATGGGTCCAGCGATGTACCGGTTCTCCTGGGTTTAGAGGACGGTACCATGGGATAGTTTTTACAAATCTGCTTTACGGCACTTGTTCAAGCTCCTTATAGGGCATGTGAAAAGAATGCTGCTTTGGACTCAGGGCTTAGTCACGACCAGCGATGTTATTGTCTGAAACTTCATTTCAAAGATAAAACTATAGATTTAACACGCTACCTTGATTCATTTCATTTATCGATGCATTTTCCTCACAGGGTTCAGTTGACAGGTATTGACTAGGGATCAACCAATACTGGTTTTTCAAGGGCAATACCGATGCCGAGTACTAGTAGTTATTGTAGTCTCGCTTTGCCAGACCCTCCTCCAAAGCATGCTTAAGAAGGGTCTGTTATGGCTATTGGACAGATAGTCTAGCTAGCTTTCTCAATTGAACCCTACAGCATTTTTTTTTGTCACATACAGAAAACGTCTCCTCACTATCTGCTAGCTGCCTGTCCCCAGAACACACTGTAAAAAACATCTCCTCACTATCTGCTAGCTGCCTGTCCCCAGAACACACTGTAAAAAACATCTCCTCACTATCTGCTAGCTGCCTGTCCCCTGAACACACTGTAAAAAACATCTCCTCACTATCTGCTAGCTGCCTGTCCCCAGAACACACTGTAAAAAACATCTCCTCACTATCTGCTAGCTGCCTGTCCCCAGAACACACTGTAAAAAACATCTCCTCACTATCTGCTAGCTGCCGGTCCCCAGAACACACTGTAAAAAACGTCTCCTCACTATCTGCTAGCTGCCTGTCCCCTGAACACACTGTAAAAAACATCTCCTCACTATCTGCTAGCTGCCTGTCCCCAGAACACACTGTAAAAACATCTCCTCACTATCTGCTAGCTGCCTGTCCCCAGAACACACTGTAAAAAACGTCTCCTCACTATCTGCTAGCTGCCTGTCCCCTGAACACACTGTAAAAAACATCTCCTCACTATCTGCTAGCTGCCTGTCCCCTGAACACACTGTAAAAAACATCTCCTCACTATCTGCTAGCTGCCTGTCCCCAGAACACACTGTAAAAAACATCTCCTCACTATCTGCTAGCTGCCTGTCCCCAGAACACACTGTAAAAAACGTCTCCTCACTATCTGCTAGCTGCCTGTCCCCTGAACACACTGTAAAAAACATCTCCTCACTATCTGCTAGCTGCCGGTCCCCAGAACACACTGTAGACAGCCCAGGGTCTACCAACGCCAACAAAAATAATCTGCACCAACCTGCACCACCAAACATAACAACCAGTGTTCCAGCTTTCCAGCCAATAACCGGCAAGAAGGATTTGGGGGTGGGGGCTGGGGGGGTTAATGCGCAGAAGCACGGAAGGGAAGGAGAGGCTCGTTTTGTTTGAAAATATTTTGAACGTCAATGAGAAATGCTGTTACCCGACCCCGGAAGTGTTCCATCAAGGATATAGACTACAGTTAATGAAAGCAATGTTTGGAACCCATATGAATTTACAGTGAAGATGAAAATCTTAGTCAAAATTAAGATATTGGAACGAACTCTAACACAAAATTTTGTTTAAATGCTTTAAGCAATTATTTAACAAATGACAAACGTTCAACGTAACACCCAGTAACAGATAGTCAGATAGACTCTGAAACAGAAGCAGAGGGACAGCAACAGAGCTGTAGCCGAGCCAAAGAAGAACACTTTTCATTAAGTGTGTCTGTTATCAGGCAAATAAAAGGCAGCTACAGATAATCTGGAAACAAAAAGCTTGACTCTATCTATGAAAACAGCTTATCTATGAATTTTGCCACTCCAACCTGTTTTAGTCTTATCAGATCAGAGGTCAGTCTTGACCACTGACCACCCAGAGTCCTAACAGAGGGCTGACATACCCATAACCCACCTGGGCTGTAAAAATACCCGTCTTGTTACAGCCTGTTTATGACCTCCTGCGTTCAGGATCCGAGAGGCCCGAGGGCTGCCTGCATGCAGCGCCTCAAAAAGCCCCCCCGAAATCTCAGGATACCTCCAGAAATCTGTCTTCTGCATTAAAGGGCAGCCAATGTGAAGCCTTAGGTATATCCTCAACGTTATCCCTTGAACATACTGTACTTTAAGGGATAACAGAAATGAGTTTGTAGTGAAATAGTTTGGGATGTAATCCAGGTCCCAACCCCTCTGCTTTAAGGAAATACATGTATTTCTAGGTGGTAACTCCTGCTCAAATTAATATTTTTACAATTCTGTTTGTATTTAACCAGTGTGATGCAGCGTGCTGATAGGTGAGACTTAGAGGTGTTGGGCGGTGTGTGTTTTTTCACGTTGGCGGGGGCAGGTTAGCAGTCCCCCTGCTTCCAGTCTTTAATTAAACTAATGGCGCTTACCCACTGCTTGCACCAGCTCTACTCGGCTCGGCTCGACTCCACCGCGGTGCCCCGTCCTCCTTTTTCCATCGCAGAGTCAGTACCGCCTCATGCGGGAGGCGAGCGTGGCTGGTTGTCATAGCGACGGCGCAGGAAACTGCGGTGACCTAACGCGGCACACACACAGAACGTGGAAGGTGTGTTTGATTCTCGGCATGTGGCAGAAGCCACATTTAGTTTCTAAAGAAGCAGGAGACAGCAAAAAATTGGAATTTGTATGTACTGTTATATTTCATTAACCCTTGTGTTGTCTTTCCCTCAGCATGAAAAAAACACTTTTGTTGTCCCTATCTCTATGTTATTGTTGCTTTTCCCAAAAAAAGTTTTACGTTATTTTGGGGTTTTTTCAACATTTTTATCATATTTTTTTCCCCAATGAAGTTTTGTCACTTTTTGACATTTTAGCAGTTTTTTCCAAATTATACTTTTCCCAATGTTTTGTCGCCTTGTCGTTGCCCTGTTTGACCTCCCCTATTTCTGATGAAAAACAAAACAAACTTAGACATGGGTCAAATTTGACCCCAGGACAACATGGGGGTTTTCTTCCCATCAATGTGGCTCTCCACTTCTCATGTCCTCTTGCAGTAGACTTCACTTCGGACCCTCGGGTGTGTAGCTGGATTTGTGCAAAATCAAAAGTATTAAACCTGCAGCAGAAAGACATCGTCCTTTTTAATCAACACATTGGGTGGCTTAGTGGTAGAGCGGTTGCCTGCCAATTGGAAGGGTGGTGGTTTAATTCCTGGCCCTGCAGTCCCATGTCGAAGTGTCCTTGGGCAAGACACTGAACCCTGAGTTGCTGTGTCATCGGAGTGTGAATGTGTGTGAATGCACCTTGTACGGCAGCTACGGCCACAGTGTGTGAACGTGTGTGAATGGTGAATGGTTCCCGTGTGATGTAAAAGCGCTTTGAGTATTCGTTAAGACTAGAAAAGCGCTATATAAATACGGCACATTTACATTGTTTGTCCTTGACAAAACCTGGCACCTCCATTGCTCACAATGCCCGTCAACCTCCGTCAGGTTGGGAGATTCTCTAGGGTCCTCTAGTGTATAGCCTCAAGCAGTGATGAGGCTGGGCTGCAGACGTCTGTTTGTTGACTCCCAACACCTGCTGGCCTCTGCTAACCCCTGGGTTCAGGCTGTTTTTTTCCCTCCAGCTTTCCAAGCAGCTCAGAGCTTTGTTCTCATCATGTCCATCAGAGAGGGCAACAGGGCAATCCACTTATTCTAATTTAGCACCTTAAGTCCTGAGAGCTCTTAAATGACAATGCTAGTGGAATGTGAAATGAATATGACGGGAAATGGCTGAAGAACATTTCAAAAACAGGGCTTTAGGATGACTGGGGTGGGGGAGGGGGAAGTGGACTGTCTCTAATTATATGTTGTGGATTTTAGTCAAGCGCAGAGGCTGGAAATAGGCTGAGTCAGCCTGTGTAGACAATTACAGGACAGAATATCTGTTTGTGGTGTTTGAGAGGGAACAGCTGGTTCAGGCCAACACCTGTCCGGCTGACGGTGGTTGTGTTCAGACAGGATTGTATCACAATGGCAAGTAAGTAGGATTACGTATAGTCTGACAAAATAAATGAGAAAACAAATAGGTGAGAATGGAGGTGACACAAACCAAATGTCTAAAGTTTTTTATCCAGCTACTGCTAACTGCTGGCAGAATTTGACCATTCCACATTCCACACACATTCACGGCTGTGTTTATTCTCCGGGTTCACGTCACTCCAAGCGCTAATGCTAACGGAGCCTATAATGTGTGTGCACTAAATGTAGCCTTTTTCATATGTCGTTTTTATACAATGTCGTTTTTATATAATGTCGTTTTTATATGTTTTAAATGTATAACGCCACTTGAGCCACGGTGAAACTTTGTTTGTGTATGTGGTTGAAAAGACAATAAAAAAACATTTGAGTTGACTGTCTGTCTATGTCTGGAACCGGTAGGCGTGGCTTGGGAGGGGACTCGTAGGGAAGCAAGTGCATTCTGGGAGTTGCTGTCTTTCATCCACATGAGCCAAAATTACATTTTCTGGCTTTTAAGGCACCAATCTCTAAAATAAAATAAAAAAAATCACATTTCTACTACATAAGTGACCCAACTTAAATATATATTCATATTTCCAGCTGTGAAATATCCCTTTAGGTAAATAAACTGAGCAATGCAAATGAATCTGGAACATAATTTTCTATTTGAAGAAACTACTATACTTTTCCTGTTGAGAAATTCCTGAATAAAGTTTAGGTTCAATAGAAACAAAAACATCTGTTTCATATCTGGCAGCTGACCTACATTCTCTTTTTAGGATTTTTAAAATTATATTAGGCACAGTAAGTGTTTTCTATTAAATTTAATGTAAATGTGGTGTATTTATAAAGCGCTTTTCATACAGGAAGCATTCACCATTCACACACACGTTCATACACTGTGGCCGAGGCTGCCGTACGAGGTGCCACCTGCTCATCAGATACACACACATTCACACTCCAAACTCAGGGTTCAGTGTCTTGCCCAAGGACACTTCAACATGGGACTGCAGGGCCAGGGATTGAACCACCACCCTTCCAACTGGCAAGCAACCGCTCTACCACTGACCCACAAAGTAAGATATTGCCACATTCCTTCTTAACAGAATCCAGGTTGATTTGTTGACTTAAAGGCCTTGAGCATAATTACATGTAATGTAGATTATTATGAAAATACCAAACATATTTTAGTAAATCTGTTTTTTCTCTCTATGCCTTCCTACAGTCCATGGCATTCACTGTACTACGTGTTATCAGTGCTTCTCCATGACCTTCTTGCAGTAACTCCTCTATCTGCCGGCTGTGTGTGAACCACAGCAGCTCTCCTGACACACTGATTACACAACTGACTGTCTGACTGATACTGTCTGATACAGCCAATTAGGAATTATCAGGAACTACTGCAGGAGAGACTGGACATGGGTGTTAAGCCTTTCTATCTCTCCTCGAGGTTTAAAGTCCTGTCAAAATGTTTTAATGAAGTCTTCACTTCACTTCACTCCTATTGTATTAGTGTAGTTGCAGTTCTACTTACATTTCTCACACTTGCTATCTTTTAGTTTGCTCTTTGCCATACATAGTATGTATAGTATAGTATGAATGCTGTACCTGTAAATATTCATTTGCAGTTAGTGTCAAAGTTCTCCAACGTTAGACTTACTTACCCTCTGTTAGCTAATCATTTGATTTTAGCAATTCTATGTGAATTGATTTCTTTTGCTGCTTGATATAAATGCCCCGGCCCTCAGTCTTTGGCAATCTGACACTTATCTGGGAAAACTGTTGCTCTGCTGAGCAGCTCTGCCTCTCAGAAACATCTGTAGAAATAAAGTGTCAAGCAGGAGAGTTCTGGAGAAAATAGCCAGAATCTAAGATAAAGGTTTTTATGAACGGATGATGCCATGGATTCTCTATCCCTCTGCCAGCTGGAAGCATTTTACAGTTCACTTCATTTCAGTTCAGTTTATTCTTTGTCCCAGAAAGGCAATTTGTATGCAGCAGAAAGACATCACGTGAGAATATACAACACAACCCCCCCGACAATTTACACATAAACATAAAAATAGCAATTAAAACAGCAGCTTCAGCCGGAGTTTAAGAATGAACAGCTGCAGAGTTGTGTTGGAGTCGTAATGAAAGCAAAAAAACAACTAAAACAATATTTTGAGTTTAATTTGTTTATACTGTTTTTTCTATACTGTAATTTTTATACCTCCTTCTTCTCTATTCAAATGTCTTGTAAGTTGCTGGAAATTCAATTTCCTTGCGGGAGCGATCCCAAAAGGATCAATAAAGAGAAGTCTGAGTCTAATAATAAAGATGAATAAATAAATACAAGGTCAGTGATATAAGCACCTCCTCTTAGCTGAGTTGAGTGCCTGAATACAACGAGGAATAAGAGTTTTACGATTTTTGACATATTTGCATTGCTAATCCTTTTACATCACACTTTGGCTTTGAGCGGCTTCAGAGGTGTAGCTCAGTAAACACTGATGTAGGCTATCATAGACAGAAACACACAATGGGCTTCACTCAAAGGAGTGATGTCATTGGGAAAAACAAGCGACACAAAGAAAAGAAAGAAATAGCTGTATGCATTCTTCTATTTTTTGTATTAGTTTTCTAGTCTACACAGAAGACAGCTTCTTTCAGGAGTGAACAGCTCGAGTTGAGCGAATTCTGCTTGTAGCAAACAAGGCTTATGGCAGACTCCAACAACAAGAGTTCACAGTCTCCATAAAGAAAATAAATTGGTAGACTTTCTTTTTAAATAAATGTTAGGCTTGGCTGTAGAGTTTGGAAATCACACTAAGACATTATAGTAAGCAAAGGAAATATACACATGGCATCATCACAGCCTTGACGAGGCCACAGTGTGATTCAGAGAGAGTGAACTCTGGAAATTGAATTTCCTCCAAAGGGCCATGTAAAATTCTTTTGAAAATCTAATAACTTCTGCTGGACCTAATTTGTGTTGTCCAGTTTGCTGCTTATAATAGAATTGTGACCTGAGAGCAATCTGTTTGTATGTGCTGCAAAAGGGATATGGAGGGAATAACATGTGTGACATGTGTCATGTCAGATCTTATGAGTCAAAACATATTATAACAATTGTTGTTTTTTCTGTAATTGCTGTAAATGTCGAACTGGCAGTCGTGTATAAAGTACTTGAAAGCAATGCTTGAGTAAAAGTACAAGTATCTAAGGCAGAAAATGACTTTGGTAGAAGTTAAGTCACTTTTTAGAATACTACTTAAGTCACTTTATGAGTTTTTTTTTATATAGACTAAGGTCTATATAAAGAGACTTCAGATACAGTATTAGGGGACCACTAAGGTCTATATAAAAGAGACTTCAGATACAGTATTAGGGGACCACTAAGGTCTATATAAAGAGACTTCAGATACAGTATTAGGGGACCACTAAGGTCTATATAAAAGAGACTTCAGATACAGTATTAGGGGACCACTAAGGTCTATATAAAAGAGACTTCGGATACAGTATTAGGGACCACTAAGGTCTATATAAAGAGACTTCAGATACAGTATTAGGGGACCACTAAGGTCTATATAAAAGAGACTTCAGATACAGTATTAGGGGACCACTAAGGTCTATATAAAAGAGACTTCGGATACAGTATTAGGGACCACTAAGGTCTATATAAAGAGACTTCAGATACAGTATTAGGGGACCACTAAGGTCTATATAAAAGAGACTTCAGATACAGTATTAGGGGACCACTAAGGTCTATATAAAAGAGACTTCAGATACAGTATTAGAGACCACTAAGGTCTATATAAAGAGACTTCAGATACAGTATTAGAGACCACTAAGGTCTTTATAAAGCATCCAAGAGCACCATGTCATGGGACCTTTAAAGTATCTGATATTTACAAAAGTCATTTTCTGAAATTAAATGTACTTAAATATAGTAAAGCATAATATTCAGGGTTACCACATACTTCTTGAACATGAAATTCAAAAATTCAAGAATTTTTATTTTTTTGTGAAAAAGAATCTTTCACTCCAACGTGCAAAAACATTTCTTGCAAGTAACGAGTAACGAAGATCCTCAGGGGAAATTTAGTAAGAGAAAAAGTTAAAGTTTAGTAAAAGTAAAAGTAAAGTCCAGATAGGTGAATTTTCTACTTAAGTGCAGTAACAAAGTATTTGTGCTTTGGGACATTACACCAACTGGTCCTCTGACTTACAGTAACAACCATAACATACATCATTTTCCTCTGAGAACAATGACCATATGACCATTCCTGCTCAGGCACCCCTTCCCTAGTTAAATGACATCATTTCTGTTATATGAGTCTCTTTCTGATTTTGGATAATGTACGGTTCTGGGACAACAACCACTTTGCTAAGGTTAGGATAAAATTGTAGAGTGGGTTCAAAAAAACATAGTTAATGTCAGAAAAGTATTGTGTGTCACAGTTAAACAAAGAATACCTTGCAAAGGCTAGAGAGGACCAAAAATAATGATCATTGACATTCTGTCCTGTCTGTAGTTATAATTCATAATTCACATGGTCACTAGAGGTCTTTGTCAGGCAAATGTGTCATATTAGGCATTTGGACGAATAACCAATGCTGTTATTTTTCTTACTTGTTGTGGTCATTTGTAATTCTGTGTAAGAACTGTGTAAAACCAGGTGAAGCGCACTTTACCTTTTTTCAATTTTCTTGTTAATGGCTAAGCTCTTTGCTTTTGTGCTGAACCACAGCTGGAAACACAGATCTCTTTTAACAAAGGAAATGACCTGGTTCAGAGCTTTTAGCAACTGATATTGCATAACCAAACACCATAGGCCTACTATCAGTGTTTGGGCAGAGCTGCCTCCATTCATCAACACAGTTATGAAAACAGTGGTCATTTTCTAGGAACTGTGTAGGTTGCTGTTTTCTCGAGTGATTGAAGATGCTTTCTGAGAAAAATCTGAATCTGGGTTTTGTCTTTGCAACAGGGCAATTCAAAGGGCTTTGCAAAAAACATTAAAGAGCAGTAAAAAAACAATAAAAAATACGAGATTTTAGGATGCTAGTGTGGGACAACGTACTGTATAAGCCGTTGCTTTCTTCATGTAATCCACCCGCAATCCTTGCCGTTCACAGAATGGCTGGTCCCAAACTCTCTCCATATGCTTCCATAGATTGTCATACAGTTCCAATTTTCAACAATGTAACTTCAGTAACTAAATATAGAAACAGATCAAACACAAGAATAACATTTGCAGTGCAGTGTAAGAAATGAACAATCTTTTAAAGAAAGAAAATAGTGCATTGTTTTGTATTAATCCAATCGAAAGATATTTCCCATTTGGAGGTCATCAGTTGTGCCAAGTTAGAATCAAAGTTGAAAACCATCCGCTCTGTTACAATCAGCTAACATCCTGTTTCATCATTCGGTGGAGGCCTCCACCCTTCAAAATCACAACATCCCCTCTGGATCATCTAAACCACACAGAAAGAAGTCATTGTCCAAATACATATGCACACTGCATTCACTTTGCCTTTGACTTTGATGTGGCCAAATGCTCCCACTTCACATTCACTACACATTCAAATTCTCACAACATGCTTTTGGAAAAAAAATCCTTTCCAAGTACTCCCCCCCCCTCCAGAGTTCCCCTCTGAGAGGATAAAAGCGTCAGATTTACCACTTCAAAGAACTTTTAATCTCATATTTGCCTCAGCAAGATCTCCTATTCACCCTGCAGGAAGTCACCCAACCTCCATTATTGTTAAAGTAATATAGAACTCTGGAATCATAATCTTCCAAAATGGTGCTGCAGTTTTATTTCAAGCATTTGACTAAATAAAACTACCTCTAAACTTAATCCGGGCCCCTGCATTTTCCTGGGGAACAATTGAATTCCTTTTACCTTTTCTCTCAAAATGCGAAGGCTAGAAGGTAGGAAAAAATGTCCATTTGATTGACAGAGAATCATATCATATTGCCCACAGTGAGAAAGAGGAGAGGACACATATGGCTGCCCTCTGTAATGGTCTTAACTGGAGCTTCAGATCAAAGCTGGACAGGTAGAGTACACTGACACATTGTATGGGTCCTGTGGTATTTGAGTTAAAGAATGGGGTTACACAAGCATCCAGTCCTATTACTATATACAGATATATGGTACTTTTTTGTGCATATGGTCCATTGATGGTATAAAGACTGGATCCAATCCAGAATTAGCCAAGTGATGTTGACAGAATGGTTGAAATACCTGCACTTCAAAGCCCTTAAAATGAATTAGAGTTGTACATCAGCCAGACATTATTTAATCTGTCTATTGTTGAAATACTTTCGGTCAAGCCAATCTACTACTGGCAGCCATAAACTACACTTTGGCTTAACCTCAAGTATTTCAAGATCTTTTGTTTCCTTTGAGGCATGTCACAGACCTTTCAGACTGTGTGAAAACATGTCAAACTGGCGACCCAGGTATTCAGATGGGGGACATGGTCCCCCATGAAAATCAACATCATCAGTCATTTCAGCAAAGGCCCAATAACCCAGGTAACAAAAACCTCCAGATGCCCGTAAGGCTCAACAAAACATGGGACTTTGACACATGAGAACGCTGTTTGTTTCATGTTATACACCGACAGTCAATGTTGGGAATTTTTTAGACTCTGACCACAATTATTTCCAAATCTTAACCAAGTAAGTCCAATTTATGTATAGAGCGCTAATCCCCCAAAAGAATGCTTTACATTAAAAATACAGATGAAACCACAATACACAATTAAAATGACAAAGTAATACATTCATTATGAAGGTTTACACTTTACTTGAAGGTATCTACATAAGAGTGACATGACACAGTCATGAATGTGTCATTAACATTACAAACAAGTCATGAATGTGTATTACATAACACTTCTTTTGGTAAGTGGCATGACAAGTTAGGGTCGGGGTTCATGTGTCATGACAGTGTCATGACAGTGTCATGTCACTCTTGTGTAGATACCTTCAAGTAAAGTGTTACCAAAGAAAGCGCAGACGGTTCAACCAAAGGCGTGTTCACAAAGGTCATTGATTTGAATAGGATTAACAACCCCGAACCTTGTTCAAGTAGTTATTTCAACCTAAACCAGGACCATCCCGTAACCAAGTCCTGTTGGGCATAAACCTAACCAAACCTTAACCATTGCTATGTCAAGTGAGAAAACAATTTAACAGTGATTTGTATGTTTGAAAGGTAATGCCGTCTTGCCAATAAAGGCATCCGATCAAAAAACACTTCATACTATTGAGGGACTTGTTGAGATGTGGCCTATAGAATAAATCTATATTTCTTGATCTGTTCAACAGGAAAAGGAGACAGAGACACCGTACTGGACAGTGAAGTTGTCCTGACCAAAATGAAGCTCTTCAGCAACTTCCAGGAGAGGTTCCTGATGGCCGAAGACAACGCGTCCACCATCTCCACCGTGTCCGTTACAGAGCAGGACATTTCGGACCCCACCAAAGCCTCTGAGGTGAATTCCCATCTTGATGACAAGTCCGGACAGCCTCGGATGGAGTCAGACTCCGACTACCTGTCTGCCATTTTCTTACACTCTCAGATGCCGAGGTTATACAAGTTTGAGTCGGAGGACTCAGGAGTGGAGCTGACAAGTGGAGCTAACTCTCCGTCCACCCCGACAGGCTCTGAGCAGAGCTTCATGGTCCACAGTCGAGAGTCCTCCTGCAACACCTGCAACCTAAACTCTGACCCTACCACTCTCCCTGATAAACTAGTCACATATGCACAGGGCTCGGAGATTAAACAAGCAGAGGACTCAGTAGATAACAGTTTGAGCACAGCAGTGGATACTCAGGATAATGTGTTCATGCACTCAGAGAAACTGAGTTCAGCTGCGAGAGTGGAATTGCACATAGGTGAGGACATGGCTAGAGACCAGTGTAGGGCTTCAGGAATCAGCCCTGAAAGACATGAGGAGATGATGTCTGGACAGCTCAAAGAGAACAGTGCTGTAAGTGAAAGGACCTGCTTAGAGGATACAACAGGAGCCTGCAATGACATGCCAGCCACTGACTGTCAGCCAGAGCCTATAAGGAGGAGTGCCACCAGTGACAGCCTGAGGGAGTACATGGACGAATGCTGCAAACTTAGTGAGGTAAGAAGAACGTCCACTGATATCCATACATATTCTGCACTTTATATGCGTGTGGGATAATAAAGGTAGCCCAAATGTTCTTCTCCCAAGCCACATCCTCTTCTTCTTCTTCTTCTTCATCTTCTTCTTCTTCTTCTTCTTCTGCGACCTTCCTTCCTTGTTCCCAGGCCAGATGGGCTAGGCTATATAGCCCCTCCAGCAATTTCTGGGTCCACCCTGATTCTCCTTCTAGTCTAGACATGTTGACTCCAAAAATGTTAATCATTTTTAAATCAAGTAACACAAAGTGAGGCTTTAAATGTACGTATAGCAGATTGTCACCTGGTTTCTCTTCGGTGTTAGCTGTAGCTAGCTAGCAACAACCATGTGCGTGCAGATTATAGTCTGACCAATAGGGTTGTTTTTGAGACATAACAGCATCAACATTTGAGAGTAAAAAAATCTGACAACAATGCAGCGCTGACATTCTTCTTTTTTTTTTAAACACATAACATGAACTTTTTTTTAAGGATCCCTTCATTTTAGTTATTAAAAAACAACGGCCAAGATATGTAATGAGCAGGATATTTTGCAGGTGAAAAATAAACTGTTCTTTCAAGTGAGTCACCATAAACTATTTTTAGAATTTCTGTACTGTCATTTCTTGAGAATTAAATAATTAGTCAGGCTCTACTGCTGTGTACATGTGCTGCATTAACATGACAGCTCTACTTCTGACTAATTTCATAATGTATTAGTTACTAATCTTCATAAACAGATATCTGTTGGCATTGGGACAAGATTTTGGTGTCAGAAGCATTTTGGTTTTTGTTTGTAGTCGGTTTGTAGTCTGAGTAGTATTGACCAATCAAATTTGAGCGGGCTTTGGTTGCATGCAGGTTACCCAGCATGTGGACAGCAAACAGGGCGAAATGGTCGGAATGCAACCTGGGAACCTATTTGTTATCGTCTGACGATAATTTTGCTTTTTAAAGAATATATCTGCATTTATATCCTCTATTCTCAACTTCATTAAAGTAACCTTGGCCCGGATATCTGCTGGATACACCAGAACCCCGAAAAGTTGGCTGTTGCCCCCAGAGTAATGCATATCGACAATGATTAATTTCCAGGATTGTTCAGGTGCTGTCGCAATTTCCGCTAGATGTCCCCCATTTCGGCCGGATGTCTGTACCTTCTGCTTTCTCTGTGTTGCTGTTCTAACCTCTGATGGGTTTCTGAGGACTATGGTTACCTGGTCCTCAGATCTCTGCAGGGTAAATCCAGACAGCTAGCTAGACTATCTGTCCAATCTGAGGACTATGGTTACCTGGTCCTCAGATCTCTGCAGGGTAAATCCAGACAGCTAGCTAGACTATCTGTCCAATCTGAGGACTATGGTTACCTGGTCCTCAGATCTCTGTAGGGTAAATCCAGACAGCTAGCTAGACTATCTGTCCAATCTGAGGACTATGGTTACCTGGTCCTCAGATCTCTGTAGGGTAAATCCAGACAGCTAGCTAGACTATCTGTCCAATCTGAGGACTATGGTTACCTGGTCCTCAGATCTCTGCAGGGTAAATCCAGACAGCTAGCTAGACTATCTGTCCAATCTGAGTTTTCTGTTGACGACTAAAACTACATCTGAACGTACACATGTTCCACCAAAACAACTTTCTTCCTGAGACTATTTTGCAGAGGCACCATTGCTTCATCCAGCGCATAGCGCCACCCAAGAGGATTGTGATTGGTTTAAAGAAAGGCCAATAAACCAGAGCACATTGTTCTCACATCCCAGAATGCTGTGTGTACTAGCCAGACCACCCCCAGAAGCTAAGTCATTGTCAGACCGATAGGCGATGGGTTCTATGATCGATTAGTTACTAACCTTCTGCAGGCAGAAGGTTGGCGGCCCGATCCCTGGACCCTGCAGTCAATCCAGGGTGTCCTCGGGCAAGACACTAAACCCTGAATTCATGTTGATGCATCAGTGTAAATATGTATGAATGTTTATCAGATAGAGCAGGTGACACCTTGTATGCCAGCCTCGGCCACCAGTGTTTTCATGAATGTGTGTGTGAAAAATGAGGGTACATGTAGAGGGTAAAGCACTTTGAGTAGTCGCCAAGACTAGAAAAGCGCTATATACATGCAGACCATTGACATTTACAATACATTTCTGTGTGTGAGTATGTAGTGTGTTAGTGCTTCCAAAACTGAATGAGGACAAAACTCAATATGGACAATTATGGTTCCTCCCTTTTGAGCCAGCAACAGAGATATTTTGTCTTCTGTCGATATCTCTGATTTTTAACTCTTTCCATTTATGTCAACAGGTTATTGCATCACTACAATTGAAATAAGGTTCACAGTACATTTAGTGCATTTATAGGTACGATTAACACACCAAGGTCCTTTGATTTTTAGATTCTGTCTTTAACTAAGTAGTAAGAACAAAAAAATGTAAAAAGCACTGAAGCTGTACCTGTGCTTTGACCTATTCCTATGCCAGAGAAATGTAAAAAAAAGCCACTGTACTTGTTCACAAGGGGCATGCTTTATTCATGTTATGGGGAAAAAAATAGTTATTTTCTTGTTCACATGGAAAATGAAAGAACAAAGTGGCCTCTACAGAGAGAGCACCTGACAGCTGTGGAAGCTGCAAAGTCATAATCAGCTGTTTGATGTTCCTGAAAACATCCCAGTCAAGCTTTGAGATTGTCTCTCTCTCGGCAGCTATTAGAGGGAGAATCTAATACATGTGTATGAATGACGTTATGGATTGGAGGTACATTGTGGAAGCAAGACTAAAAAAGACTTAAAGCATCGTTTAAGTTGCAATCTTCTTTCCCAAAAGAGGATATAGTTTGAAAGAGTATTATTAACATTTCTATTGACATTTTCACCAGTTCAAAGTAGACCTACTACAAAAATCAGTTTGACTGATAATTTATGATTAACTTTATGACAACATTCCCGAAACATTAAATTAATATGCAATTTAGCCTCTTTTATCTGTGATAGAACAGGAGTTTTTTAGCTATCTTGTCAGTCTTGTCTCAAGCAAAATGATAGCTATAGCGCCAACATGCTAACATACTTACAATGACAATGCTAACAGGCTTATGTCTACTACTGTTACCGTCTGTGTAGCATGGTAGCATGTAAACATTTATAATTAACACTACACACAAAGTACAGCTAAGCCTGATGGGAATCTCATCATTTTTGCAGGTATTATATATATAAACTGAAGTATTTGACAAATCTAAATGATGACCTGATCATGGTTGTTAAAAGGTCAAGGGATCAACTATTACTTTTCATCCTGAGGGGAACATGGCAATCCGTCCGATGGTTGTCCACCATCCCCCTCTTCCTCGATCTTCCAAAACAATGTCAAGCTCAAAGGCCTTTCTGAAGACAAGGCTTTCATCATTGCTGGCACATCGGGCTAGCCAAGACACAAGCTTACACTCACACAAAGGGCAGTTGGGTGGGGAGGGCATGCGTTACAGTGCACGGCAGCTTTTCCATGGACTCGCATGTCTTGCAGCACCTGTTCATCTCGGAGGGACTGGAGATTTTTCTAGCGATACTGTCGTTGACCACCTGCCCCTGTCTCATCTGAATCAACCCCCATCCCCCACACTTTTTTCCAAGCCCAGAGCTTGGCGGCCTACCTGGAAGCATCAAATAGGTGTCAAATATCTCAAATTACTCACATATTTACCCAGATAAAGGCTCTTTGATAGGTCCCTGGAGCCCCTGTAAGGTAATGGCGTGTGGCAGTGGCTTTTAGCGGCCCAGCATGATGGACTCTAGAGGTACATGAAGGTAATGTGGTGTGGCCCCCACGGTCATCATTATCACTTGTCACCACAGCTAATAATGTAATTCCTTTCCCTGCTTAATGGAACTCTGTAGTCCGCGGCAGAGGGATATTGGATTTGATATGCCTCAAATATGTGAACATGAAGAACTTTGTCTGTTTTACCCATGTGCCTTTTCTCTTCTACTCTGTTCCTCTGGAAATGATGTCATTGAATAAAACAATAATAGATTGTAACATCTCTGCAAGTTTTTAGATTCAGATGAAAGAGAGAGTGTATCATTGAGTGCACTGCTGTCATATTTTCAACATCAGGTAGTAACAGTGATCATATGGACCTCTGCATGTCTGATCTTACACCTGGTATCAATTTTCAAAGCATACCTTCATCAGTGCTAGCGTGAAATGTAATTAATGAAGCCTGGAGGCTTTTGGTTGACTTGAATTCCTCAGCTGCACAACATAAGCGAGAACAGCACACATGTGTTCCTGCCTTCATTGGAAGGGTTGTTTTCAGTCACAGTCAGTCAGTCATCAGGGATTTCAAGTCCCTACAATTTAATTAATTTATACTGTTCATTGATCCCCAAATTACAATTTGCACTCTGTTTTTGTTGGACAAGAGATGTCAGAGTGAGTGGGCTGCTAGTTGGGGCGGGGAGCAGGAGCAGGAGGTGAACTCGCATCAGCTACCAATCCACACTCTGTACTTTGGTCCGTACTGGGACTTGAACCAGTGAGCCTCCGGTTCCCAACCCAACTCCCTACAGGCTGAGATACTGCCACCCCAAAGCTATTAAGTCTATTACATTTCTGTCAATGAATACAAGCTGAACAATAATGTGACCAACAGACTAATCAACAAATGAACTAATTGGTGTTTTAATGCAAAGACTTCAGCCTGCATTCATAAGCAGCATCTTGCATTCAGTAATGTTATGTCTTCGCAGTTACAAATGCATAGACTTAATTCATCAACGTTTCGACTAAACGTTGCAAATTAGCTCGGACATACCATAAAAACATGCAGTCCACCACGTATATATAATACTAACATTATTACAGTAACTGTATTGTTACTTTTAGTTTGAAATCTTTCATGTTTATAGATTCGTAGGTTATTGGTAGGAATACAGTAAGAGAGGATAAATAGGCTGTCAACCGTCTCAGGGCTCAGTTGTGCTCCAACCAAAGTGCATTCTGTAACTTGCTGGATATTTACAGTATTTAAAGTGACAATGGTAGCGAGTAGTATTAAAGCCACATGGGGAGGTTGGTTGGGGTGGTACGGGTCAAATACAGGACTAACCCTAACCCTATTGCAAGAGACTTTCAGCGTCAATAACAACGTCAAATGCACCTGACCAAGCGTCTGTATTTCACGTGATGAGAGTGGGAAAGTATTGGCTCTATATAGTCCCCTGAAATATTCCAATAATGCAACTTTAGATTCATAATCCAATGTCGCATTTGATAGATGCAAAAACTGTTACAGCTACATATTTTACAGGTAAACTATCTTAACCATTTTCCTTGCCATAGACGAACAAGGGAAACTTTGCACATTAAAGATGGAAACCACTGTCGCCTCAGAATGCCTAGAGGCCATCAAATATCACAAAGCAAACATTTCCCTTAAGAAACTAGACTCAACTTTTGTTTTTGTTGACTACGATACTAATCTAACACTATGAAAGAACTAAAATGTGACTTAACATTGTATACATTTTCATTAAAAGACCAAGTTACAGTCAGGAGCCAAAAGTAACACTGGACAGAACAACTCCAGCATATAGTGTCCTCCGGTTCCTGCCTGACTGCTTTGAAAGATAAACTGCAAGCGAGGCAGAAACACTATCTGTGTGTGCTGAAAACACAAGGGTCTGGCTGGGAAGAGCAGCATACGTGCTTAGCCCGTACCTTCCTCCCTATCTGGATGCTCTACACATCTGGTGCTTCATTCCTTTCCAACCCTGTCATCTTTAGGAAAGTATTTTGGAGGTACCAAAGATAATGGAAATATCTACAAGTGCGGGTCAGAGAATTCATCAGTTTCCACAGTGATCTTGGATGTTATTGTCTTATCATGCTCTTATTTAATTGGGAAAAAGGTAAACATTTCAGACAAATCATCCTAGCAATCAGCACATAAATAAAATGCTGAATTGTTTAAAACATATGTCCCACATTAACGCAGAGAGCGACTCTGTAGCCAAAGCCTGCCGGAAGACTCAGCTCCATTTGGGCCAGTTTGGGCAGGGCACCTTTAAGCTTTCAGCTAGAACATCTTTTTTACATTGCATTCACCTTTTAAAGTTGAAGTTTAATGTGTGTGGGTGTTGACAGAAATAATGAAATTGCAGGTACACCAGGACAAGTCAAGTTTGTTTTGGGGGAGGAACTCAGATTAGTAACATACAATATTCTCCTGGCTCTCTTCCACTCACAAGGCTTTGTTTGTCTGAATTCCTGCTAAGACTAATGGGACAAATGGGATTCTGATCTGACGTCAGCCACTAGTGGTCACCTCAGACAATATCGGATTCAGTATTGCATGAAACACAAGCACATACTGTTCAGTCATTGTGGGCCTCTAGCAACATCCAAACTTGCGTTATTTCACATCCTTGTCACCTTACTTAGTTCCATGTGTGAGACATTATTGGGCCTTGTAAGTGGAAACTCAGAGGAAGAGCATAAGGGTGTGTGTGTTTGTTTGTATGTGCTTGCCCATTTTAAAATGGGTCTATGCACGCATAAGAGGCCATTCCTGATTTTTACTCTCTCTTCCCGGCTGTGGATCACTCAGTGGTCTCTGTGGGGCCATGGATAAGATCAGCCCCAGCCCTGATAATGTGCCTGTCTGGGCCTGCACAGCCTCTGGTCAGAGACCCTCCCCCTCATCAACAACTACCCCCGAGGAAGTGAGGGTCATCTCCTGGAAGGAATACCCTTCCTTATCTTAATTAGCCACCAAAATACTAGAGGCCTGGTAGCCTGGATGCTGTAAAGTCAACAGATGAGGAAATCCAACCGATAAATATTCCATTAACCCCTAGAACCTGATAGATTGTAGTTTGTGTCCAAAAGTGATGAGAGCAATGCGAGTGAACCAAAACAGCAAACGTGCGAGTCGTAAAATCCAAACAATGTGCTACAAGATGCTAAAACGCTCCATAGCGCTGAGGAGGACTGTAGAGTTGGTGATACATTGCTCTTTGAATAAAAATATGAACATTGCATACAACTAAGCACCATTGCCCAGTGAGCTGTAATTAAATCTTTACAGAGACAATGTTGGCGGGACAACGTTGTTCCAGCTCAAAATATGATGAATCCCATATTATGTACTATGATTACACTATGAAGTGTAAAAAAAAGCTCATGGCAATGAAAACTGTCATGCATACACAGGAGCAGGGCTAGATGGGGGCACAGGGTTGGCCGCCATGTAATAAGATTGCCCCCGCCCGGCCATTGTGACAATTGTGATTCCCATTGGATCCGAGTCCGAGAGATCAGAGATTGTCACTTGGCTGCCTGTTCTGCCAATCTTCCCAGCCCTTGACCAATTAATGTTTCCATGACAACTATCCAAAACTCAGATACCATGAAACAGCACTGGAGCTGAGCCTATAGAAAATATGTATTGTATTCAGATATACGATTTGTTTAAAATGAAACTAATAATGAATGTGATGTTTTATTTAGCAGAATTACAATATGTTGTTCTATCCAATCAAACATTTCCTATACTTCTAAGCAGATTTTCTATGCTGACTGAGTATTGGTCCGCCCCCAGTGCCACTGCACTTCCAGTGTCTCGTGTGGGAACGGGTTCGTGGTTGTGTGATCCATGAGGGTTTGTCCATTAGAGGAAACAAGTGATGTCAGTCCTGCAGCCTGTTATGGCTTCTGGCCCATTGTTAGGCCGCTGTCTCCATCTCCTCCCCAGTTGCCTGACTCGAGTTTCGGTGTTAGCAGCACAGAAAAGAGGGGGTAAAGAGACCCGTCCTGAACTCACATCCTGCTTTTGTTGGGACACGTTTAGGAATGTCAATCATTGGATAAATATTTGCTCCAAGAGTAATTTATTTTGTACAGCTGAGAAACAGCATCTCCTGGCCAAGCAGAAACACAAATCAAGGTTTCCATTCTTTGCATCCTTCCCTGAATTCTTAGTCATGCAACAACTGTAACTATTATGCGCTTAATGGCAGCATAACTCAAATATTTGTTGATTATGTTCCAACAACTGAATTTCTACCATTGGAATATGTTATTTTGGATGATATTACAATGGGGTATATTCACCAAAGACTTTGCACATTTCCAACCTTTATTGTGCACATGTCAATACATTTATTTCATAATATATATTCATATATGGTGGTTCACATTAAACTGTCTGGGTCATGAGCCAGCTAACTGGCAATACACCTTTGCATGTTTAGAGGTTTGGGATTAAGGTCTTGTTGCTACGACAACAGTTACAGACACATTTTGAGCCAACTTTGGAGAAACCAACAAATCTCATGTCATCAACAGTCTAATCAGGATAATTTAGCAATCCACGTACGAAGAACAGGGCCCGAGAGGCAGTACGTACCAGTGCAGAGCCAATACAAATGAACCTCCCAAAAGTATCTGTACAGAAGAACTATTTGTGCATTTGCACTAAATATAGGGTCTGAAAATGTTAAGCGCCATCCTGGCTTGAGCCTGTGCCCCTTGCCCACCGTGTTCCAAATGTGTTGCAAAGGCCACTAAGCAAAGGCTGAACATAGGTTTCTACTGCCGTTGACTTGATGCGTTACAGTAGGTCTTCCTACCCTTCCCTTATATCAGTGTCCATGGAGATATTGTCGCAGAAGCTTTTCCATCCTGACATAAACAATTGATCCAGCATAGTATAACAATATTTTCCTAGGCAATACTGTATCGATACACAGACGGCAAGTATGGATCTTTTATTATATATGTGTTGGTCAGTTTGTCCCGTTTTGTAGCAATAACATTGAAGTGATATGAACAAACATATATAGATAAAACTGATGTTGACAAAGTTTCCTTTTGGGGACGTCATTTGAAGTTGGGAACAAGGTAATAAATTACAATATATCACACTATATTGCAATATGTTTAACATTGCAATAACATTGTATCGTGACATAAGTGTCGTGATGATATCGTATCGTGAAGCCTGGTGACATCCATCCCTAATGTGCATGGTGTATCAATCCGGATGTCTCAAATCTCAAATCAGTCATGCCAAAATTACTGTCTTTTCAGATCCAACACAATGCAAATGTTAAGTCTACCAATAAACAAGTGAATGAAAAAGATGTCTAGCTTACATCTGGTACAATGACTAAGCCGCACACCTTCTATTTGTCCAGGCACAGCAGAGTCCCAGCCCTCTGGGTTCAGGCCTGGGTTACCTGGAGCACATCTGCCAACTCATCGAGAAGATCGGCCAACTGCAGGAGACCAACCTCCAGCTGCAGAGGCACATCTGCAGCCTGCAGAAGGTCGACAGGATGACAAAGACCAAAGAGGTGTGGGACTGTTCGTATACTTCTTTTTTTCTCAGGGTGTAGCTCTGTTGCAGGAGCTTGACTCATACATACACAAATTGGTTGAAAGTAAAATGTGAAAGTGTAAACTTTGATTTTAAAACTGAAAAAGAAAAAAAAAATAGGATTCAAACACTTGAGCGCCGCCCAGGACAGCTGTGATTGGTTTAAAGCTATTGTGCGTCGTTTGTGTCGCCCCCATGAGGAATTCTATGTAATGACACCCCTGTTGCATCCACATGACACAAACTTTCAGTAATCTCGCACGCGACCCCTCCCCCACAAAGTTGCTAGTAGCCAAGGAGGACACAGAGGATTAAAAAACATTTTTCTGATTTATTTGTCACTTTTTCCAGCTTTTGGTGCTTTTATTAAAACCTGAGCTGGTTTAATAATAGGTTTTACAATTATTCTTGGAATTCATGGTCAACAAACCTCATTTATATCAAATTATACATACGCTTTTAGTTGAAAATGCAGAAATTATGAATTATTTTGACTAAGATCAGAGGATTCTGAGTGGATCACAGATGGGTAGATGTCAAAGTTTAGTCCCAATGCTGTTTTGAAACCATTAAAAAAATTCAAATTCAAATGCTATAAGATTAAATAAAACACCCCAAAAATTCAATGACAGTAATCATCAATTTTACCTGAAGAATGTTGTATGGAATCATCATTGTTATTTTTGGGCAATTTGGCTTAAAAAAATCCATATTTCTGATATAAAACACGTTGAAACAGACCAATTTGACCCGAGGACAACACACGGGTTAGGGTTTTGATATGGGATGGTAATCTAACACAGGTTTATCCAACTCCTGAATGAGAGTCCCAATCATCATTTTCAACTGACCCAGATTTTTCACGGTGAAGATAAAGTCGTAAATTCTGGCCTTGTGTCACAGAGAACAATGCTGTGTAACGCTGCCAAAGTTTTCTTTTTTTACCGAGGATACTATATTTACAACCTTCACTCTTTGCACTCAGAGAAAATGCGTACTGAAACTGTTAAGAAAAAAGCACTGTCTGCAGGCAATTTGCCTTTCTTCTGTGGTGAGCAACCTTAGTTTTTTTTCTACGGAATCCAGAGCCTGCTGTCCGGACTTACTCAGATCTCAATAACTACTGTATAGCAGCTGTGGGTGTTATCTCCAAAAAGACACACTCATTGTGTTGTTTTTGCAATGTTTTATCAGAAGTGTTGTTTTTTTAGCCAGGGTGGAGCATTTTCCCTGTGCTGTGAGATAAAAGTATTGGTTTCATTGCTCCAGATATTATCAAAAGGCCAAATCTTTTGTGTGATGTATATTGTTTTGTTCATTTTTTTCTGCATTAAAAGTGCCCCCACCTGTATGCCTGTAGTTCCCAGTGGGCATGGATTTTTGGGACCAGCTGAACAAACTGATACTGTAATTTGATCGGTGCAATATCTGTGTGGGTGGGAAGAAAAAAGGAAATCAAGTTAACCAGATAACAAGATGGGAAGCTGTGGTGTGATGTTTTCTGTCACTGATGACTTCAGATGGTTGTAGAAATTGCCATGTGTGGGTCAGAAGTGCTGTGCATCATTGTCATCTTAAACAACAGGCTTTGGCTGATGTAAGGCATAAAAGTTGTACCAAGCCGGATATATCATAATTATGAATTGGATGTTGACGTGACAGCTGTTTACAACTCGGACACGGGTCATTTCACTAACTTTGATTTGACATGTGTGCAGCATCAACCCCATCTGTTACTCTGTGACCCTGTATGTTGACCCTCAGAGTGCTGAGGTTACAGGACCAACCTTTGCTGTGATTTTTGATCGCCTGGTTATTTTCCATCACCACATCTGAGCTCATCAAAGATAGAATGCTAACACTAAGTAGACCCCTCCTCTCTCTAGCGCAGGACAAACACATCGCTGGAAGGGCAAATATACAAAGAATGGCATGCTGCTGCTGATAGCACCATGAATTGTGCATCACTTGCAATTTGGTGGCCTCCTGCCAATTCTACTGCCACTTTTCCGTCATATACACTGATCATGTAATGAGTTTTCCTCACATTATGTTTTTTGGTTTATAGATTTATTATATATTATTTTGTTGTTGCCTAAATCTATAAGAGTATCAATCAACACACAACCTGAGTAACTTGCGCACTCGACTATTTATGGTGCGTTCAAATACACTCAGACGTGTTGAAAGTGTGGGGGACATAGGCCATGACATGTAAAGTACTGGAGGGGATTCAGAAATCCTGAACTGAAACTATAGTGCAGTATTTTCTTGGTTCAGAGGCCGGAACAGCTTTCCACTGGAGCAGTGGCTGAGCCCGGCAGGAGTCCAGGACTTCAAAGTTAAAAAAATAGACAAGTCAGTGACAGAGAGAGGGAGGACAGGAAAGGCTCACTGTCACATATTGAATTCATATGACCACCATTTTGAGTTTACAAATCTCCATACAATATTTTGATGTCCACCTCAGGACTGAAAATGTCTGTAGACTGACTTAGTTATGGACCAAGCCTTTTTTTCTGATTCCCTGCTGTTATATTCCATATTAAAATCCTATCTCAAACCCTGTCTGACTGGCTCTGGTTTGCTGTTCACATCAGCAAAACAAGCACAGCTGGATCCATGAAAGCTGGCAGAGGTACCCCCAATACCCACCAGCAGTGGAGTAAGTGGACCACTGGGGCAAGTAAGTGTTGTCTAAAAGCATCCCATAGCCCAGATTGACATGTCATGTATGCAGTGTTAAAGAAATAAATGTTGTACAGCGCACACTTTTCATTATTCTCAAACTTAAAGGGTAACTACTGTTTTTTTTCAACTTGCCCCCTATTCTCCTGTATGTGTGTAAGTGACTGATAGGAACAACAATCTTTGAAATTGGTCCAGTGTTGAGCGTGAACGCTGTAACCGGCCGCCACAGGCCGGGCTGCAATGCAACCCCAAGGGGCAAATGTTCAGTGTTTGGTCCACTAAAATAGCAAATAGCATAAAAGTGTCTGACAACTTTATGGAAAGGTTCCCTACAGACTTAAGCCTTTTTAAAACCTCTTTAAGACCTTTCCGTTTAACCATAAACAGCTCTAAAGTCACTAGTGCTAAACCCACCAGACTCCTTTTAAAAAAGCAATACTTTTAGCGTGTCTTGAGCCAACATATTTTCACATGTACATCAATAAATTATGTGTTTAAGTCAACCAGAACTGGAGTTGTAATGGTTTGTAAAGTGTAAAGATGACCCAAAACAGCTTTTCATAGTTTTATTTTGTTTCTGTTGACTTTAAATGAAGTCTATTTTATGATGCTAAAATTACTGTTTATTTACATGGAGTCTGGTGGGTTAGTTAACACAATTTCGTGGATGTTTTTATGTTTAATAAAAGGATCTTACTCTTTAACAGAAAGGTTGACTTCCTTAGAAATCCTTTCCATAATGTTGTCAGGCACTTGGAATATAGATCTGATCCAGTCAGTGACAAAACAAGCACTTTAGTGAAGGTAAATACAAGTTGGACAATTGCCTAATAACTTATATTGTAGCTTGTTTCTCCGCTGCTAACTGCAGCTTAATACTGGACCAATGTCAAAGAATGTTGTTCCCATCAGTCACTTAGACACAAAAACATAAGGAAATAGGGTCCAGGTTGAAAAATACAGTAGTTGCCCTTTAACCGGAGTGCCCTCCGGTCAGGGACAGGAAGTAATGAAAGGGGCATTCCACTGTGTTTTCTCCATGGCTGACTGTGTGTAGCTGATGGGTTAAGGGTCATTGGCTCACTGTTGGTGTCTCCTTTAAATCCACAAACATGGAATAAACTCCTGTGTGAGGGCTTACCATACAGATAGGATGCATATGGCTCAAAATGTCAAATGCACAGTAAATTAATGAGTGACGATGGTGTGCGGAATCCTCCTGGGGTTGTTTATGAAATGAAATTAAATGAAATAATCATTTATTTATTGGTAAAAAGTCAGTCGGGCAAATTTTATAACAATCCATCCAGCAGTTGAGACATGAATGTAGCTTTTGAGACAGCAGCATAATATCAAAGAAAGCATTGATCCTTTTCGTGTCTTTTCTACTAATTTTCTAGCAGATGCTTCAGTTCAGTAAAAGTAAAACTGGAGTTGGCATCTGTAGGCCTGATCTGGTCAAACCCTGAATGACCTGAGATTTAAGTCAAAATATGGTGAGGTGTGGGATATAAATTACGTTATGTAAGTGGTTATGTAATAAAACAGAGAGAGAAGTGCTTTTGCATTGATATCTGGAGGGAAATGCGCACGTGTGTGTGTGTGTGTGTGTAGGTAGACGTGCAGTTGGATGTGTTGTTCTAGAGGCCCGTTTGAACCTTGCCTAACAGTAGGTGAAAGGTAACTTTAGAGCAGGGAAAGAGATTATGACGCAAAAATCAGGAATTCCCTATACATAATGAGCCATTTGGATTGCATGGTGAAGCTGTGCATGTGTGTCTGTGTGTGTATGTGTGTGTGTGCGCATTTGTACAGTATAAACAATACAAACACAATAGAACAGAAAAAAACACGTCTCGTCCCTTGGCTTTAATCTCCACCCCCCTATCTCTGCTGTCGTAGGCTGCATTTACGTAGTTTGCACTATTTTGGGACTTTACATGGAAATGATGTCATACTGTAGTTCCCTTTCAGTGGACATGGAAGGATGTGGACCTCAATTAGGCTGTTGCTCTGGGATGACTCGCAGGATGAGCATACTGACACTGTACACACACACACACACATCCTCACACACACATGCACACGCTCACACGCACATAGTGTGTGGCACTATCTTTGTGGGGTCCCGTCATTGACATAATACATTCCCTAACCCCTTACCTTAACCTTAACCATCACAACTAAAGGCCTAACCTTAACCCTTACCCTCACCCTAACCATAACCTCATTCTAACCCTAATCCTAAAACCAAGTCTTAACCCTCAAACAGCCCTCTAGAGTTGTGGTTGTCCAGCATCTAGGCATTTCTTCTAACCAATCACAATCGTCTTGGGTGGGGCTAAATGCCAGTCGGGGCCACGGTGCCGCTGCAAAATAGCCTCGGGAAGGAACTTGTTTGGGTGGAACACATGTACGTTCAAAAGTAGTTTGGTTTTTGGGGAATTTCTGGAGCTACCTGAACAATCCGGGAATAGAACGAGACACATACTAACTGTTTTCCTCCATCAGTGGTGATGATTTTGGCAAAACTAATATTTAAAGGCATTCATTTTAAAATACAAACAAGGCAATCAGTTTCTACTAGTTTCTAGAAAATGTACGCTATAAAGTTCTAAATGAAGAATATTGTGATGTAGTACATGTAAAGCTGTTTCCTTCCTGCCATCTTTCTGAACAGGACTTCTTCCAGCAGCACTGCAGCTGTGGAGCAGCCAGCTTGGCCTTCCAGGACGTTCACAAGAGACACTTCCGAAGTGAGTGCCTGTCCCCCAGTGGAACCCTCTCTGACCTGTCCACCATCCACGAGGTCACCCGGCATCCACTCATATCAGCCAGAAGAGGTATGGTCATGGCGTATTTTGCTTTATTTACTGGAAATATAAGATGTGTGACACACCTATGTCATGAGTGTGAGTGTGACGTTGAGCTCATCTCGAGACAACAGAGATGAGTACAGAGAAAGGGTTGGGCTTTGAGAATACAATATTCATTATTTAGTGGACAGGCTATTTCTCTGACACATACAGTGGTAGTTTTCTTTGAGTCTACGATATGCAGCTGAGTGCCCTGGAGGTTACTGAAACCACCCCCTGTTTAACCTATAGCATTTAATTACTAGAAGGATCAACACTTAATAACCTGCCTCAGTGGGACGTGTCAACAAACACACCCACCCAACTACTTATTCATGTTTTAATTTCAGTGTTTGACTGAGACGTTCCTGAAATGGATCTGTATGTTATTACAGAGACTTATCAGTACTTAGGTTTCGGGTTATGTTATTGTTTTGGAGGCGTTCACATTGCAGGAGGCAGTGGTGGCTGACAGCTCGCCGGTCCAGTGGCAAAGATGGAATTATGACTCAAATGGGACATGGGCGGAATTCCTGGCATCCTGCTAAGGGCGGGAACACATAAAGCCCCGCGGACTCTGGAATGCCTTGGCTCTTCCACTGATGGGCAGGAAACTGGATCTTAAGAAGAGGTTGAGAAGTCAGGAGAGATGGGGGCCCAGATTAGGTGCAGTAAGCAAAGTGAAGAGCTCTGACTGGGCCATCATATACCAGCCACGGAGTGTTTACTCGGGAACAGGTGCAGAAACTAATGAATTAGAGAAAGTGAAAAACAGCATCAAGAGTGCTTCTATTGGATTAGTGTAATTGGAGAGTTAGGTTAGAGGATTAGGTAAGGTTTGGGTTAAAATGGGGATATTGTATTGAAATTCAGACCCACATCCGAAAGATTAAGGGTCTGGCATCAAGTAATGAAAGTCGCCCATCTCGAGGGGCGGCACCAAGATTTGAAAATCTCAGCGACACAGTGGATAACACTACGACAACAACACACGGGGTGACGTGTCCAGAGCCCCGTACGCTTAGCTACCAGCGGAGCTAACTGGTAGATTAGACTGTCACTGTTCAGCTCCTCTCTGGCTCCGCCTATATCAGATACACCGATGTGATTGGTGCAACTGGCCTCTGACCCCGCCTATATCAGATACACTGATGTGATTGGTGCAGCATGGCTACAAGGGCATAGTTAATGAGCAGCATTACTCGATGACAGAGTAACTCGTTGAGCAAATTCAAATTGTGCTCTTGCGAGAACTCTGGATCTCCAGGGTAGATATTGGGTGCATTCACTGACAAAGGGGAGAAGGCAATGCAAAATTTCAGACAGAATCATTCTAAATTTGTATTGACTGGCTTTCATCTACTTACACATAAAACCCCGAGACACAGAGGGCCGTGGTGAGTAGAAACGGTGATCCTGTGATGGGGGGACGTATGTTTACGTGGACAAACAGAGGCAAACACAGGCCTGTGCTGGGTTCCATCCCCATCTGTCATAACAGTCAGCACTCCCTTCTCAACACTTTGCCTCCCAGAACAATGTCATGGAGAGTAAATGGTCAACATACAGCTTACACTACAATGCTGTAAGTCAGTGTCAAGTTACAGTGTGTACATGTAGAACTTCTGCTTAACTGAAACTGGCTTTATAGGAATATTTCTTGACTGGACTGGGTTAAGCCTTTTTAAAACCTAGTTTGGAAATAAGTGCCTCATCACATTCCAGCAGCAGGCAGCGGTTCTCTCTCCTGGTAGCTGGAGAGTTGCCAGTTCAAAGTGCTCTTGAGCAAGGCACCGAAGCCCCCAACCGCTCAGGGTGTCCAGCAGTTGCAGTCCCCCCACTCTGACGTCTCTCCATTTGTGCATGTACCGGACCTGAGCATGTGTGTGTGTGTGTTTCAGGGCTGTGTGTAGTGTGTCTAACAAAAAACAATATTTTTATGCCTACTATTAATTAAAAACCACAATCTCTTTTCTTATCTAAGCAAAACCACAAGGCAGAAATGGCCTATATCAGGAAACACGTTGATGTAAGAATCTTGAATGTGCGATGCATGGTGTGTGTGTGTGTGTGTGTGTGTGTGTGTGTGGGGGTTCTCGGCAAAACGCCTTGATTGTAATATCACCTGCTGGTGAAAATCTCTCTAAGGTACATGCACTAGTCTAATAATTACAATTTACACTCTGCTGTTATTATAAATCACTACACATAGGCCTGAAATACACGCACATGCTCAGGACCGTGAGGTCCAGGATTCAAATCCAACCTGTGACAATTTCCTGCATACTCTCTCCCCTTTCTCACCTATCTGTAAAGGTGATAAAATAAAATAAAATAAAAAAAAAACACATGCACAAATGGATGGTGAGGTTCTGCCAGTACTGGACCAGCAATACAGTGTCTTGATAAAGAGCACCAGATGGTGAACTGGCATCTCTTCAGCTACCAACCCACACTCTGTACTTTGGTCTATAGTGGGGCTTGAGCCCCCAACCCTCCTGTTCCCAACCCAACAGATTGAGATACTTGTACAGTAGAGGCTGCAGTCCTACTGGAAGAATAATAAAAAGCTGAACAGTTTGTACAGGTCCCGATGGTACTGGGATCCACACATGCACAAATTCCATTCTCCGGTGTCAGATTCCTGTGCTGTGTTCTCCCCCCCCCCGAACCACTCCTTAAGGCATCTGTGTAGTTCATTGAGATACGTGCATCATGGACTGGAAAATCATTTGCCAGTAAACATAACCCAGGTGACAAATACATTTAGGCTAACATAATGGAAACTCCTTCAGCACCATGTGTATGTGACTTTTAGGACCATGGGTTGGACTCTACATGCAGGGTTGGTCCCTCTCTGCTGATTGTGTAAATAAGTCTTTCTTTGTTGAACCTTGTGTTGCCCTCCCATTTTCATAGTTCTTTATATCAGAAAAATGTTTTCCAAATCCAGACAGCTAGCTAGACTATCTGTCCAATCTGAGGACTATGGTTACCTGGTCCTCAGATCTCTGCAGGGTAAATCCAGACAGCTAGCTAGACTATCTGTCCAATCTGAGGACTATGGTTACCTGGTCCTCAGATCTCTGCAGGGTAAATCCAGACAGCTAGCTAGACTATCTGTCCAATCAGAGGACTATGGTTACCTGGTCCTCAGATCTCTGCAGGGTAAATCCAGACAGCTAGCTAGACTATCTGTCCAATCTGAGGACTATGGTTACCTGGTCCTCAGATCTCTGCAGGGTAAATCCAGACAGCTAGCTAGACTATCTGTCCTATCTGAGGACTATGGTTACCTGGTCCTCAGATCTCTGCAGGGTAAATCCAGACAGCTAGCTAGACTATCTGTCCTATCTGAGGACTATGGTTACCTGGTCCTCAGATCTCTGCAGGGTAAATCCAGACAGCTAGCTAGACTATCTGTCCAATCAGAGGACTATGGTTACCTGGTCCTCAGATCTCTGCAGGGTAAATCCAGACAGCTAGCTAGACTATCTGTCCTATCTGAGGACTATGGTTACCTGGTCCTCAGATCTCTGCAGGGTAAATCCAGACAGCTAGCTAGACTATCTGTCCAATCTGAGGACTATGGTTACCTGGTCCTCAGATCTCTGCAGGGTAAATCCAGACAGCTAGCTAGACTATCCGTCCAATCTGAGTTTTCTGTTAACAACTAAAACCACTTTTGTACGATCCTGTTACACTAAAACAAGTTCCTCACAGAGGCCATTTTGCAGCTGGCTCTTAGTGCCGCCCAAGACGATTGTCATTGATTCAAAGAAATGCCAATAAATCAGAGCATGTTTTTCGCCCATGTGGAGGAAAGTCTGGCAACACAAGATGTACAATATGTTATGTGTAGTAGTGCTGCTCCTTCCAATCCTTCCTTCCAACGCCTGGACATGGTTTAGCACTCTTCCCTCAGATTTATCGTTGGGGACAGCTACGATACTCCCCATTGTATATAACCGGGCCTTTAATCACTAGTACAGTACAAGTATGCTCCTTCCTTATATTGCTGCACTATTAGAGTGAACTCTGGTCCTTATCACACACGATCCAACAACCTGTCCTTACTTAAGGCCCCATGGGTACTGTCAGAGCTAGGGAAATCAGCGTTCTTTTGAATGCTGCACACAACAGGCTTCAACAGTCATTTCAATTCAATTTCCTTCCAACATATATCCAGTTTAAAGCATTTTTTAAATTGTTTTTAGTAACTTAAATGTCCTTGATTGTACCTTGATTCTTTTAAAATATAAAGATATACAGTATGTCTTTGATTTTACATAATTGTTTTAGTGACTTGCATGTCCTTGTTTCGATTCCAGTCATTGTATTTTACACTGTTGGTGATTTGTGATCTACATTTTAATGTGTATTTATTTAGTGTAATCTCGGTTACATTGTAAATAAGAGCTTTTTCTCAAATGTACCTCTGAAAACTAAAAAAAGGTTGGTGATGATGGCTGGTGATGATAATAATAATTTTGCAGCTTTAAAGCGACTCTGTGTCGATGTGTAGATGTAGGACGTTTCTGACCTTGGCAGCGTTTACTACTGTATTTGCCATTGAGTTAGAGGTCCTAAAAGAACACAAGAAACCAGAAAGCATTGTGATGCAGACTTTGACATTGCCCCCCAAAACACCAGATTCACATTTTTTTAAGACACAAATGTGCGCAGCAAAAAAAAAAAAACACACACTTAATTTCCTGCACTCTGAGAAGTAAATCAGTAAAATGACAGCAAAAGCTCTGCCGTGACGTTACTTTGTCCTATAATTATAAAACGGAAATTATCAGTGTACCTACAATTAATATACAGAACATTTTCTGTTATGCCAATATACAAAATTCTCTCATACAAAGCTGCTGAGTTAGTAAACCTCCGAAAACATTGAAAGAAACTTGAAAAATTTTGAGAAAAGTGACAAAAACATTGGAAAAAAGGTCCAAAAAGGACAAAGAATTACAATGTGGACTTAAACTCATCATACCTCAACCATCATTATATTTTGAAGGGGACAAATCTACCTCTTCTACATGTTGGGTGGTTTGGGGGGGGCATATCCCCCGCACCTAAAATCCCCCTTTAGGGTCTGTATGGAACGCAGCGGGCAGAGCAGCAGCTCCACCGCGGCGCTGTAAAAGACGATGTAATATTAAGACAGACAACGGTAGAGAGTAGTAGGAAAGACTGAAATGCAACTTAAGGAGTTTGGTTGGGGGGGGGATGGGTCAACACAGGACTTTCACCCCAGAGACCAGGGTTTATGTCCCATTCTTGTCCAGCGTGTCACTGAAGCGTTCAATTGTATAACCCCACCCACCATCTTTCCCTAAACCTAACAGTTCTTGTGCCCCCTTGTCATGGGAACATACTTTTTATAAACCCACCCACAATATTTTCCTAAACTTAACTGTCCCCTTCCTCCATGTCAGTCCTGACCCGAGCGTCAAAAGTGATGTCGAGACTCCCAACCCAGCGTGTTTAGATATGTCGCTAAAGGAGACTTCTAGCATTAATAACTACGCCAAAGGCGCATGCTCAAGCGATGGCAGTGAGAATGTGTCATTTGCTGCTGACAGGGTCTCTGGGGGCAGTTAAGTGCACCATGAAATAAGTGTAACATGAAATAACTGCCTTACAAAACGGCAGATTGGACCATATGAATGCTGATTCCCACTCCCACACTGTAACTACGCCTTGTTTGTGATGTGTGTTCCAGACATGAGCGGTGAGGGTTTGACTCCCGTCCCTCTGTGGAGGAAAGGCTTGAACCGAAGGAGTTACACTGAGGGGGAGGTCCGCTTCCTCGGGGACAGCACGGACGGACTCTCCACCCCCCAGCGCATGGTGAGTCATATGCACATGTTACAGGTCCACTTTAGCAGTGTCTTAATAATAACACACACACACACACACACACACACTGTGAATCACTTAAGGTTGCCCAACATCCTCCTCTGTCTCTCTCTGATGACAAGGGCCCCACCTGCTGGGAATTTACCGTAATTAATGTAGCAGGGAGGATATTGTTTGTCTTTTGCTCCGTCACCACGGTTGCAATGGGTCAGTGGATTTCAGAACATTTTTAGACATTTTCCAAGGGAAGTTAAGCTTGGGAATTTGGGGAAATTTGTACAATTTCAATTTAAAAAGCATAAACAGCCCTCTATATGCACAGCTGATTCTCCTTCACACTGACATTTCACACTGCATGTATTTTCTTAATTAATGGAATTATTTGGCAATGAAAATGTATGCTTATCATATGGTAAGATTGTTTATGTCAGCAAAATAATACACCCAGAGCAGATAAGCACTATATGTTCATTTGTTATTTCCCATAAATTCACATAGAAGCTTGCCACCTTGCATATTCTCTGAATTTTACAGAATGTCAAATTTTAACACAAGATACTTCATAAAACAGCATGATGCCATGAGATCTACTGGGAATATGTTGTTGCCAATTCAATCTTTTGATTTGAATGACCCTATGGCCTTTTGTAGCAGAACATTTAAGGACCAACCTAATTAGTCTGCTGTTCTTCTGTACATGTCTGTCACTTTAGTGCAGAGATCTACCAAATTATTGTTTGATAGTCAAAAAAGATGTATTTACATATTTGTCTGAAATTATACATTAACATGAATCCAACATATTATATGTAAAGATAAATAATTAACATTGATGATAGGCTTACTGTCCTATGGGTTAGGAAGCTGTCGCAGATACAGCTAAACTTAACTGTTCAACAATTTAACAAAACATGTATATGCATGAATATGTTAACAATTGTTATTTTCTAAGTTTAGTATTGTATGCACCATAAAAAGGTATGACTAAAGGCTCTAGGCAGCCGCTATTGTAGGCCCAGTTTAATATTATACAGGAGTAAGGGGCCCCTACTCTGTCTCTTATTCAGCTGAAGGGACCTTGGCTTTAAACAACATTGAAGACTTTTCTTTAGTGTAAAGCTGTTTTCATACCAAACGGCAGGACAGTTTAAGCCATGGTGCAATTACATACAAAGGCAAGGGAGACACGGGACTAGACGTGAAGACGTGAATGAGTTAAAAATGGATAGAAGAATGTGTGCGTATCTCTTGGATTTATGAACGCGTACCGATGCGAGAGGACAAAAGAGAGAGAGAGAGAGACTGGAGGGGAAAAACTGAAAGTGCATCCACTGCTATGTGTATTTGGCACATTGGCTGTCGACAACACAGACTGCACGAACCGTCCAGCGGTCCAATTTATGTCTAAACATGGTAAATATGGTGCAATACGTGAGCGCTGGTAGCCTCATTTCTGACCAAGTACACCTGTTGGAAGCACACCTGAGGTGTGTGGGGGCGTGCAGGCGGGGCTTTAACTTTGGTCTTGTAGTCACTTATCACAGCTAAAAGTTATTTTGTATTAAATTGTTGTCTTTGTTGTTCAGCTGAGTGAAAACTGTACATGGGGCCGAGTCAAAGACCTGGTGAGGAAATCTAAGCTGAGGAACCAAAGCAGGCTGGGACTGACTTCCACTTCACTCAAGATGTCCTGCCCACAACTCTACATGTAAGGAACACACTACGGACTCACTCTGTGCTCTATATTCTGGATATGGCCCATTATACTAAATCAACACTGAGTAAAACATGACCCCTGTCAACATACTTTTCTTCTGGAGATATTTTTCATGGTTTGGTCTAGACCGCATACGCCAATGCAGGGAATCTGAATGTTCATGCTGCAGGATGCCATGATATTTTATGCAATAGTGTTCATCCAACTTTGGGCCAGTGGTTGAGGGAAGGCACAAAGCCAGGTCCATAAAGAAATGCGTTTAACCTAACCCCCATCCAGCACCTGTGGGATGAACTGGACTTCCGAAAGACAGTCCTGGGGCCAGATGCATAAAACACTCAAATAAAACAGCGTGTACCAAGGGTGTAGGTTTATTTCAACATTGGGGGGACGACATTTTCAAGGGGGTTCTGGGGGTTGTCCCCCAAACACTTCATTTTCTGCATTATATTGAATTTTCTGACAAATTTGTGACTTTTATGCATCAATTTATGCTGAGAATACATTATTAATATTTATTCTTCTTAATTCTGTTCTTAATTTCTGCATATTCAAAAAGTTTTTTTTAGTAATCATGGACACGCCATGTCTGCACAAAGACAGGAATGTGCATACATAGTGTTTTTTTGTCAGATTCATAAAACTGCGTGTAAGCCTGGTTCTTTTTACAAATCTTAATCATTGTGGAACTGGGTCATGTGCTCGAGGCTCATGTCCACTCCCACAGTTCATCCATAAATGGATGTAGAAACGCCCTTAAACATCTGTTTGCAAAGAAAGTGCAGTCATCTCACTAGTTTTAGCTCCAGAGTGAGACATCTCCCTTCTATCCTATCTTTGTTGGGAGCTGCACATGCTCAGTAGCTCGGTAAGATCCATCAGCTAGATAACTCTTTCTCCAGCTTTGGTCAGTCCAAGGCAGGATTAGCTGGGAGACTTCTTCTAGACCAGGGCCACTTGTGGAATACCTGCACAACAGGGACAGGAAGTAGTTCTTTTGGAGATTCTGGTCCACTAGTGGCTGTTGGAGCAGTGTTTTGCCATTGAGAACGAGCTAGCATGCTACGGTTAGCCACCTCGTCTCTAGTGATGTAGAAAGCCGTGCAGATGTTGGACAGCTCACCCGGAGACTGAAGACAGAGGACATTCAGAAACTAGATCTCACTTAAAGCACCATGGATGGGTTTTTTCCAAGTTTGTATGCGTGGGGAAGCACCAGAGACACAAAATAACCCCCCAAATCCCAGAAAAATGGATTTTGTTTTTCATAATATGGGCACTTTAAGTTAAGGAAACGGTCACGGGTGGGGTTTAGGAAAAGAAGAACGAGGAATCGTGACACGCCGGACACGATCTCTGGTATCCTGGGTCAAATTCCTGTGTTGTAAGACCTCCCCCCCCCCCAAACCAACCTCTATACTACTCTCTACCATAGTCGCTCTTAATGCTACGTCATCTTCTCATTGACTTCACCTCGGCATTGTTTTCCGTGGTGGCCACACAGACTTTTTCCACATCCTGTGTCACCACACCGTAATACACTGGAAACTGTGATCATTTCATGGAATTCTGTGAGACCAGGTTGGATTAATGCACCTTTGATTGGTATTTTTCCGGAAGGCTGTGCAGCAAAATTAACACCATCGGTGAAATTAGCATACAAGCTAAAAACAATACCTGCCTCTCAACTTAGATTCATTCTCCTCATCATATCACCTGCAGCTATTTCAGCTAAAACCGGTCTGGTCTGGAGTCAGCCTGAGGTACACACATTTCACACATTCTTCGTTCATAAAAAGCAGCTCATGCGGGAGAAAGGTTTTTTTTATATATTTTGTCCATTAAATCCTTAAAATTGGTTCCAAAGTCCCTGCCAAAGCGCACACTTTATTGTCCTTCTCCCTGTGTTCTCCCTTGTATGTTAAATAAAACTTAAAAAAAAGAAAAGGAATGCAACTAATCTGACTGAAGTGGGAAAAGGGCCAGCTTTGGGGGTGGGGGTGGGGGTGGCTTCCCGGCAGATGAAGATAAAAGGAGCAATTAGCTTCATTTTTTTGCCTGTGAGCGGACGGGTCAGAGTTTTCATGAACTGTTTTTTTTTCCTTTGAGAGGCTGTACGTGTAGGACTCAGATGGGAGGTGGGGGGGGGGTTCATGGCCCTTTTCATTGGTGGAAGAAGTATTCAGATACTTTACTTAAGCAAAAGTACTTAGTCCACACTGGGTAGTCTTTAACCCTTTGTGTTGTCTTCCCGTCAAATTTGAAAACCAACACTTTTATTGATGCTTTTTATCGATGTTTTTACCTTTTTCTTATGTTTTTTGTCCCTTTTTTCAAAACTTTTGATGCGTTTCTCACACTAACTTATTAACTTTAGTTTTTATTTTTTGGAATTTATGGTCAATAAACCTCTTTTATAATAAAATAATTATACCTAATGTTTGAGTTAGAAAAGCAGAAATTAGGAATTATTGAGACTAAAATGAAAGGAATGGATGTTGATGATAATCACAGACTGGAATATGTCAACTTTTACTCAATACTATTTCAAAAACACTTCAATTTGTTTTTCAAATGCTATAAAATTGAATAAGACGCCCCAAAATTAATGAAAGTAGAGATTTGTACTTGCCAAAGAGCGTTGTGTGGAATCAATCATGTTATTTTGGGGAATTAAAAAGAACATTGATATAGGAAAACGGGTCAATTTCGACAATAATTTTGTGCACGTATCTGTTTTTAGTCATAACGTCATATGATCGACCCTTATTGATTTTCGGGTTTTGAGAAATTTGGATATTAATGGAGTCTCGAGACCCATCCCTACTCAACAGATACACTTAAGTACAGTACTTAGTTACATAATGTACTTAGTTACATTCCACCACTGGGCCCTTCAGCCCTTCCCTCTGTCCTGACAGGGGCCATACGAACAGGGGTGGGATGGGGTGGGGGGGTGTAGGCTGGTGAGTCAGGCCTGAGGTATGCCTGGAGGAATGGGAGAATTAGCCCGTGGGTTTAAGCTGAGTCCTGGGGAGACATGGATGCAGTCCAGGATTCTTAAGAAACCACAGCAGCCCCCCCACTGAGACATGCACGCCGGCTCACTGCAGCGCTACTCACAATGGAGGAATGATGGAAAATATATCATTCAACCTATGAACAAACTTTATTTACTGCACGCTGTCAAACAACCATAGTTGAACATAACTCATAAAGTACATAAAGTACATAAAGTACATAACTCCCACATGGTGGTGGAATGCCACTTTCTACTTCTATTCCTCTACATTTCAGAGATATATTCTACTTTTTACTCCTCTACATTCCTCTGTCAGCTTTAGTTACTAGTTACTTTAGTTACTAGTTACTTTACACATTAAGATTACTGCACACAAAACATATATAGTTAATAAAATACAATTAAATATATTTAATATATTAAAGATGAAACTACCCTGTTACTGTTTTGCTTGTTTCCAGTTTCTAAAATGGAAGTTTTTTTCTGCATTAAGTACTTTTACTTTTAATACTTTAACTACATTTTCCTGATGAAACTTACATACTTTCTAATGCAGGACTATTAATTGTAACAGCGTATTTTTACAGTGTGGTATTAGTGCTTTTACTCAAGTGTCTATATGAAGGATCTGAATATTTCTTCCACCGCTGGTCACACAGGCATAAAATACAAATAAAACAAATTAAAAGACATAAAACATGAGAGGACAGCCATACAATAAAACAATAAAAATCAAAATGTCAACAGCTGGTGTCCATGGCCAAGGAGAAGAGCTGGGTTTTAAGGAGGGATTTAATCATGATAAAGGATGTTTTCTGACCCTCCCATGCTGCGCTGCTGTGATGCAAGCTGAAGGAGAGTCTCTGATGTCAAAAAGCCAGTAGCTCACATTCATACCCGTCTCCCTCTGTACAGGCCTGACCTGGAACCAGTAGATCCTGCTGCCAAAAACAGGAACTCCATGATTGCCTTGGGCCACCAGAGCAGATTGGACTTCCCCTGGCTGCAATAAACATCCAGGTAGTGCAGACTACTTTTTTTCACAGACTGCAACGAAAACTCTGCACACTGTCGAACTTGCAACAAATATATCAAGTTTGATAATGGGCGACGTTTGGAGGGGACTGTTTTTCTGCAAAAATCAACTTCCTCATGAAATAAGGCATCAATAAACAACATTCATTAACATATCCATTACTATAGAGCTTAAACTTCAATACAACCCCTCTGTAGGAACCATTATATTATATACTGTATATATATCATCCCAGAGCAATCTATATTAGATAGATGTTGATTTCTGTATATTGATAGATAGAGCATTCATATTTAGGCATATTTCCCAAACCTGCTGGTACCTTCTCCATTAATACATAAAGACAGGAAAAGCACAGCAAGCGTCCTCACAAAAAAAAACATTGTAGGGCATAACTTCATACTTTTTGTGTTACATAACACAAATGTAAAAAATCAACATCATATATATTGCTTACAAAACCCCACACTATTATTCAACTACAAAAAGGGCCTTGGAAGATTCAAGCTGCATCAGTGCATGCATATATGAGTACATTTATGATTTTGTTGACAAAATCTGGGAAAATGTCCTCATGTCATTTGTTTCTATTTCTGCAAAGTGCTGCAAAATTGGGAAATATTTGCAAACTATGCCCTCCATCTTTGTCTCCACAGTTCCTCAGATCCAATTGGTCTCGCATGGGGAAGAGGAGGATGCCGTGACAATGATGAGATGATTCAAGACTGGAAGAGAATCCATGAAGAAAAATGAGGGAATTAGGAAGAGAGAGAACAATGGTGGGAAAGGAAAGGACTCGGAGGAGGCAGCTGGTGCTGCATGAAAGTGAGAATGAGAGTAATATGTGAAACTCAACTGTTTATTGCAGGGTACATAGAAAATATAGGCAATGTTCTCATATAATTAAGCAGATGAGATTACTACATGTCCAAAATGATCTCCACTGTGACATAATTAACTGCATTACTTTCTCTGTTGATACTATTTACACTCCTATAGGTTTCCAACCTTTGTAACAATCCAACTGATGTGAAACATACACATTTTCACAACTTTCCATTTTATATGATGTTGTAAATGTGTTGTAGACAAATCACACACCGTTTTGTATAGTGTGTGTGTGATGTTGCATGACCAGCGTGCATTCAGAGATAATGTATATGAGTGCAGGAGAAAAACCCTGCAGAGTTCCTGCTGATAGAAAGTTGTGGAGAAACATCTCTCTCTCTCGATATAACTAGAATATATATATATATATATATATATATATATATATACTGAATTCCACACATACACAAATATACACAGTACTGTGTCAAAGTCACAAACAGGACCAGCTCCCCTAAACTGTAATAAGTTGGATTTCAGTTTTTGGCTAGTATTAAAGGGTAATTTTTTTAAATTTTTTTTTAACCTGGACTATTCCTATGTTTTGTGTCTAAGTGACTGATGGAAACAACAATCTTTTACATTGGTCCAGTATAAAGAGAGATCTCTGCAATCGGCAACAGAGAAACAAGCCACAATGTGAGTTAATGGGGCAATAGTCCAACTTGTATTTACCTTCACAAAATTGCTTTTTTGCCACTGACAGGCTCAGATTAGTATTTTAACTGTCTGACAACATTATGGAAAGGATTTCTAAGAAAGTCGACCTTTCTGTTAAAAAGTAAGATTTTTTTTTAAACATAAAAGTATCCGCGAAATTGCGTTCGCTAAACCCATCAGACTCCATGGAAATAAACATTTATTTTCATCATTTTAGCATCGTAAAATACACTTCATTCAAAGTCAACAGAAACAAAATAAAACTTTGAAAAGCTGTTTTTGGGATGTCGTTCCACTTCTCCAGCCATCACGACTGTAGTTTTGGTTGAAATAAACACATAGTTACATATTTACATGTGAGAATATGTTGTCTCTACACACACTGAAAGTATTGCTTTTTTTAAATGGAGTCTGGTGGGCTCAGCGCTAGCAACCTTAGAGCTGTTTATGGTTAAACGGAAAGGTCTTAAAAAAGTAGGGAGGGAGGTTTTAAAAAGGTCTATCTCTGTAGGGATCCTTTCCATAATTTTATCAGACACTTAAAATATTAATCTGAGCCTATCAGCGGCAAAAACACAACTTTTACTGGACCAAATTGACGATGCACATTGTGTAGATAGACTCGGCAAGGGCGAGAGAGAGGGGATGACACGCAGGAAAAGACCACCGGTTGGAATTGAGCCCCGTGGCCCTGACCCAAGGGCTCAGCCTACACGGTTGCTTTGGGGGCGACCTCTAGCTCATTTGGTGGTGTGCGCCACTCCACCGAATGAGCTAGGAGTCGCCCCAAAAGTAATTTATTTGCCAATGTACAGACTCTACAGACATTAGCTGTACTTAGCTAGCAATGTAGCTTACTCATTGTCCTTAAAACATAACATGAACCGTGGTTATTTCTCTTGTTTTGCAGACTGCTCTGCTTTCCCTTTTGTCTTTGGATGTTCATAAATTAAAGTCAGAAACATTCAGGATGGCATCTTTGCCTCAGTTCATGCCGCCCAGAGGAAAATTGGCAACCATTGGCATCCACTTGTTTTTTTGCAATGCATATGCAGTCGAGCTACCTCAGAAATTTGTCTAAGGTACAGTCTGAACACACCTTTAAAGGCAACCCAGTTTTATATATGCAGTTGCCATGGAGACAGTATTTTGGTAGCGCAGTGCTTTTTCTTATCTTGATTTACATGCATTTCTTGTTGAACACAAACAAAGACACAAACTGATCACCATTGAAAAGTTGCTATTTCTACTATTTTGTGTGCTGTAGGCTATAATAAATAAAAAACCTCTAATTATTTGCAGATTGCAGGATCACAGATGTGGTTCTTACCCACATCTGGTTTGGCAGTATGGATGGAGACCAAACGGTGATAAAAAACAATAATGAAAAATATATTTTGATTTTACAGCAAACTTTTGGTAGCAGCTGCTCTGTTGTTTAGGTACGGAAGAGGATTAGGGTCACACCTTGTTTGAGTTTATTATTTGAGAATAAGTCTGAATGCTGACTTTATTATTTTTTTTATATTCTCAAGTATTTAAAAAAACAGTAAATCAGAAATTCAGAGGCTCTGACTTGAATCTCAGAAATCAGACATTTAAAAAAAACATCTTTTTAAATTAATCTCAAATTTCTGACTTTTTTTCTTAGAATCCAGACTTTATTTTAATAATTCTGACTTTAAACTGAGAACTCAACACATTATTTCACATGTGGCCCTAATCCTCTTCCATATTTAGGACACTCACACTACAACAGAGCTTTCTTATACCACCAGTATACATGTTAATGCTTCAGCAACACTGTTATACCACGGAATACTTATAGTATAAGTACGCCATTATATTGGGAAGGGATGTATGTTGAATTTTCTAAGACCATAACTATTTTTTGTTTAAATTATATCTGATGTTTATCCGTAGGGCGTCAGACAACTGTGTATGTATTATATGTTGCAATATGCATATTGCATCAATATTTAAATTTATTTTTCAAAATAAAGGTAAAGCAAAAGAACATATGTATGTGTGATATCATTTTGTTTACAGTGTTGATTTTTCTCATGTGGCATGTGATGCAATGTCATTTTATTTTGGGATTTTATTTAGGGATAAAAACATCAAGAGATGCATTTTAGGTTGTCCCATTATTTTTTCCGCCTGTAGTGGCCAGGTAGAGCACTTTATTAATAATTCTGTTATTAATAATGCAAATGGGATTCAAAGCGCCCGGTTGTACAATTTTAAAAGAATGATCATTCACGATTCACACCCTGCCTCATTATGATAATTAGCAAATATCTCACACACACACACACACACACACACACACACACACACACACACACACACACACACACACACACACACTAAAACCATTTCCATTCACTAACATATGCAAAGTATGAATTTAGTGTAATAAAATTTTACTTGATTTCAAAATCCTATCAACCTCCCCCCCATTACACGCACACACGCACGCACACACACACACACACACACACACACACACACACACATTACTTTAAAATGTGATGTGAAACAATTTAACCTGTATATATTTTGTGTTGTTTTTTGAAAAAAGTGTTTTATGCAATTGAAAACTGAGTGAAAGGCTAACAAATAGCTTACGATTTTGTGGGTTTTGAAAATCATGTGGCATGTAAAGATTTTGTGTGTAAGCAGTTGTTAAAAAAAACTGTAATGTGCCCCAGAAATGATCATCAGTCTTGACTGGCCTCAGGTGGCCACAGTGAGAAATGACACCAGAAAATGTTCCATTCAATTCAATTTTGTTCATAGTATCAAATCATAACAAGAGTTATCTCGCGACACTTCCATACAGAGTATGTAATATTATAGATCTGAGGAACTTGCTGCCTAAACCTGAAGCTGTCCTAACTTCTTCAGAGCCGTGGGCAGCCACCGTGCAGCAGCCAGGGACCAACTGAGGCCTGTGTTTTGCTCAAAGGCAATGGAAATGATAATGTCTAACACTGGCTTACACTGACAGTAACACACACACACACACACACACACACACACACACACACACACACACACACACACACACACACACTACAGATTGTATTAAAGCCTTTTTTTGTTTCATTCTATTCTAATTTTAAACATTTGATAATCTTTTTATACATGTTCTGTGTGTAGCTTGGAGAGGGCTATGACTGCATTCCATTGCGCAATCTGCATATTGACAATAACGCTGAATCCTTGAACCTTGAAAACAAAGAGCAGACTGTTTTCTAGAGTCCACCTCCACAGAAATTGAAGAACAGATGTGTGTGACATGCATTGAAATGTGTTCACCCACTGGGTTATTCCACCCACTGCAGGACATACCATGGTTGTCACAGTCCTGCTCCATGGCCAGAGGCCTTCAGACCTTCTGTTGTTCAGATTCTGAGTAAAAGTGAGACACCAAACAACTTTTCGCAGACTAATTTCCAATATTGCAATGATAGGAAGTATTAAAAGCGGGTGTCGAGCTGGAAGGGAGAGCAAAGAGAAGAAGAAAGGGGAGCTGCATGAAGAGGAACCAAGAGGCCAGGGGAACGAATGGAAAGGACAGAGGAACAGCGGACAAGTGGGAAGAGTGAGCAGCATCAAAGCAGCGCCGTGGACAATTAGCTTTTATAGCAACTCATTTGGCAATGGCTTGCATGTGACGGATGTTCATTAACATCAAAAAGTTACACACTTAAGCTTTAAGTTAGCGGTAACCCTTGCCACAAATGGAAACATCCTCAGTGTGTCTAGTAGGCCTGGCAAACCCGGTTCCTTTTACGGATTCGGGTAATTCTGAGTCATTCACTAAACTGAACCGGGTTGTGCAAGTCACTTGAATCACTTAAATCCGTATTGCTAGGAATAAGAAAACTTTTTTTTTTTATCCACTGTGTGCATGACCTAATTGCATTTCAACATATTACATGTATACACCAAACCTACAGTAAGCCTAGCTAGGCTACGTGCAGAACCTTGTATGTTATTTCAGAAGGGAAATAGTGGCTTTTGTAGTTTGCTTTACTCTGAGCTCGAGCAGAGACTTAACTCGCTCGTCTGAATTAGATCAGTCATACCCGGCTGATTTGCAGGATTGACTGACTCACGTGAGCATTGACAACAGTCATCGAGGGCTCGTGAGTTCTTGAGTGAATCCCACGGTCTGCTTCTGGCCCTGAGTCTGCGGGTCGGACAGTCTCTGTTCACTCAGTCGCTCGAGTTGTTGTGGAGTTGCTTACAAAATTGTAAGTTATAAAGCTTTTTGCAGCTAAGATGGCTAGGAACAGTAGTAGCTAATGTTGCAAGAGGTTTGTGTGTGGCATTGAATTGAACTGATCAGAGTTAATGATCCTAGAGACTAAAGATCAGAGTGAATCACGACTCTAACAGATTTGGTCTTTAGTGGCCCTTACATCTTACTCTAGTGTTTGTCTCTGCTGGAGCTTGTGTATTTGGTCTTCTGTTCATGTTCCTAGTGCTTGTGCCATGTGGTCCCTGTAGTCCTGCCCAACATGTCTTCCCTTGTACACCTGTTTTGAGTCTGGCCTTGTCTGCCTGTCTTTGTGTTGCCAGTGTTCGGCATAGTGTATCCCTCTTTATTCCAGCTGCCTGCCCATTCCAGCTGTGCCTTGTTTTGGGATTAACCCCTAAACCTTACTGCTTGTGTATAGAAGTCAAGCTCAACAGTGTGGTTCCAGTTCTGGAAGTAAAACTCTGATTTGGAATGGACAGCTGCCTCAAGCGAGAAACTGTCACAACGGATGCTTGCCTCTTAGGATGGGGTGTGGTGTTTTCAGAACAGGACAGCTCTGGGCCAGTGGTCTGCTCAGGACCACACCGAGCATGTCTGGCTGTACCCTGCTTGTCTGATGCTAGCTCGCCTCGCTACTGAGCTCTCATCACTCTCTCAACCAGACCCCTTGGTGAGCAAAGACTGGACACTCACTGTCCACCACCTTTGAGTGTCAGTTCTGCCCCGGCTTCACTCCTGTCTGCCTCCCTCAGCTTCGATCCCAACTCATAAAATAAATATTTAAACTGACTTTCAGTGTCCGTGTTGTGTGTCTCTGACTTTTGGGTCAAAGCAGAAGCTTAATACCAATGTACTACTGCATATTAACCAATTAGGACAACCAATACTTTAAAAACAAACCAACATGTCCAGGCCCTCATTGATATTTGGGGAAAAGGGGTCACTCAGAGGAAGCTGCAGTCGGAGGTTTTTAACCAAAAGGTAGATCAGAAGAATGCTCACTGATACAACACACAGCCGAAGAGTACAGCAAAACAAATTATAAGGATGATGATCACATTGCACACAGCTGACCAAAATGTAAAAAAATGTCATGGAGTTTAATGCGCTTGACTCATTTGAGCTATTAACTGGCTTGTGACATCCCCAACAGTGGCTAAGATTCTCTGTTGGCGTATAAACCAGATGGGTAACTTCACTTGCATACCAATCAACTCAAAAAAGTTACATATTTGGTCCCAACATAGTCTTTTCATGGCATATATCTGAAATATATTACTTTGAAAATACTGTGAACACACAAGTTTTTCCTGAAGTTTTTGACAGTATATATTTGTCTCATTCATTTAGGTTTTATTAATACTGATCTGTAGTTTTTACAAAAAAAGGACAACATTACTTGCCTCACAGGAGGTTACCTATTCAGTCTCAGTTACCATGATGGTGTGCTACATTTGAAGTAAGCCACCGTTAGTAAAGAGCCAAAGATAAGCTTTAGGAGTTAGCTTGCTAACACACTGCAGCTGAATGTGCCAGATTGGCTGCTGGTGCTTAGATTCTGTCCAATCAGAGTCCTCAGAAGTCTTTATCCCAGCCAGACAGCTCATCAGGAGGCTCCTCTGTGTCAGGAGGAAACGTGTCAAAGTAACTGTGATCCATTGGCCCCTTCAGCTGCAGAAACAAGGAAAATCATCATGTAATCATTGCATTTTGATAGCATGGGATCAGTCACATCTTTCTCATTGACAGAGCTGCATTTGCATTGCACATCCTCTTATAAAACACATGTATTTAAAGTTAACACTTGTCAGGGACAGTTTGGTTTCTTTTATACATTTGGCCGCAATAAGGAGATGCATGTTTGGAGGAGGAATACGAGAAGGAGACGACTTCAAGCTTACCACTGTACCTACTGACAAGCATGGTGGCGGGATCATGCGTGGAAGTGGAAGTTCTAAAGCATGGATCTCAGATAGAAATGCCATAGATTGTAAAAACAGTGACGTAGCAGCAGTGATGTCAGCCAGTTTGTGGACTGTCATTTTAAAGCTTTGATTGGCGATTTGGGCGTTGCCTTCTTGGTCTTTGGAAACCGGACACGCTGATTTTTAACGAGAGGGTGAGCTGGGAAGGATGACGAAGGCCATGCCATTAGTGTTTATGGTTGCAATGAAGCTGCGCTAAGCTAAACGCTAAAGAGGGAAGGTTGCAGATCAACCCTTCTGGAGCGAGTAATACAGTGGAGATTTACTGGCGGGTAAATGTGGACCTCTGGGTACTGCTGCTATTCATTTGCATGTACAGCAGTACAGAACATCTGCAAACTTTCCCTTAAGTTACCAGCGATTGGACAACAATGTTCTCATTTTATTTTGTTCGTAAAGACTAATTCATTGCAGACATATCATAACTTATACACATACAAGGTTTTTTTCCATTCAGCATTTTCACTTGCATTACATTTTTCACAAATTGTCAGTCAGTATGCTAGTATTCTCTAGATAAAAGCAGTTGACCACATTTCTAAAATTCTATTGAACTGACATGTTTGTACAGATTTGTTATGGGACTGTCTGTCTTCGATTGTTCATTGTTAGGGAACAAAGGTCATAGTTTTACCTCTCTCCTCAATGGAGACAGCAGCTTGTGACGCCTCAAACCCTCCCAGTTAAAGCCCTGGAACCACCTATAAAACAGAAAAAAAAACTTTAAAGTTGGACTTCATTTGAGACTTCAACTCCTATTATGTCATTATGCCAAGCTAACTAGCATGTTGCTATCATCATCAGCCCGATACACCAAACCAACCAACCAATCAACAGACCAACCAACCAACCAACCGACCAACCGACCGACCAACCAACCAACCAACCAACCAACCAACCAACCAACCAACCAACCAACCAACCAACCAACCAACCAACCAACCAACCAACCAACCGATTGACCAACAGACCATCCAACCAAACAACCAACCAACCAACAGACCAACAGACCAACCAAACCAACCAACCAACCAACCAACCAACCAACCAACCAACCAACCAACCAACCAACCAACCAAGCCTCTTAACTTACCTCAGCATGCACTATACACTTTTGTTTATAACATCACCAGTTAACATTACATGATTAATTAGGAAAATTATAAAAATCATGTGGAGGTTTCTATATCTTGTGCAGTAGTTAGATTTTTATAAACTTAATCCAAAATAATAATGAACAGACAAGAATGGAGACTGATATCATTTGGAAAGTAAACATACTTGTGTTTCTTTATGTCAATGATGCCATTCTTTTTGTTTCCCAGCCTTTCCACTGGGTTTAGCCTGTGAGGAAAAGAAATAGACATTTAGCCTATTTTGGTTTAATGTCAGGATTTATAACTCTTTTGTTGTACTGTTTAGAAAAAAAACAGCCAGGAAACCTTACACAAACATGATTAAATTAGTCCTTATTATTATTATTAACACTTATGGCTTAATAAAGCATCAGAAGCATCTACACACAACAGGTTAAATTATCCTGCCTGGTCTGCTCCACACCAGCAATTAGAATACGCTGGGATTCCCTGATTATCTGTTGAAATTTTGCTTTGATTCACCGTACTTGCAGAGTCTCCGGATGAGGTCATCTGGACGCTTTCCTATTCTCTTAGGGAAATCCACCTTCTCAATGCCATGAAGGACCATGGTGTAAATCTTAATGGGGTCTGAGCCAGCAAAGGGTGGACTGGAAGAAAAATTTCAAAGGACAATGACTCTACCTCTCTCAAAGGATGACTTTACCATTTTGGGAATCATGTTCATTTGTTTTCTTTCTGAGAGTAAGATTAGAAGACCAAAGTCTCATGTCAAATGCATATTCTTAGACATTAGAACTGGTTGTTTCCACCTACTTCCAGCCTTTATGCTAAGCTAGGCTAACCCAGCCTGACTCCAGCACTGTATTTAACACACATATTGGTATCTTCTCATCTCATTGTCTGAAAGAAAGCGAACAAGTATATTTCTCAAAATGTTACACTATTCCTTTAAAGACAATGCAATACTAAAGGACTATTAGTTATTAGTATAACTGGACTTAATTAATCATAAGAAACCCTCACTGGTACCACGCTAACCTGTGCCTTGGTATCATGGTTATGAAAAGAAAATGCATATGCTTTAATGTGTTTTTCTCCAAGAAGTCCACATCTCAAGAGTAGCAGATTCTCTCTAACTGACTTACTTGCCAGTCAGAAGTTCAAATATGAGGATTCCCAAGGACCAGCAATCAGCTCCAAAGTCATGGCCTTTGTTCATAATGACTTCTGGGGCCACATACTCTGGAGTCCCACAGAAAGTCCAGGTCTTCTTTCCAAGGCCGATGTTTTTAGCAAAGCCAAAGTCTGCCTGAGAAAATACATAGGACTTAAGAAAACAATACAGATACACAATGTCTTTAAAAGACATAACCCTAACAAGTATGTAGAGTGGCTTACCATTTTGACATAACCCTTAGCATCCAGTAGAAGGTTTTCAGGTTTCAGGTCTCTGTAGACGATGCCCATAGTGTGGAGGTAATCAAAGCCCTCTAAGACACAACCAGTACAGAACCGGGTTGTGGGCTCATCAAAATAACTCCTGGTAGGTTATGAAAAGATCAACAAATTAATAGAACCCTTTAAGCGGTTCTATTAACAGAGCAGACTTATGGCCAGTTTCAGAAAAACTAGGACTGTTGCAGTTAACATTCAGTCTCTTAACCCCTGAACCAATGGGACATCCCAGGAACAACTTAATATAGAGCAGAAGCGCATGCAATCATGGTCTTCCCAACAAAATGTTACTTTGTATAGAGTCTATATGTGATTATATCATGTGCGTAATTGCCAGGTCGGTCACATTCCAACTAGTGTACGACAGAGGGGAATTTGCAAACCAACTGTCATTCATCAATACTCCAGCTCATATTTTACTTTGTTTAATTATACTGATGTGAGAGCGATCTGTCTGTCTGTCCCCCATTGATCTCTATGGTTTTAATCATGGGTGTCTTGTGGCTAGTGGTTAGTAGATCAATCCAAGTTGCTCAGTGGACACTGTATCTATAGCTGTCCACTGCTCCCAATACTCAGGATGGGTTAAATGCAATTATAGAATTATACTGAGTGTATATGACGAATAAGGAATAAAGTTTTTTTTGTACTTGGTCAAGTAGAGGCAGCATTCATTGTACTAAATGGAGTGGTGTACAACAAAAGAAGAAGATACTACATGCATATGCATGTGTGTACATGTGAGTGCACACCTTCCGGTAAAAATAGACAGAGTAGAGGCAGGTAGATGCAAAGAGTCAGACAGAAAGCAGACTGACGTAGGTTCCAAGACATTGTATTACTCACTTGCATAACAATATTGTTGTCAGTATATTTCATTTTGTGTTAAAATTCATTTATTTCAGAGTTTGAAGAAAAAAAGTTTGTAGAACTTTGCTAGCCGTTAACCTCCATATTGTAGTTGTTGTTCTAAGGTTTCTGTCTCTCTTTGGGATATTGCCTTCATTAAAACTCACATTGAGTGTATTGTATCCATTCATGGGCTCATGCAAATACACACAAAACTATTTTCTCTAAACAATTGCTAAAGAGAGCACATAAGTACACAAGTTGCTTCACTCAAATAGTTTTTTTAATAACCTTGTTGTTTTTCATTTTTGTTGGGCCTCCGTTAAGCTTGTTTGCAGTGATTTGTCTACATTTTTCACTTTTTATTACGCCATTCGATAGAAAACCTTTTATGGGTCCAAAGAAAGCCCATGTAATTGAATACAAAATACAATTTAATATTGTTTTTGGCTGAACTATTCCTTTAAGTTATTCTTTTAATATCAATCTATGGATCTTTTTATTTGTAGTTGTTATGAATGTAGCAAAAGCACCTACACTCACATATCCCGCAGCACAGTCCACAGCTCTCCACCAAGACACACCTCCAGCAGCATGTAGACAAACTTAGCATCCCGAAATGTTCGGAATAACCTGAAATACATGCACAGACAGCCAAGACAGCCTTCGTTAACACCTCATTATCAACTTGCTAGCACAGTAACAAAATATAGATAAAAAAATTAGAACCTCAAAATATCAATTATAATAGTCCCTGGTAATATGTTGATGGGTGATGAACATCCAGTAGAAACTGCATTCATGTTTTGTAATGGCTTTGATTTCTTGGATTGGTAATGCAATCTGAAAACGTAATAATGATACACATATACCAACAACATGCCTCATATAGGCTTATGAAAGGGCACCAAAAAAGTGAAGCATTTCAGATTATAATTGCTGAAAGCGGCTCTTGAGAGAAAGACTTTTGATGCAGGCTCTAAAATATCTAATTCTCTAAACTTTACGCCCATGAACACTGAAACATATAAGAATTAGCATTCTTAGATTTAATTTAATAGTTTAAAATCTCTGAACTTCTAAGGCAGAAACTACAGTAACTGGTAGGAAGAGTGTAGTATTAGTGAAGTGGTGGAGTGAACATTACATTTTGGCTGAACTTTTCCCTTTGAATGACAGTCAACAGACTGCTTGCACAAGGCCTTTGTTCTTTAAAGTCATAGGCCAGATAAATCTCCGTACAGATGTGGGACCCGGGTCAGCAGCATTCTCCCAGCAGGTTCCTTAGCAACTCTGGAGAAAACCAACACTGAGCAGCCCCCATTTTATCTTCTTCTTAGGGAATATAAGGGGTTTGTAGGAGATGATCCGATGGCTAACCTACCCATTCTCTAGCCTCATTTGTTCAACATTTACATGCTTCCACTAGCTCAGATTATGGAAAACAACTAAATATCTAAAAATCACACCTCGCTCGTCATTAAACACACCTGATGATAAACACAGAGTTGGTTTGCTGAAGGATGTTTTTCTCAGAGTAGATGTGCTCCTGCTGTCTGGTGTCCACGATGTGCTTCTTCTTGATGCACTTCAGAGCAAAGGTTGTGTCCTCGTCTTTCAGCTTCACCTGAGAAACAGCACAGAGAAGCTCATTGAGCAAACCTCACAGAAGGACACTGGAAAAGTACAGTAAATAACACAAAAACTAACAAACCTAATTAACCAACATTGCTACAGAAACTGTATCCCCTCTAATGGCCACTAGAAGAACAATACTCACATTGTAGTGAAGAGGCTCGGGGAAATCTCAGGCTTCTCTCATGATTTTCTAGAATGGCTAAAAATCTGCATGCCACTTGAATGTTTGACCTTGTGTTCCATGACGTACATTTCCAGGATAAATTTCCAAGCCATAAACGAAACCCAGCTCAATCATTTCCAATATGACTAACGACAGGTGATAGTTAGAGCATTATACTTGGTTACTTTTCTCCGGCATATTGACATGTTTTACAACCACTGTTTTAAGCTCTAAGACTCGGGCTCATTTAAGTAGTATTAGGATTAGCAACAGAGCACGAGGAGCAACGTCTGCTCACCACGCTGCCATAACAGGAAGTCTAGTCGGGGCATCTAGTAGTGTTACTGCAGCTCACCAGCTCCACTCGTCCAAATCCTCCCATGCCTAGTGTAGCTATGACCTCGAGCTCCTGGAAAGGCTGGTGTGGAGGCAGGAGAGCGATCTTCTCCCTCAGTCTCCTCAGCTCCTGGGCCTCTGCAGAATCCATCTGAGGTGAGTGGGGCCTGAGAGGAATAACACAGGACATCTGATTACACTTGGGCCCTTATTGCTATTCAGCCAAGACTGAAACAAAACTTTAAATCAGTTTATCTGAAGTAAAACTGGAAATGCAATATGAGTATATGACATGCAATTAGTCACCACCATTATGACCTTACACAAAGGCCTAATTGACATTTGTACAACTGCACATTGTTCAGCCTGTTCTCATGAACCATTCGAATCTATTGCTACGGAAAGTAATGTAAGGACTGTAAGCACATGTATTCCAGGTATTTATTTTGTCGGCTAAAATCAAGTGCCACAGCCAGAGTCATGACGTCCCCTTATGGTGCTCTGTACAGCCACCTTTTCTCAGTAGAATTCAGTAAAGAATGCTAAAAACTGTGATGGGACAGCTAGACTTTGGCATGTGACTGGCTGGCGGTCACCGTAGTTTCGTAGGATATCATCCGAATGGTGGTGCCTGAGTTTTCGTACGACATCATACCTGTTTTTATGAATGCGTTGGATCATTGTGTCATCCTGTTATTGTGCACTTACAGGGCGTTTCTCCTCTCATCACTCCTGGAAAGCTCTTCCACGTATTCCTTCAGGTAAGACTGAAGTTCCTCATAAGTTCCCACCATTTGGTTGAAATTACTGGAGAGGATGAGTAGAGGGGCAAAGGCATGAACAACTTTTATTTAAGTGTGTGTATGTGTGTGTCTGCACAGTATTGACTTTTCATTGATATGCAGACGTCTAACTCAATTTAATAGTAGTATATAGTTATATTTTGTTTAATTTTACATTACGTCTATACATTTGTTTATGAATTAGTATAAATAATCACAGCTAGCGGCTTCCCAAACCAATATGTCATATTTTTAATTACTAGCTTACTCAGTGGGGACCTGTCTGCAGTTTTGGAAAGAGTCTAAATAATGACCTTTATCCCCAGATGGCAACGCATCTTTCACTGGCTCCAACTTGCAAACTATTAGCATACTCCCTGTGCTTATTAAGATACTTTAAATCATTTTAGTAAAAAGCATTACATTAACACACATGACTGATCACTGTGTACTAAAATGCTACTTCTGCTGTTCTGAACTGCTACGACTATTCTTTATAGTCATACTGTCATTATATTTATTGTTACTATAATTGCAACTGTTCATCATGACATCTGCTATAAATACTATAAATCATATTTCTCTATATCTGTATATTTGTATCAGTGTCTCTCTGTCCCAACCAGATGTCCGCCCACCGAGACCTGGGTCTGTTTGAGGATTCTTCCTACAAGGAAGTTTATCCTCACCACTGTTGCACTAATTGCGTGCTCTTGGGGGAATTCTTGGGTCTTTGTAAATTATAGATTGTAGACCTACTGTACTCTATGTGTAAAGTTTCTTGAGATAACTCTTATGAATTGATAGTATAAATAAAATTGAATTGGATATGAGAGTAGATTTGTCTTAGATTTTGGATATCATAATATAATATAAGTCTGGTCTTTTTCCTGGTTTCACAGGCTGCATTAAAGTAAAGTGATGTCATTCTGAACATCCCAGACTGTTCTAGCTGTTCTTTTATTCACCTTTACCCACTTCATTATAGTCATTTTGTTCACAATACTGATGATTTAAAAAAAAAAATCTAAATCTTATTGTGTAAATATTTTGTGAAAGCACCAATAGTCAACCCCACAATATCATCGACATATCTATTCTCATCAAATGCCTAGTCAGATTCATAATCTTGTGTACTTATTTTTTGATCCGTCACTTTTTAAAAATATGTTAGGATCAGGGGCATCTATCCCTAGGAATACTATCTACCAGTTATTTTGAGAGTTAAGAGCAGCAACAAAAACAGTATCTGGTCTGGTATATGGGTCCAGGTGTACATTATAAAACATGCGACACACACAACATCCAGCTACTCACTCTCTGTCCACCACCAGGCAGTGTGTGTCATTCTCACTGCAGACGATGTTGGCTGAGCGCACATCCTCACTGTCAACATAAAGGTAGATTCAGTCCAACAAAGAACACAAACCCATATGTACACTCTCACTCTCTGTTCTTGGGAGTGGCGGTTCTGGGGGCAAGGGTTGCCAGCGCCCCCTTAATATTTAGCCTTGACCCCCCTCTGGCCCCCCCAAACTGTGGAAAATATTTTCATACATTTTTCACCCAGCCTTTATCCCCAAAGAGAGGATATTGTTTATGTGCAGTAATAGATAAAATGTACACTGAATAAGCATTGTTGTGTTTATTGTTACTGTATATGCGTTTTCTTAATCTTTTGTGGAACCAAACCTAGGGAGGGTTGGTGATTTGTGATCGTGATTTTTATTTGGTACCCCAAAAATTGCATGTGGCCCCAGCCTGAAATGGTCTAGAACTGCTACTGGTTCTCGGCCCACTGCTCTTCCCTCTGTACATAATTATACACAGCCATGGTATTCATGTCCACTGCTATGCTGATGATACTCAGCTGTATGTGCCTATAGAGGCAGATGATCATTCCCACATTATTAAATTAGAGACCTGCTTGTCTGCTGTGACTGACTCTTCTAAAATTCAGATCAAACTGAGATGCTGGTCATTGGCCCAGCTTGACGTAGACACCAGTATCATCAAGTAGAGTCAACTTAGACAACTCAGTGATACGCCGATGTAAGCCAGCCAAGAATCTTGCGTTTGAGTCAACCCTTTCTTTTCATTAGTTCAAAAAAAGAAATCACCAAAATCACTTTCTTTCACCTATGTAACAAAACATGAATCAGGTCTTTTTAATCCACATATTCACCACATTACACCAGATATAGCTTCCCTTCATTGGCTCCCAATCCATGTCAAATCAAATTTGAAGATAAAAAAAAAAATGTAAATTGTGTTTCTACCAGCCTGACCTCCTTAAAGCTAGTGCTCCAATCTGGACTTTCCATTCTCAAAATACAGGGCTCCTTTCTGTCCCTAGAGTTTAAAAGAAGTCAGCACAAAGTCTGTATGTATGTATGAATGTATGTATGTATGTATGTATGTATGTATGTATGTATGTGTGTATTTATGTATGTGTGTATGTATGTATGTATGTATGTATGTATGTATGTATGTATGTATGTATGTATGTATGTATGTTATAGTCCTGTTCGTCCTGCTGACGAGAATAATATGAACACTCCAAAAGGCACTGCTACCGTTTTCAGGGGTGATCCAAAATTTAAATCTGCAGAATGTACTGTTTTTCTGCTTGAGGTGAAGATGTGTTAACATTCAGAATTTCATTTTTATTTTTTGAATTTGTTTAGAGACTGCAGAACATTGTGACCAATTCCGTGTGGCACTGCTAATGAGGGAATCTGCGCTGTGTCTTTAGCCTTCTGTGAAGCTGCTGCTTGTACCTGATGAGAGCTTTTTCTCCAAAGTAGTCTCCAACTCCTAATGTCTTGATTTCCTGTGGTTCAGCCAGCCCCTCTGTGCTTTGAGTGACTACGACCTATAGATAGAAATAGAAGATAGAATGAGACACAATAACTAGTGTTTTAATCAGTGTTTGTATGTCTGTCAGCAGAATTATGGAAAAAATACTGCCCTGAGCTTCAAGAAACTTGGTGGAAGTGTGTAGCATGGGCCAAGAACGGAGGCAATACATTTTGGAGTAGGGCGGATACACTAATTCATTTCACTTCTGGCGGGGTTCTGCTCTATCTGAGCGCCCTTCTAGAACCGCTGTCTGTTTTATCATTGGAAACACTTTCTTTCACTATTTGACTAACTGTAAGTCAGTCAAGGCAAGGCCTTGCTACCGTGCTATTTATCATTTTGTGACTTTCGATTGAATAAAGGACTATTTTTCCAGTCTTATTTCTTCATTGAAGTTTTCTGTAAAACAGTGTTAAAATATCCTCTTGTGTCGATCTCGTGAACCCAATCTTGTGTCTCATTTTGTCTCCCGAGCTGGGTGTCTTTACTTTAAAAAGGGCTACAGCTTGCTTATGTCTTGGGAAGCTGATTCTAGCAGTGTGCAGCAGAACATTTCACTAACTCAGCAAAAATATCTGCAACATATTTTGGGCCCAGACCATTGAAAGACGTATAGACAATAAGTAGGGCCTTGAAATCAATTCTAAATTTAACCAGATGTCTAAGAATTGGAGAAATATGTTCAGTCAGTATAAAAGCTGTGGATCATTTCCTTGAAAGTGTGTATTTGTAGGTATTTGGTTTTGAGTAATTTGCAACCACCACGCCTACATGCATCAATAGTTACTCTAATGGCCACAGGTTGTTTTAATAAATCTCTGTTCGTGGTTGCCTGGAGAATATGAGAAAAGAGCTGCAAACACAAGCACAACACCTGACTCCAACTAAATAATTGCTTTGAATTAAGAAGATATTAAGGCTTTAAGATGGTCACAACAACATTGTGCAGATATCTCACCTTTCCTTTTGCAATAATGAAAGAAAGTGCACCCACTATCTGCAGCTCACACGAGCCCGCTGGGGGTTTAGTCCAATCAGATCGCAGCTCATTTGCAAGCAGCCTCTCAGAGCCAATCGAGGACTCTTCTAATTCACCTATTTGAGACCTTTTTGTTGAGAATTGATTATTATGTTGATTATTGCTTAACAAAAAGAAACTATTTCTCCGAATAATCAACTACTCGACTACTTTTTGGAAGTGGTTGATGACTACCAAACTACAGCAGTCATGAATGCTGTAGTATATACATACACATATTTATATCACAAAGAAAAACTTGAGATATGACAAATATGTACCTTATAATTAACCTTGTTTATATTTTTGGCAAGGTGTATATTCTAGATTTTATGTATTTTCCATATCTCTTTATTAGGGCTGGGTACCAAATTCAATACTTTTTAGAGTATCAAAACATAACAATTACAAAACCTATATAATACCTAAATCAGCATCAGGGAGCCAATCAGCATGCAGCATGCTTCTACCAAGATCTAATGATGTCTGTGATTGGCTGACGTCACACATTGTAGAGACATGCAGGAAGAACTCTCGTTACACAGAGACGGGGCTGGAACAAACTCTACTCTTTATCTTTTTTATTCTTGGACCTTTATTGATATTTTATATACTGTGTATATTTGCACTCTTTCCTACCGTGTACTGCAACTTCTGCTGAACAATTTCTTTCAGGACAAATAAGCCTCTGTCTCTGATCGGATGCTATTTTGACGACATGTGAGACACACCTGCAGAACTCTGGACATGGAATTGGAACAGTGCTTTGGCTGTGACTGATGACTGATTTTTCAAATCCATCGGACAGATAGTGGTTTATACTAGCAACACCAGACTCTAATCAAATAATTAAAATTAAGAAGATATTAAGGCTTTAAGATGGTCACAACAACATTGTGCAGATATCTCACCTTTCCTTTTGCGATAATAAAGAAAGTGTTCCCTTCTTCACCCTCTCGAATAATATACTCCCCTTTTTCAAAATAGTCCTGAAAAGACAGAAGGGCAGTTGTTCTCTTAGATACAGTCTGAAAATAATATTACAGATACTGTATGGAAGTGAATAGAATGAAGAAAGATTATAAGCAAAATGTGGTGGAGTTGGAAATACTCACCACCTCAAGACAATCGACAACCTTGGCTAGTTTCTCCTCAGGCAGTCCTCGGAGCAGAGACACACTTAAACACACCCAAGAGAAACAAAAACACGCAATCATTATGTGTGTTAGATCATATACAGGGAATCTGCAAAGCCATCTGCAGAACCATCTGCAGAACCATCTGCAGAACCATCTGCAAAACCATCTGCAGAACCATCTGCAGAACCATCTGCAGAACCATCTGCAAAACCATCTGCTTACTCCAAACTCGTGAAATACGGACGCTTGGACCGTGGCTGTCAGCGTCTGATGGGGTGGAAAAGGCGCCCTTCTGCATGTTTGTGGAACTCACCGGGGAGAGCAGCAGCTACACGGGGTTTAGGGAGTAGTATGTATTCCACCTAGGGAGGTTGGTTGGGGGGGTGGATGGGTCAAACACAGGACTTTCACCCAGGAGAGTGGGGGTTCGTGTCATGTGTGTTTCCTAAAGTTGCTTTCTTATTTAACCGTCACGTTATTCCCGCATTTCACAGAAGCGTAAGCCCATCTACGACCTCCCACGACATAACAGCGTCAAAAGGGACGCCAATAGTCCCGGACCAAACGACAAAGGCACCTGACCAAGCGCCCGTATTTTGTATTTTACCAGATGGGAGTAAGTATGTGTTGGCAAAACAATGTAAATGTCAAATATAATAAAGAAAACCTTATGACGCAAATTCTTGCCTGTTAAAGTAGTATTTATGACTTACTGGCTACACGTCCTGTTTAAGCAATGAGAGCCTGGCTATCAGCATCCTTTACCCAGCTCAACTGGGCGAGCTCATGAATAGTACTATACTACTCTGTCTTCATAAAAACAACTTGAGACCATGTGCCAGCTGATATATGGGTCTGATAACATTTTATTAAATCGGAATTGGACCTTATATATATATATATATATATGTCAATGTTTCTGTGACTTCCTGTTCAGCCTGAACGATTGGAAACGGTCCAACTTTACCGCAGCTTTTTGTCCCCTTTTTGTATTTTGTCCTGTGGTTTCTTCTGTTTTTGGTTTTTATTATCTTGTTCTTGTGATTGTGTTATTTTTGGTCTTGTCTTCTTGTGATAGTCTGGTTTTCTGTTTGGTAGTCTTTCTGTGTTTTCTGTTTTCACTTGGACTTTATTTGTGGTTCCAGTTTTGCTTGCTTCTTGCCAGGACTCCTTTTGGTTTTGTGCATTTTTTGGTTTTATTAAATCATCAACACTACCCTCAGTTTCCGCCTCTGCATTTTGGGTCCTCCATTCTCCAGCTCTCCGCAACAGTATGAGAAAGATATGTTAGTATGTTTTCTGAACATCAACGCATGTAAATCTGTTCTAGGAGATCCCAAGAGTGCAAATATTATGCTGAAAAGGAGTATAGTAGGGGCTATTTGTAGTGGACATTGGCTAAAAATAGACAAATTGTATATCTTCAGGGGACGAACATGAGAATTTGACAGTGTGTTTTGTAAATGCACAACCGCTTTATAGTTCTGCACAGGTCTATAACTCACACCTTAACCTGGCATGTAGCTACATCTTTAAGACCTGACCCGACTGGAACTCAAAGCTCATCTGAAAGTCAAAGCTGTATTTAAGCAGGATCTCATTGCTGATTGTTAGCAACAAATCGGCGGCACGCGTTTCTGAGGTTGGAGTAATACTGCCAACCTCACTGAAAGCACTACTTATATTGTAGCTGAGAGAAGACACACCAAGCCGGTCTGTTGTGTTTGTACCTGCGCAGAAAGTTGAAGTACTCCTCGTGTCTGGCCTGTGTGGTCCGCATCATGATGGTCTGGAACGTCTGGCGGTCCAGAGCCCAGATGTGAGACTGGGACACAGCTGGATGAGAATGGAACCATCAACAATGCATTACATCTTTGCTTTATCATCAGTGTGGGGGATAGTTAAGGGTACTTCTAACTAAATTGGCTACAGAGCATGAAAGACCCCCATGCACGTAGACAACAGAACTGATTGACTATCAAATGGTTTAGCAAACCCATCGAAAAAGATTTCAGATCGCCTTTTCTTTTGACATTTGTTATCTCAGTTGGCTTGTTTAGTCAGCTAAAATAACATTCAACTCTGGAAAAATGTAAATAATGCAAATGAAAACATTTCAGATGCTCTAATTTTATGAACAATCTGTTTTTTTTTGTCAAGGCTTCTGCATACTGTATTCCATCCAGTTAGCACACACCACGCGGTAGATCAAATGCTGATTATGGTCTAGCAAATCATGTCCGAGGAATAGTTCCTTATTTTGGGAGAGCAGCTTTTTTGGTTTAATTTCAAAGAGTGAGATAAGAAGACTAGCTAGCTGTTTCCCATTGTTTCCAGTCTTTTGCTATCCACATCCTGACTCCAGCAGACAGACAGACAGACAGATACTTGATAATGAATAGCATTAGCAATGTGACAAATTATTCTATCTATAAAATGTACAATTTCCATCCAACATTAATTTATACCTATTGGTTGCTATAGTTACACAGAAGCTTGCAAGGATGAAAGTATCAGTACATCCCTACAGGATGAGACATGGATGTGTAGGTTCAAAGTATATTTAATAACTCCCTCTGTGAATAATCATCTGCTCATGTAGCATACAGCTAGCAGGTGTCTTATACTGGACTGAACTCTGGATATGGTTGTCAAACACACACGCACACACACACACGCACACACACACACACACACACACACACACACACACACACACACACACACACACACACACACACACACACACACACTGTTAACACCAGGGAGTGATGCATGTATGTAATCCCAAGGGGACATATTACTGTAAGAACTTGACTGATTTGGTCATATATGTAACATAGACTCAGATATATTTTAGGTAATTTGCAATGCATGTCCCTAGATTAACCCTTTTTAAAATAGGATAACTCAACACTTACATTCAAGACAGTAGAGAACACAAACTTCTACATATAGATACATACCTTAATATGCAAAACTCCTGCTCCTGTCACTCACCTTTGACGGTTGCTGTTCTCTTACAGTTGTACAGTATGGCCAGTTCTCCAAAGGCTGTGCCAGGACGCATCTCCCCCAGCAGCTTCCCATTCTGGATGACCTCCAGCAAGCCATCTGCAGTTAGAAAAGCACAACATACAGTTCATACGCATTTTATCATCTACATATCCATTGGATACCTATTGTTAACTCAAGCTAACTCTGTAGTCTCTGCGTCTGTAGAACGTTCTAAAACAAGTTCCTCCACAACGCTATTTTGCAGAGGCACTGTTGCTCCGTCCGACGATTATCCAGAGATCCAGGGTACAAGTGGTCAAAAAGGGTTTCCTCAGGAGGGGGGCTGGCGTCTCCCTTAGAGATAGGGTGAGAAGCTCAGACATCCATAGGGAGGTCGGAGTAGAGCCGCTGCTCCTTCGTGTTGTAAGGATCCAGTTGAGGTGAATCTGGTAAGGATGCCCCCTGGGCCCCTCCCTAGGGAGGTGGTCCAGACACGTCCAGCTGGGAGGAGGCCTCGGGGAAGACCCAGGACTAGGTGGAGAGATTATATCTCCAACCTGGCCTGGGAACACCTCGGCATCCCCCAGTCGGAGCTGGTTGATGTGGCTCGGGAAAGGGAAGTTTGGGGTCCCCTACTGGAGCTGCTGCCCCCGCGACCTGATACTGGATTAACGGACAAAGATGGATGGATGGATGGATGGACTTAGCCAAGACGATTGTAATTGGTTTAAAGAAATACCAATAAACCAGACCATGTTTTTCTCCCATCCCTGAATGCTGTGTGGACTAGCCAGACCTTCCATTATACTGTAATTATCTCAACATGAATATAATGACTGAAAAGACTAACATAGAGTAGAGTAGAGAAAAGCAGATCACAATGGATGGACGGATGGATGGATCTTGAAAGAATACGCAACCATATTTTGGTACATCACTCATCCCAATGGGAAAATAACATCTGTAAATGATTCTGTAAATCATCCCTTGTGTTGCATTCTAGAATTTTAATCTCCCTCGATTGACTTTTGCAAAATTTTGTTTCTATGCAAACTGTGCAAAATCACACAAGAAGTCCCATCAGACTTATTCCCCACTTTCTGCTGCACTAACCTGCCAGGACATAGAGGTAGTTCCCAGGTTCCCCCTCCTGGATGACCAGCTGTCCCTCGGTGTAAACCTTCTCATACATACAGTCCACCATCTCCCTCATGTGCTGTGGCTCCAGCTTGTTCAGAAAGTCATTGTTCATGATGGCGTCGTTGATGAGCTTCTTGGTGCTGAAAACAGAAACAAAGAGTGCTTAAGTCAAGTCAATTTTACTTATCCAGAATAATGAACCGTTTGCTAAACCAATCAAAGCTCCGCCAGTTTAATTAAGCACAACAGGTCTGTCAGGCTTTGGGTTTCTCCATATGGTGAAGTGGTGTGCATTGGGTTCTAGTAAGACCAATACCTACAGTACATGGTATCTACTGTAGGAGAGGATGGTGGTGTCTTAAGGGCATGGGCTTGACGGGTGCAAGGACCCTTTTGCAACTGAAGGTATTATTATTATAATAATATGAAAGACAGATAAAAACAGAAAGATAAATTTTTAGGTGATTTAAAATGCACCAAAATATGCACATGCATTAGGACACAATTAGATATTTTATGGGTTTTGTTCTTGGGTGTGACAGAGTATCTCAATAGTGCCCCCCTACAGGTTATTATGCTTTTCCTTAATTTCCTTGTCTTCTACTGGATTATAAACCAATCTGGTGACTAAATACAAATCAGTGACCTTCTCCTGTCAGATATGGATGGTGCAAAAATGAACCATCAACATAATAATAATAATAATAGTAATAATAATCATCTATAATTTATTAATCCCACAAGGAGCTCAAACCATGTCAGGAACCTTGGTGTTGTTCTGTGTTTTAAATTACAGAATTACAAAATAAGCCTATTACCATCTCAAAAACATAGCAAGACTTAAAGGACTCATGTCTCAACAGGATTTAGAGAAACTGGTTCATGTCTTTGTTTTTAGCAGACTTGATTACTGTACCAGCGTCTTTACAGGTCCATGTAAAAAAATCACTCAGGCAACAACAGCATATATTATATTTACTATTTCTTTGCTTTCTTTTTGCCTGTTGAATTTTATGGTGTATGTAAAGCACTTTGGATTGCCTTTGTGTATGAACTGTGCTATACAAATACATTGCTTTGCCTTGCTTTGCCTTACATCCACAGATGAGAAGTCTGGCTTTCTTGGTACCATTACACAGCACTGTTTGCATGATATCACTGGTTTCTTTTCATACAAGTCAGCTGGAGACATTAAAAAGTCAGCTGGACTGTTTGATGGTAAATATGTTATCACTGTGAACTGCATATTTGCCAGAAAGAAATCCTTTATTATCTCCCACAGAACAATGTCCAGGTGTCTCTTTAACTATTACTCAAAATCTTGCATGTTGCATTGCCAATCCTTTAACATTTCCACATGCCATAGAAAGGGTTGCACCACATATAAATAACATTTTGACAGAGAGACTTTGGGGAGACTTTGACAGTGACATTGTGAAACGCAACAGCTGCTTTCATGTGAAAGTAATGTCCTCATGTTTGTCCAGGATTGTAAATTCAAGCAAAAACCAGCTGCCAACCTCAGGGCATTTAAACCAAAAAGTAAGAGGAGAGAAGATACCTTGAATTGGATGCTAGAATTTGTTATTATGTTCAATAAAATATGAGATCATGTCAGTACTGCATATGCCTTTACCAGGTATGGTTGCTAAACCAATAGAATCTCACAAATGTGGTTCCAAGCCACTGCATTCATGTCTGCAGTTTAAATGTATTCCACAGAGTTCCCTGAGCGGGTGTTTGTCTGCACCCTGATTAGCACATCACACAGATGATCAGTGAAAAGGAGAGTGCTGAATGGATCTGAGATTAGTGGGCAAGAGAGGCAGCAAAGGTTGTGTAATTCAAGCCCATAATGACCCAGGTCCTGCATTTAGATTGTGTGGCCTTTTGTTTCCCTCCATGTCTTTCTATTATCCTGCCATGCTAATATAGCCTTTCAGATATGGGGGGGCCTTACAAAAGCTTGCCAGAGCTCTCAAGTCCTCTTACCAATGATATTCTGTTTGGGTTGATCATAACTGATCAAACTGCTTTAATGACAACGGGACCGTCTTTTGAGCAACTTGTTGATGATGTAAAACATCATTTTAAGTTGTATCATATGTGATTTGTTTGACATTTTCTATAATCACAATCATAGTTTTTCTAATATCCAAGTGTTTGTGTAGAGTCTTGCTTGAAGGTGATTGGCTATCAGATGTGAAACAAATCTTTCTTTAAGTAATCAAATGCAGTTTCACATACAACAGCTACATTTCAGGTCAGTTTGAAATGTTTCTAACACTTGTCATTTTGTTTTACTTTATTCATCCAGTGTGAACCCTAAAGACCGACATGAAGCCGTCCTATTGGCCCATCCCCTGCAGGGTCAGGCATTGAGTCATGTGCATTGCCAGATAGGCAACAGACAATCACAGACTGGTTCTTAAATTCAGAAATGTCTTTAATTGTATAGTTTTACAATAAATACATAATATTACTTTCTACTTGCAGGCAATCATTCGGCCTCATGCAGAAACTATCTCCAAGATTTCTTTTATATGTTCTCTTCATTTTTTTTTTGGAGAATTTTGTTTTTGGGAATTAACCAATGCTTCCTATGTTTGCTCTTCTCTCGAGTCAGAGAACAACACAAGGAAACTTAAGCAACATACATTTTCTGTAATGCCAGTACTGACATTCAAAAATTACACATTGACATTAACTTTAAAAATGTCCACTATGTCATAATTCTGTAATATGTCTAATCCCTGCACAATGTGCACACACAGTGGGTTTGACATGTGTGACAATCACCCCCCATCGTGAAAGTGGTAAATAATGTAATTAATTGCAGTGAGGAGAACCTCATACGCTTTTCCATTCATATCATATCATATCTATCATGTTTCAATGTTAGGTTATTATGTTAGAATAAAGACATGATTTCCCTGTGAGCAAAAACCTCAGATTTCAACATTTTGTTTTTATATTCTTGGCTCGGTGTCACTTAAAACCCTGCTGGGTCTCTATGATTGGTCCAGGCAGGCTTGTTACTGGCTACATGCTAACTCAGGGAAAGCTGCCATTGTTATTAATTTCTCCCAAATTTTGGGCCACACTGGTGCTGAAATATAACCAGTTGTGTAGTATTTGGTTCAGAAACATTTATTGGTGATTTTTAACGGTACAAATTTCTGCTCAGTTGCAGTGAGTCTCAGGCTTGGAGTGCAACAACAGCTAAGATTTCAGAGACTCATGGACATGCAGAAACGCGCTTACCAATCAGAGATAACTGAGCTTTTTCAGGAGGGGGGCTTAAGGAGGGGGGCTTAAGGAGACTGGCGCGCCAACAGAGCATCTCAGACTGAGGGTGAATACAGGTGCAGCAGCCATGGGCAGTATGAGAAAAATAAAGGGTTTTGATCATGTACACATGTTCTAGTAGAATCACAAAATACAAGTAATTGTCTAAAAACCCATCATAGGTATTGTATGGTGTGTCCCTTTAACTTACTGTGAGTTTTTGTGGATGGACTTTGCGATGGAGAAGTTAGCTGCTCTTAACCCTCCGCAGAAGTTCTCTGAGGTGGGTTCAGCAGAGACGCCCTCTTTGGCTTTGAGCCTGCGGTGGACTGCCACGGCCACCCTGTGGAAGCGACTGGGGCCCTGGTTGATGACACTGAAGCGGTGGTGGCTGTGGTGGCACAGGGCCGGCGGAGAACGGCCCAGGCTGATGTTGTAGCCAATAGCATCCTGGAGCTTGTCGATCTGGGAGATCTTGGCCTCCAGTTCCCTCTGGAGATGCTGTAACTTAAGCTCCTGGGCACGAAACTCTTGGTCCCGACGTGCCAGCTCCGCCTCAAGGTGGGTAATCCGCAACCTGAAGATCAGTATTGGTTCAATCAGTGAACACACATAAAGGCAGCCTCACCATGCCAGACTAGTATAGCCTACACAAACTCAGTCTTCACTACAAGACACAATGAGGACAACATTTATTGAACATACTGTACTTGTCAGACTAATCAATAAATTATGGGGAACTGTAAATGGAAACATGACTCAAAACATTACTATAATAACCGTCCAATTCATCTACTAACCCTTATAGAGCTGGCTCAGGTTTGCCTTGGCCCAGCTCATAGTTGTGCTACTATAGGTCTAGATTGGCGGGGGACTTCTTTGACACACTGATCTCCTCTCTCTTTCTGTGTGTGTGCATTCATGTCCCAGAAATGCTTGTGTCCGGGGAGCTTATACCCTGGAGTCCGCCTCGTTTTCCTTGGATTGGGTTGGCACCAAAATCCTGATTGCAGCTACCGCCGTGGTCCTGCTCAACATCCAGCTGTGCGCCCTGCTACGCCCTAAACGGCTACAACTTTTATTTCCAGTCACAGTTCGACTATTTGTATTGTTACTATAACCACCACCGTTCATCAGTCCAACTGCTATAATTAAGTCTTTGGCCAAACTGACAGTGACAGATGCCGCCCACAAAGGGCCTGGGTCTGTCCGAGTTTTCTGCCTAAATGTGTGGTCTAGACCTACTCTATCTGTGAAGTGTCTTGAGATAACTCTTAACAATTTGATATTAGGAATAAAATTTAATTGAACCAGGATGTTTTTTAGCCTAACCCTAAAGAAAATGCTAACATAAGTCTTTATGCAGCAATAAAGAAAACAGCTTTGGAAGGCACTGATAAAAAAGACATTTTGCCATTAAGTTTGGAGAAAATTCTAGTTTTGAACACAGAAGCACAGACCAATGACATCCCAGCGAGGGGTGCATCGATCCAACTAGGTAATTATTTATCAGAACCGACAAGAAGACTTATGCAGTTCTTTGTTTATGGAGCTACATCATTAATAAAGACATAAACCTTTGTTAGGTCTGTACACCAACTCCGAGCTTCCTGAATGATAGCTGTCAATCAAGGTAGACTAAGGAGATCCATGTGGGTGGGATCGCTTTGAAAGTGACCAACCATGGGAGTGCCAGCGCCTCCCTTGGATCCGCCCCCAAAAGTGTCATAAGCCTGTTCCAGTTGCACAAGCATAAATGCACATGTGAGCGCTCGTACGCCCTCCAGAGCTCGCCGAGCAGACGCCCAGGTGCCATTCTTTGCCTCTCCTTATGTTTTGTTCTCGCTCCCAGTTGCCTGTTCACTCTCAATTGGGAATTGTTGTTGGCAATTAATGCTGGCATTTAATATCTGCATGTGGGAAATAATATAACTCGCTCACTATTAAAATGTATACAGCAGAGCACACACAGAAACACACAAATGTCAACATAGTTAAGCTGTTGAGTAGTAAAGTATGAAGTGCATATTTACAGGTCATCCTGTAAAAATAGGTTTTCATAATTAAGCACATATATATATATATCATGAGGTTTGATTCTAACCTGAGGACATCTGTGTCCAGGCCGGGAGGCTCTGGGTGGATGGAGGCCAGGCAGCTGGTCTCCTCAGCCTGGGGGGCTTTTATCGAACCGTTGCCCATGGCCAGGCATTGACTGGCCACCATAGGAATGGCCCTCAGTCTCTCTGCGATAAGAGGAAGCACTACAGGTGTTCTTTCTTCTTTATGGCCGCCTTTCTTAAAATTCCTAAACTACTTTACAAAAATGACAATTACTGATTAATGATTATTCTGACTGACTATGTGTGTCAGTCAATTTTGATTCTTAGTATACTGTATATGAAATGAAAACCTGTCAAATGACTTGTTTCGGGTTAACAGAATTCTGCTACACACATCCTTTACACATAATACATACATAAAAATGTTCCAGCACATTAGTTCATCAATTATGCTTAACCATGTCTCAAATTGGGTTTTCTACCATTCAGATTCTCCCAATTTCTACAGTATATTTATCAAAATAAAACAACAGTGTGCATTTTATACTTACAGAGTGGCTGAGGAATTTGTGGAAAACGGTAATCCTGATTGCCTGAAACCAAGACTATATGATCACGGCGTCATGCTCCCTCTAGAATCCAGTTGCGTCTTATTTGGTTGCTGGCCACAAGCCCAATGACACTCATCTATGCTGGAGTCTCTGTTTTCATTTCCAGTTGTCGCATCAGTGGATGTGCTGATGTAGCTGAAGTGTCTGGCAACCCCTGGTGGCCTTGTGGTGTTTGACATGTTGAGAGATGGAGAGAAAATTGAAAACAAAAAGTTCAATTCTATTTCTGTATTTAGTATTTGGATAAAATTTTGAAATAAAAAAAAAATGTTGTGTTGTTTTTTTCTCTCAGTGTCTAACTCTGCCTTGGTACCATAATAATTCATTAATTCTGGTTGGAGCACTACAACTGCATATACCGTAATCACTGTATGGCACACAGTTCGGGGTGTGTGTTATATTATCTACCATAATGATGATTCCTCCTATTTGGACTGAATCTGGCAAATACTCACAGCTTCAAAAACGGCAGAATTAGAGAGGCTGCCACTCCAAAACCTGGTCAATCGGCCAATGTATTTGATTGATTAAGTTTCATTAAGAAAACATATTGTTTGTGCACTCCACCACTCAGATCAATATTAGTTTTATTCTGTATGTAACAAACTGCAGTTAGTGTTTTTGAGAGATAATAAGAGCGCTGAGAAGTGAAACCTTTGCATTTTATTTCTACCTGCGGGTATAGGAATAATAATTTCACACAGCACAGCAGCACAATGTGGAAAAGTCTTCAACGTGGTAAAAGAAAAAAAGTTGTTAACATGACTCAGCATTTCTGACAGACAATCTGAACACAGGAGACAGTCTGGCGCAACCCTGCTCCCCCGTTTATCTCCACTGCCAAGGAGTGAAAGAATGTGCAGAGAGAGGTAGTTTGCGGTGGCCTTGTCTATTATCTCATTTCTCATCTCCCTATTTCATGTATATTCTATGTACAGTATGTACAGTATATTGTATCCTAGTATTTCATTTATTTTTATATTCTGCTGTGTGACTGATTTTGCTGCTGTAACACTGTAATTTCCAATTTTATTGGGATAATTATCTATCTATCTATCTATCTATCTATCTATCTATCTATCTATCTATCTATCTATCTATCTATCTATCTATCTATCTATCTATCTATCTAGACAAAAGTCACACAAAAGATTCAAGCATGTGAGGATCAACCATAAAAAGAGGCAAAAACTGAAGCTCATTATTAGAAGGTCATTTTCACATTACAGGGATGACATGCAGAAAAGGGCCACAGGTCGGACTCGAACCTGGGCCACTGCAAAGGACTCCGTCTACATGTGGTGCACGCTCTTACTGGGGGGGGGCTAGAGGTCCCAAGTGTCTTAATATAAAGTATTTTATGAGTTGGGAGTGAGAACGGGTTGGACTTGACCAGCTGACTTTGCTACTGGTTGAAAAAGGTAACGTGCCTTACATTATGTTTCACTGAGATGTGACCACCTGAGTCGCAGGTGACACTTCTAGCTGGCTTGAGTCCGTCTGAGACGGGCCGGTTCAGACCACCGCAGCTTGTCCCTGTAGCGTTTCATAACGGTTCTCTGTTGTCGAAAATCTTTGGACTGAAATGGCCTTCGTAGTGTATTGATGATCTTCTTGCTTAAGCTGAAATTAAGAGAGGGATATTACATTCTGGATAGATCTTTTCAAGATCTTTTTTTTCTTTGAGAGAGAGAGAGAGAGAGAGAGAGAGAGAGAGAGAGAGAGAGAGAAAGTTTATCAATGTTGGCACTGGATGTAAGAAATGTTAACCTGGGTTTTGCAGAATTGTAAAATACTGATCTTTTTTCTGGTAATAGGATTATGTCATAAGTAAGAAAAGAGAAGCTTCACTGCAGGTATAATAGTCAAAAACACAACGAATCCAACAACAAAGACACACATGTCCATTGAAAATAGGTATCTTTATTCTGAGTCAGTGACAAATTGCTTAAAAAGTTTTTTTGTACTGAACAGCGAATCTGTTTGGCAATCAGTGACGACAGCTGCCATTTTGGATTATAAAAAGTAAAAATGAATTCCATTGGAAAACAAAAACAATATCATTATCGTATAAACATTCAGTTCTGACACTGCACTAAGGTAACACTTTTTTACATGAGAATGACATGACACAGTCATGACACATGACACAGTCCTGACACACGAACCATAACTTGTCATGACAAAACCAAATGGCATTTACTAAAAGAAGGGTTATAAACGCTTGACATGTTTCTGTTTTATGACACGTTCATGACAGTGTCATGTCACTCTTATGTACAGTACATACCTTCAAGTAAAGTGTGACCCACTAAACTAACAGCAACTCAGCATGTGGATGCAGTGAATACCTCACCTGTGGAAGTCACATTGATTCAAAACAAAATAAACTTATACATCTCAATTCAGTGTTGTGGCAGCAATCTGGAGCATTTCCTTTGAATGTGCGAAACACATCAACTGTACAATATATCTAATGTTTCATTACCAATAAAGGAAAGAAAGATGTCAAAGCAATAGCATGCCAACTCTGTATAATGCCCTCTTATCCATTCTGAGATATCGTTTTGAATCTGACACATCTGTACAGAATTTCAAACTGAAAACAAGTAATACATCAAGATTTCTACTTTTCTATTTAATTCAGCTTCACGTTTCAAATTTAAATACAAACAGTGTGACCTAAAGAAAATAAGTGCAACTGCTGCTGTAAATACAAAGCAGAATGTCTTTATACTTCACTTGAAGAGCACTGTCAGGCATGAGTACATAATGCATACTAAAGAATGTGGGGCTTTTAGTGTGAATTGTTATTATCATTGGCCAATGAGCTTCAACCACCGTCGCTGTGGAGACGAAGACAGTCAGAGACACGGATCATAGCTGGAGAAACCAACTGAACCAACTGATCGACTACAAACTGAAGATGAGTTACACACACACCTAAAGGTAAATACATCCTCAGATTCTGCGAGAACCCTCCGTCCCAGCATATTTTAACAATGCAGAGGAGTGACTGTGTTGCCCCCGTGACCAATCCCAGCCAATCAAGTCAACGCTTGATATTCCACCAGCCGCGTCCCAGAAGCGTGCATGAAGCAGCTCTCCGATCAGCTAAAGAGATGCGTCGTCAGACAGCCGGAACAGACAGCCAGGCAAGATTTGAAACAGCGAGACACCCCCCAATATCTAATGTCTCCTCTACGACACCACGGACGACAAGAGACTCATCTTGGAGGTGGAAAACTTAATAAGGACAATGGCAGAAAAGAGAAGGCATGAAGTTAATTGCATGAGTGCTTAGAGTGGAAGGTAGATACTAGTTAATAAAAGTGTGATTATTGGGGGGTATGTTGTTGGATGGGAGAAAAACATGCTGTGGTTTTTTTGTCATTTTTTAAACCAATCACAATCGTCTGGGGTGGGGCTAGGCTCTGCACAGTGCCTATGTAAAATAGTCTCAGGAAGGAAGTTGTTTTGGTGGAACATGTGTACGTTCAGAAGTAGTTTTAGTCGTCAACAGAAAACTGATTGGACAGATAGTCCAGCTAGCTGTCTGGATTTACCCTGCAGAGATCTGAGGACCAGGTAACCATAGTCCTCAGATTGGACAGATAGTCTAGCTAGCTGTCTGGTTTACCCTGCAGAGATCTGAGGACCAGGTAACCATAGTCCTCAGATTGGACAGATAGTCTAGCTAGCTGTCTGGATTTACCCTGCAGAGATCTGAGGACCAGGTAACCATAGTCCTTCAGATTGGACAGATAGTCTAGCTAGCTGTCTGGATTTACCCTGCAGAGATCTGAGGACCAGGTAACCATAGTCCTCAGATTGGACAGATAGTCTAGCTAGCTGTCTGGATTTACCCTGCAGAGATCTGAGGACCAGGTAACCATAGTCCTCAGAAATCCACCAGAGGTTAGAACGCCAACACAGAGACAGAGGACGGGGACGAACATCCGGCTGAAATGAGTGAAATCCGGTGGAATTTCCAACCGGAACGGCGCAATCCCAGAAGTGAAACGTCATGGCTATAGACTAGAACAAAATATATTCGTTAAACTCTGATTAAAGCACAATTACCGGCAGGCCCACAACACACACAGAGAATCTGAACAAAACATCAAATTAACTGCTCCTAGCAACTGCTACCATGGCTTCTGAGGTGACTGATAAATATATTGGGGGGAAAATCTGGCAATTCTGATTGGTTGGAGCGAGTCAAAACAAAGAAACCGAAATCAGCTAACACAAACCTGATGTCAGACTGAAATATTTGATTGAAACTAAAAGGTAGTTGGACCATCAGACTTATGGCCTCCACCTCATATCTGATATTTTTTCATATATACAGTATATATAGATATACAGAATATATTAATACGTTATACTGTATCTATAAGTGCATTATGGATTGCCCGAAGAACTCATCAAGTGAAGTAAAAACAGTGCACAGACTGGCATTACCAAGTCCGTCACACCAACCACATGTTGCACATCTTTGATACAAAACCAAAAAAGTATATATTGCATGTAAAATGATTCAAATAATGCCTTAGTTCGAATTCAGCGCTACTAAAAACACATTGTCTGGTTCACAACCTGTTGCTGATTTATATTCTCATAAACTAACATAAAACTTATATTGCGTAACCCAAAGTCATGCAAAAAAAGGTAGTGTTTCCTGCTTTGTTTGCAGTGTATTACATAAAGAGCAAACTGTTTCAACTCTATAGGCTACAGTATATCGGACTATAGGACAGAGCAAACCAAAGTAAATAAAGCAAATGAACAACTTGCTTTCTTTCTCTAAAGAACACTGGGTTAGTTCCATATTTGTGCAAAGTAGAAATGAAAAGGTTAAAAAAGAAACTGCAGTTAAAGTGCTCGTATTATGATCATTTTCAGGTTCATAATTGGATTTAAAGGTTGTACCAGAATAAGTTCATGTGGTTTATTTTTCAAAAACACCAGATTTTTGTCATACTGCACATTGCTGCAGCTCCTCTTGTGTGTTGAGCTCTCTGTTTTAGCTACACAGTGAGACATCTCACTTCTGTTCCATCTTTTTTGGGAGTTGCACATGCTCAGTACCTAGGTAAGGACTACTAGCCAGTCAGAAGCAGAGTATGAGGGTGCACCCTGACAGTACCTAGGTAAGGACTACTAGCCAGTCAGAAGCAGAGTACCTTGACTGTACCTAGGTAAGGACTACTAGCCAGTCAGAAGCAGAGTATGAGGGCGTGCTCTGACAGTACCTAGGTAAGGACTACTAGCCAGTCAGAAGCAGAGTATGACGGCGTGCCCTGACAGTACCTAGGTAAGGACTACTAGCCAGTCAGAAGCAGAGTATGAGGGCCCTGACATACCTAGGTAAGGACTACTAGCCAGTCAGAAGCAGAGTATGAGGGCCCTGACATACCTAGGTAAGGACTACTAGCCAGTCAGAAGCAGAGTATGAGGGCCCTGACAGTACCTAGGTAAGGACTACTAGCCAGCCAGAAGTATGAGTATGAGCAGTTGGTGAACAGTGTGTTCTGTCGGACATGGTAAGTCCCTTTGGGGGGGTCTTTGGGCTTTTTCACTTTGAAAACATATTACATGCACAAAAAAAGATTTATAACACAACAAAGGAAAGGAGAAAAGCCAAACAGCATAATATGAGCACTTAAAACATAAAATTTCATAGATGCAGTCCCCACTTTTGTTACAGCACCCAACAGCAACCCAAACTTCCCTCTCCATTGTCTTTGGATGCTTTGAAGATGAAGGGTTGGGATTGGAGAGGGGCCGTTGAATTCTGTAAAAAACAATCAGGGAGTGTATCTTTGAAATAAATTAGGGGGTAAATGCTACGTTGCCTGACAGCAAAGTTGTTATTAAAATGATTTCTTTAAACAACACAATAAATGACCAAATAAAATCAGATGTTACTTATTGTGAACTGTAGTTCCGGTGCCTTTGTATGGTGGCTGAGAAAGCTCAGGGGACTGCAACTCAAAGTGACTTTATGTAACTTTTAAATGTTCGTCACAGAATGATTTACGGCAGGTAGACGCCGCTACAGAGCACACATTCTCATGGGTCACCGATTTTGGCGTAACACCGGAAAAAGGCCTTTCCTACCAGGTAAAAGGCCGCAGGATGTTTCTTTACATAGACCTAATTGTATTTTTATTTTAAGACGACGGGCGAAACTGAGTCAATCTCGGTCGTGCTTTCAACAAATGGAGAAAAATGGCGGGATTGTAAATGTTTCCAAAATGTCCCTGAATTGGCCCTCAGATATGTAATATGTCTATTTCATTTGTAAAATAACTTTAGATTGCAGAATGCGGTTGTACATCTGTAGTCTAGATTAAATTACGTTCCTGTTCCATTTAGCGTGGACATTTTTAACCTTTTAGTCTGTGTTTGTGTTGGCTTTACTAGTTTCTTTTCCCCTCTATACTTGTGTAAAGCGTCCTTGGGTTTCATATAATGCGTTATATTAATCTAAGTTATTACTACGTTGGGTGCTACAATAATCTCTTAATGCTTTGGCTTGTTACAGTGTCAAGGATCATTTATTGTGAATTCATGATTTTCTGTCGGAGAAAAACATTCACTGTAATTATATGACGTCTCAGTAACGGTAACTCGTAGACCGTTAGGACAGCAGGTGTGGTACAAATACTACCGCTTTAGTCCAACGGGGCCGCTGGAATCCACACCAACTGAAAGTTACATATAGTCACTTTAAGAAAACAAAAGTCAACAGAACAACTAGAAACAGACAGCTCAATGGAAAAAAACACAATTAAACCAGCAAAACACAGTCATTTTGACCAAATATGTCATTTGTCTTTTGTCGTTTTGCTTGTGGTTTCTACAGCTGCAGTGCTCGGTGGTCACTGTACTTTTGCTTTTGAAATGTTTTTTTTTTTTTTTTAAATAAAATGTATTAAATAATAAAGCGTTATTTAGGCTAATTTCATTGCATCAAATTAAAAAATGAACAATAGGTAAATGCCACTGTCTAAATCTCCATCGGTACATTTGTAGGCAGCCATTGAAACCACAAAACAGCATTACATTTCTTTCAATAACTGAACTGAAAAAGTCAAAAAATGAAAATAAAAATGAAATGCCAGTTTGACCCAGGTCTGTTTACAAGGCAGCTGTCAATACGACATAAGGAATGCTTCTGTACATTTGATTTTCAATGAAACAGGAAAATATGACACACTGACAAAGGGCATTTTTGAGATTATTTGCATGTACAGTTACAGCTGTGAAAATATAGTGGGTATTTTGTTTCTGTGCTTTGTTTTTTTAAATTATTTGACAAAATATCCATTTATATTCAGAGCGATAAAACAATGAAAAGACTTATTTGACATTTTTTTGGAGTCACACAAAAAAATACTGTATTTGCATGCAATAGCCTATTTTATTGCATGTGGTAGAGACTGAATATGTAGAGCATGCAAATGTGAAAATAGCTGACAAATGAATACTGCCCTTTGAGAATTTTGCCGCTTACTCTATATGTAAAATCAATTTTCATCAATGCAATCTATTTACAAAAACTTAGTACTTTTATACATACAATCCTTTGTCTTATATTGTACAATACTTACAATTACAGCATTAAATCATGGTGTCCTTTAACACCTCAATACATAAAAAAGAAAGAATATTATATATGTGACCAGGCATGATGTGGGATGCTGGTTTCAAAGTATTTCCTATACAGCACAATCATTCAAACAAAATGTCATAGCTGCATGTAAAGGGATTTTTTTTTGCAAAAGGCAGTGAGTGAGATAATATCAAGAAGGAATCATCAAGTGGGTCTCCCTTTGTTTTTTTTCTTGGAAACACATGACATCCACCTGCTCTGTGAGCTGCTCTGAATTCTTTATCACAGTTACAGTATCGATGTCACGTCAAACACAACAAATAGCATGTGCTAAAGTGTCCACGCCTCACTTTTACCGGGAGTTAAATAGATCAAAGTGTATGCGGTCAAAGAAACACATCGGTAGGTACAGTATCTCCCTGTGGCTGCGATGGCCGTCCTGTCCACAGAGCCTTCAATAACTAACTTAAGGATGGTGCAACGCCTCTACTTCCCAGTCTTATTGAAGTGAATGTGCTCACCACTGCCACCGGAGCCTCGGACATTACTGGCCCTGGGTCCGGCCTCCTGGAAAAAACGTTAAAATGCAGATTCCAGGTTTGGGTAAAAACTCAAAGATATCTCCAAACGTCTTCAAGTTCCCTTTCTGCTTTCTGTGGCGTCATGGAGACAGTCTCTAGTAGTCCTACTTCTTAGCCAGTTGGAAAGGATGTTGACCCTTAAACATATGTGTGAATACAGTTTAATCACTTCAGAAATACAAGCAAAATGTAATGCATAAATGGTTATTATCATTAGTCTTTGATGTCCAGTGCATTTCCAGAAGGATTTGAGCTTTAGTTCCTGATTTACTATAAATCTCTCCTACAATTTTATACAAATTTGTCTTCTTTTTTTTTTTTAACCTAGAACCGCCTGCACTTGACTGATTGGTTTGAAGATTTTATTGAAAATATTTGATGTTACCGTTTGAGTGCAGTGTCAGGGTGTCATTGGGACATCCTAATTTTTTCAGGTTCCATGGAGTTCTTTCACACTTAACTCGTTTTTTGGGTCCTGACACTCATTATTTTAGTTTGATCCAAACCAAAGTTGCAGATGTAAAACCTTAGTCTGGACCAACAGCTGGTGGTTATGTTCCGGATCAAACTGAACCATGGTCTGATCATTTTGTAGCGTGAAAGTATTTTTTGGATGGTTCAGACTTCGGACCAATAACGGGAAGTTCTGGCAGGCTATTATCGTGTTATAAGAGTTGGAAAGCTCCTAAAGACTAACCCAGAAAAATGTGATCTGGTTTATTGGCATTTCTTTAAACCACTCACAATAATCTTGGGTGTTGCTGTAAAACAGCTTTAAGAAGGAAGTTGTTTTGGTGGATCCTGTGTTCTTTCAGAAGTAGTTTTAGTCGTCAACAGAAAACTCAGTCTAGCTAGCTGCCTGGATTTACCCTGCAGAGATCTGAAGACCAGGTAACCATAGTTCTCAGATTGGACAGATAGTCTAGCTAGCTGTCTGGATTTACCCTGCAGAGATCTGAGGACCAGGTAACCATAGTCCTCAGATTGGACAGATAGTCTAGCTAGCTGTCTGGATTTACCCTGCAGAGATCTGAGGACCAGGTAACCATAGTCCTCAGATTGGACAGATAGTCTAGCTAGCTGTCTGGATTTACCCTGCAGAGATCTGAGGACCAGGTAACCATAGTCCTCAGATTGGACAGATAGTCTAGCTAGCTGTCTGGATTTACCCTGCAGAGATCTGAGGACCAGGTAACCATAGTCCTCAGATTGGACAGATAGTCTAGCTAGCTGTCTGGATTTACCCTGCAGAGATCTGAGGACCAGGTAACCATAGTCCTCAGATTGGACAGATAGTCTAGCTAGCTGTCTGGATTTACCCTGCAGAGATCTGAGGACCAGGTAACCATAGTCCTCAGATTGGACAGATAGTCTAGCTAGCTGTCTGGGTTTACCCTGCAGAGATCTGAGGACCAGGTAACCATAGTCCTCAGATTGGACAGATAGTCTAGCTAGCTGTCTGGATTTACCCTGCAGAGATTTGAGGACCAGGTAACCATAGTTCTCAGATTGGACAGATAGTCTAGCTAGCTGTCTGGATTTACCCTGCAGAGATCTGAGGACCAGGTAACCATAGTCCTCAGATTGGACAGATAGTCTAGCTAGCTGTCTGGATTTACCCTGCAGAGATCTGAGGACGCTGTTCCCACCCGATGTGAGTCGACTGCAGATGTAAGTTGCGCATGCTCAGATTTAAACGGTTTACGGCGTAACACCAAGGGATCTGGATCCGACAAACTATGGTTGTTTGATGCTAACGTTAGCTCAAAAGGCCATTCAAGTGACATCCTTTGTTTGATGCTAACTTGTAGCCAGCAGTGAACCAACTTCGTTATGCAGGTCCATTGTCCATTGTCCATTGTCCATTGTTGAAGTCTCTCGTTAGCAGGTTCTTGTAGGCTACTTCAGCCTCTAATCCACATTAGGGATCAAGCCGTGAAAATGTGACGCCTTACGCTAAATAATAAATGACTGCTGTGTTATGTTTCATTATTATTATATATTAGTATTATTCTGTGGCTAACAGCACAACAGATCTGCATGAAATCTGTCATTGTCGCTAAGTGACGGATGCGCAACTCACATTTGCACTCAGCTCATATCGGGTAGAAACAGACAGCAACACAAAAAAAGAGGGAGGTGACGGACATCCAGCCGAAAAAGAGGACATAAGGCAGAATTTCCAGCGGCAACGGAGCAAACCCTGAAGAGGAACGTCGTAGATATAGACTAGTCTTTGAATAAATGCAGCTCCTCAAAACCAAACAACACAAAACAAAGTGATTCGAGGGAGTCAGTTGGAAAAAAAACTCCCAACAAGTCTACCAAAAGAGAGAGAAGAGGAGAGGACCAGGAAGTATTTAACATACGCTCCAGTCGCAACAGACGGCCACTCACCAAGACCGAGGGGCTGTCCGAGGATTCTGCCTGTTCAAAGCAAGTTTTTCCTCGCCACTGTAGCACTAAATGCTTAATCTTGGGGGAGAAATGTTGGGCCTTTGTAAAGTAGACCTAGTCTATCTGTAAAATGTTGTGGGATAAGTTCTGTTATTTGACACTTTAAATAAAATTGAACTAAATGTATACAGTAGTTCTTGCATAAGCTTGCATCATTGCAAAAAGAAGCCAAATGCTGAACTGTGCGGCTGGGGCTCAGGTGGTAGAGCGGTCAGCTACCAATTGGAAGGTTGGTGGTTCCACCCCCTGGCCCTGCAGTCCCATGTCAAAGTGTCCTGGGGCAAGACACTGATTCCTGAGTGTAAGTGTGTGTGAATGTTTATCTGATGAGCAGGTGGCACCTTGTACGGCAGCCTAGGACACAGTGTGTGTGAATGGTTCCTGGAAGTTAAAGTGCGAAAATTTCACTTTACGAGTTTTTTAACATTAATATGAGTTAAAAAGCCCTCCAGTGGCTAGAAATGGTGATAGGTGTAAACCGAGCCCTGGGTATCCTGCTCTGCCTTTGAGAAAATGAAAGCTCAGATGGGCCGATCTGGAATCTTGCTCCTTATGAGGTCATAAGGGGCAAGGTTACCTCCCCTTTCTCTGCTTTGCCCGCCCATGAGAAAGAGAGAGATATTATGCCTTTCAAAGTGGCAGTTGGTCAAGGCAACACCCCCTCCTCCCCCTTGCCCCCCCCTCCTCAAAAGCTACAGACTCAGAAATGGCACATACTAAGGAAAGCTCACTGTGGGACTAGCTCTACACTAAGTTCTGTATAAAAGAGACTTCATATACAGTATTAGGGACCACTAAGGTCTATATAAAAGAGACTTCAGATACAGTATTAGGGACCACTATGGTCTATATAAAAGAGACTTCAGATACAGTATTAGGGGACCACCAAGGTCTATATAAAAGAGACTTCAGATACAGTATTAGGGGACCACTAAGGTCTATATAAAAGATACTTCAGATACAGTATTAGGGACCACTAAGGTCTATATAAAAGAGACTTCAGATACAGTATTAGGGGACGACCAAGGTCTATATAAAAGAGACTTCAGATACAGCATTAGGGGACCACTAAGGTCTATATAAAAGAGACTTCAGATACAGTATTAGGGGACCATTAAGGTCTATATAAAAGAGACTTCAATTACAGTATTAGGGGACCACTAAGGTCTATATAAAAGAGACTTCAGATACAGTATTAGGGGACCACTAAGGTCTATATAAAAGAGACTTCAGATACAGTATTAGGGGACCATTAAGGTCTACATAAAAGAGACTTCAGATACAGTATTAGGGACCACTAAGGTCTATATAAAGCATCCAAAAGGCACAATGTCATGGACCTTTAAGACATTGTATGATTACAGTCCATTTACATTAACTCTGGTTTGCACTGGACATCACGACAGCTGTTTCTAAAATTGTACGTTGAGGAATCTTTCCTTTAGATTTAAAACATGTTTTGGTCCTTCCAACCTCAAACAGTGTCTTCAACAAAATTAAAAAGCCCAAACTACACCACACTTTTCAATCCATGCTGTGAGGCACACAAAATCAAAATCAAATACTGTTAGTGCTCTATATCAGATACACCGATGTGATTGGTGCAGCTCGGCTACAAGGACATAGTTAATGAGCATCATTACTCGATGCCAGAGTAACTTGCTGAGCAATTTCAAATCTTGCTCTCGAACTCTGGATTTCCCGGGTTGTCTTGTACAGAAAATGACTATAATTAATCTAGTGGCACCCTCTAGACTCCATACGGGAATAAAACATTATTTGAGAACAAAACCAAAATCTTCAGAAATATATATTTAATTATGATTGTCACTTTGAACACAATCAACACTTTGAACATTGCAGAACATATCTGGACATAGGCCTAAGTATTTATGATCAATATGACAGCAATATAAGGGCCAGCTTGTGACAATGGCGTGGGTTAATGTGAGGTACTGTGCAGCAACAGGACACAATGAATATTTAATCTCTGGCAACAACAATCTGTCATGGCAACATCAAATCCAGGCAGACCCAAACACAAACAAAGCTTTGTCAAAGAGCAGCAGCATATAATGGATCAAGCTCCAATCCGGTCAGTCCATCCATTTCTTCAACACTGGTAATTCAACACAAGTTAATGAGGTTAGCTTAATGAGGACAGATACTCCATATAATTGCTTGTAAATAAAATGTTCTATAGTTCTTGATTTTACAGAAAGATCTCCATTGTCCGAGCAGGTTACAGCTTTCTTCATAAATGGATGAGACAATGTGACGAAGGGTGAGCAGCAATATTCCCTCCAACAACATGGCCGGTATACTGCGCTTTGGATTAGAAGACATACAACAACACTCTACAAACACTACAGGTAATACACAGAGCCTGACCATCATGAAGCAAGGAGTGGCTGCCCATAGGATTTGGCAGAACTATTTACAATGAACTGAAACCAGAAGGAATAAAGCTAAAACATTGAGCTGTAGCGTTTCTGTTGTACAACTTAAAGCAACTAACTCTCGCCAAAATGCGACCTAGGGTCTTTTTGTGAATGTACCCAAGTCAAACTTGATTAAAATGGATTATTATTTATATTTTTGAAAGCATTCTTAGTTTATAGCATTTTTTCACACCTGCACATACTCTATATGGAACTAAACTTTAGGAGTTTCCATCTTTACTCTCCTCCCTGTTCAGATATCGACGATTTTTGACTTGCGAGATGGACAGCGATCGGAAAAACCAACAGCTACAGTTGGTGAAAATCTTTCTTTTTGGTAAACTCTGTGAACACTAACAATGTCCTCGATGCTGAGTTCATGTGTAGAGTCCCTGGTGAGACTTGGAGCAAAGACTCATGTTGTGTGGAGCCTTCTTAGTGTTTTAAAAATAGTGATTTTTGATGCTATCATAGTAGCACCCCTAGCTCTCCCATTCAAAAGGACATTTGATCCAAAACAAGAATACGGTCACTCTTAAAAGTGACGTTTCTGTCCTAATTATGCTTTTAAATGAGAGTTTGACTCTTGTACATTCACAAATAGTCCCTAGGTTGCATTTTAGCGAGAGTTACACTTTAACATTGCCTTTTCAGGTTCAGTCCTGCCTAAGTTTTAAAGCTTCAAATGATTAACCCTTGTGTTGTCCTCCCAGGTCAAAAACGGACAACGATTTGACATTTTCGTCCCTTTTCCAGACTTTTTTTTAGTTTTCACTAACACCACCTTACCACCACCACCTTAAAGGGGTCAAATTTGACCCCTTTAAAAAATGTCAAATTTTTGTCTGTTTTTGACCCTAGAAGACAACACAATGATTAAGAGATCTTCATTGACACCCTCCTCCAAGACACAAGTCTTGGCTTTGGGTATATGTTAACAGCAAACCGTGATTGTCTGGAATACTTGATTCCAAATCACATCTCAAAGGCTTGATTGAAGGCTGTCCCCTAATAGTTGATTACATCACCACTTGCTGGCATACTTCTGGGAGTGAACTCTAGGGGAAATTTGGTCTGGACTAGATGATGGGTTTAGATGGGACATCCAGAAATTAAGATTGATTGATGTATTTGGAAAAATGATAATGCAATAATTGCATTAGATGAATTAAACAATAATCCTGCCCATAATGTAAAATGATGTTAAGCTACAATGTAATCATTTGTTGCGTGTAATGCTGGCGAGGTTTTGAAATGACCTCAAACCTAGTTTGGTATTTCTGGACTGCAATTTCTATTTCTAATCAGCCGATCTATACACAGATACCCGTATATTTACAATAAACTTCATTTGGTAAATATGTTAGCCTGGCCAAATTATCAGTCTAGCTCTACAAACCCATGTTTGTTCGTGTTTGGACTTGCTATAGGACATGCTGAAATGTGTATATATTTATCTATTTAATACTTTAAATCCACTTAATTTTACATTGTCGCTTAGGCTTGTTATTGTTATATAATCGATGCATTTTTCATTTTCAAATTGCCAACAAAATCGTGGTGTAACCATGTGAGGCCCTGAAAACAACAAAAAGCGAAAAAGAAAGAAAAGAAAAAAAGAGAAAATTAAAATATCAAGGTTTTTTTCCTTCAACTATTATTTACTTTTTGAAGGATTTGGCTAACAGTGTAATTAATTGTGACCTGTATGATCATTTTTAAAAATTCAATATATTGAACGGGAACGAGAAGGACTTGAGGGTATTGCATTGTGTACTGACTGTATTATTTCTTGGAATTCTAGTTTGGATGGGTTATTGTTTGATTTGATAAACTGACAGATGAAACATAAACACCAGTAGGTGATAGCTGGAAACAAAAATGTGTATGTATCTGTGTATGCATGTGTAAATGTGCCTGTAAGTATGTATATATGCATTCATGTGTAAAGAATCTTTTTTTTTTAAATTACTTCCTACTCCATTTTGTACATGGAAATCCTTATTTCAATCATGTATATTACAATACAATTGTTTTTGTTGGTTTTCTTGCTCATACTGAAATGTACATCTTTTTATTGTTTTATTTCTAAAATGTTCAAAATAAACGCAATCAAATCAAAATCAAATTTACTGCCTTTTGTCGCTGACGGGGCACCCCAGCAATGACAATCCCAAATTAAATGTTCAGTAGTTAAGTATGAATTATAGTACATTATACGCAATATGTATTAAAACTGTTATGTGGTCAGCAATTTATTACTATAAAACAGCTATGACGTCAGTTTCTACAGGATCTGTAGTAAACTTCATCTGGCCATTATTTATTATATGTGACCTTGTGCTCTGGACCATTGACTGACGGACCAGCATTGCCATCCTTAGGATCTACCACAATAAAGCTTTTAATCAGGTGACAGCCTTAAATCTGATCCTTTAAAGGGTATCTACCATTTTTTTTTCATCCGGACCGTATTTTCCTATATTTTTTTGTCTAAGTGACTGATGGGAACAACAATCTTTGACATTGGTCCAGTAATACGTGAGATCTCTGCAGTCAGCAGCGAAGAAACAAGCTACAATGTAAGTTAATGGGGCAATAGTCCAGCTTGTATTTACCTTTACAAAAGTGCTGGTTTTGTCGCTGACAGGATCAGATTATTATCAGATTCTAAGTGTCTGACAACATTATGGAAAGAATTTCTAAGGAGGTCAACATTTCTGTTATAGAGTAAGATCCTTTTTTTAAATATAAAAACATCTGCAAAATTGTGTTTGCTAAAACCCACCAGACTCCATGTAAATAAACAGTAATTTTATCATCGTGAAATACACTTCATTCAAAGTCAACAGAAACAAAATAAAACTATGAAAAGTTGTTTTGGGTCGTCTTCCCACTTTTTCAACCATCACATGTCTAGTTTTGGTTGAAATAAACACATAGTTTAACGATTAACATGTGAAAATATGTTGGCTCTATTCACTCTAAAAGTATAATTTATTTAAATGGAGTCTGGTGGGTTTAGCGCTGGCGATCTCAGAGCTTTTTGTGGTTAAATCCAAAGGTCTTTAAGAAGTTTTAAAGGTCTATCTCTGAAGGGATAATGTTGTCAGACACTTAGATTATTAATCTGAGCCTGTCAGTGGCAAAATGAAGCACGTTTGAGGACCAAACTCCTGCAGAACATTTGCCCCATAGGGCTACATTGCAGCCTGGTCTGTGGCTGACGGTTACAGCGTTCAAGCTAAATACTGGAAAGATTGTTGTTCCCATCAGTCACTTACACACAAAAACATAGGAAAATAGGTTCTAGGTTGAGAAGAAAACCGTAGTTACCCTTTAAGTTAGCATTTTCATCAGAAAAATAAGAACACAAATTCACAGTGCAGACTTGTAATAGCTTTCTGTCACTGTGTGAACATTTAGTAACATTGAAACTATGCAGTGCTTGTCCATCTTTGTTTTTTTTAACACTTCATCACAAAAAGGAGAGTTCAGCTAAGACTTTCCAAATGCTAACACATAATCTTTCCAGCCCCACAACTCAGTGCAGCATGGTCTATTACAACAAATCAACATAATACAATAAGTTAATAAGCATTATCCACTTCACATGATGCACAAATATCATGCATATGTTGCCACATTCTTATTTTTTACTTATCCAATCCAATATTAAAATAACGCATAGATATAAAAATCCAATACATAAACACTGCCATACATATTAAAATAAACAATCTGTACAAAAATGTTGCCTTATATTTTTAGGATTTAAATTTTTTTTCCATGTATAACAGAATAAGGGGGAAAAGTAAAAAAATAAATATCCTATGTACAATCACACAAGCCATTCCAAAGTTATCGTCACTGCAAGGAGAAAGCAAAAAGCAACAGATCACAATGTTAGTTCAAACTGTTTTTGGTGGAGTTAGCATATTGTGTGAGCTGCTGCAGCGTCAAACTCTCCAACTTACTTTATTCCAACATCCTGGTACAGGTAAGCCATCGTCTCCCTGGACAGAGAAAAACAACGCAGGAAGTGAAAAACAGTCTATGGTGCAGAAAATGACACGATTATCATGCCTGAAGCAACAAAGCAGACTTTTTTAACAAGTATTCTCTCTGTAGAGTAGCAAAGTCATAAGAGTTATTATTTTGACCATCCAGGGTTCTGGAAGTAAAAGTCCTGTTCCATTTCTGCATCATAGCTCTGTGCCTGAGTCAGAATCTTCCAGGTTGAAACATATATATATATATATATATATACTGTATATTATGTGCTAGTGGCTCTATAGTTTTATCATTTATTCATACTTTTGTTTTTTAAATGGGGGAGGGGGGTGTTGATAACACTGTAAAACATGTTTTGTTATGTCAACTTAATATAATGAGTGAACTACCTGCATGCATTATTTTGAGTTGTATCAACTCTTTTTGAACTGTGCTGCCAACATAATGATAATAGTTGAGGGAACACAAATAATTTGCCCCTCCAATTAACTGGCAACTTGCAATTATAATTATCAGAACAATGCAATGTATTTAGTCCCTTGGACAAAAATATTGTTGTTGACTACATGAAATAACATGCAACGCTGTCAAAAAAATGCAAGATGCTTCTTATCAACAGTGGAGCAACAGCTCAATCATGTTCTGAACAAGGTTCCCGAGTGGAGGATGCTGTTCAATCAGCAGTGGCTGAGTCCACAGATGCATGCAGGTCATTGAATAAATGTAACACATTTCACCAAAAGGTTACTCATGATGTAGCTTTAATCTTGTTTTTGTCATAAAAAAGATAGTCAACAAATGTTTTTGTAAAAGTTTTCCTTCACAAAATTAACACCGTGTAACATGCTCAGCTAACGGATGAAAATATAAATTTGTAGAATCCATATAACACATTCATCAATACAAATAACTTCACTTCAAGATTTTAGGTCAACTTTGGATTCATTTAAAATGTGTTCAATGTGTATTTTGGTATTTACAACCATTTGTCACAACAATTGACACAAAGAAATCTTGAGTACTGTGTTTGTATCTTAAAAACATGAAGGATATCATTAAAAGAAACTTTGTAGAACTTCAAATTACTTCCAGAACCAGCGGATCCCCCAACCTCACAACTCTTTACCACATTTTAAATTACAAATTCATACTTTTGAGTGTAAATACAATCAACAGATGAGACCATAAGCAACAAAATTAGCAGTCTCTATATTTAGAGATCTTCACAGTGTGGGATTTGGGAGGACATTTGGCAACAGTGCTGCCTAATGGCCCCAGAGTAGGAGAATGGCACTGTTGTTCCAGTGTGGCTGAAGCTTTACAGTTAGGCTACTGAGAAAGCCAGATTGTAAAAAGAATTTTAGACCAATTGAAAAAAACAACCTTTTACCATGTTTATCCTAGTCATTAAAGATAAATGGTGCATTCAAACGATGGCTGCCAGTTTAGTGCAACAGAGACTGCAAAAATGTTGCAACAAGATTTCATCCATTTCAGTGATTATGGCGAGGATCCACGCTTACGTTGACAAAGACATGTTGATGTGTAAGGGGCTGATCACACTGAGGAGCCTCACCTGCAAGCCAATGGTTTCCTATGGTAACAATGGATTTGATTACTACTGAATAGAAATGGCCAAGCGGGCCCTGGCGTTGCTCGTTATTCTATTTTTAAAATATTCTAAAAATACTCTCAACTGCTTTTCAATGTCACACTTGACCCCAGCAGCCAATCAAATCAAGCAATAGGTGGGCTTCCTTGGTGTTTTAATGACATCTTGCTTCCTCCTGTTTGGTAGCATGTAAACAACACTGTTTATACATCACAGTAACAAATTTAAAATAGAACTGTATGATTTTCTGGGGTTGTACTACATTTACTGAACGGCAACCAGCAACACTTTACTTGGCATGTTAACCACTAACTCTCATTAGCATGCAAACCGCTAATTTTGCTGCCTTCTCTCAGCTTGAATCAATTGTTTTAATGCGTTTATCACATTTGTGCACGCAGCCATGCGTCACGGGTCCACCACAGTGTTTACCTGACGAGGCTTTTTTAAAGCGACTGCATCTATAGCGCGATTCTCAGTGTGATCAGCTCCTAAGACATAGCCTTACCTGTTAAGATGAAATTGAGAACTTAAACAGACTTATGCTGCCGATCCCCTTCTCCATTACGAGATTCATAAACCATGATCAAGGAACCTTCCAATACCAACTATAACCACCTGGAATCCTTTAGCCTTGCAAAGCCAGACCACATCTCGCAAACTGAATTTTTGCTAATTTGGAGATGTCCTGAGGTTTATCTGTGCATTACAAGATGCATGGTGGAACAGCAGTGTTTCAAAAAAGGACTTGCCGCCCCCCTCCAAAACTCCTGAACCTGTTCAATTGTTTTGAACTAACGTTTTGTTTGTTCTAGGTGTCGTTTTAGTGATGTGATGACTCAACTGTTTTACCAATCACAATCTACAGCAGTGCCAGCTGCAACTTGCATTTAGTATTTCTGAGCAGGGTCCAAATTTTATACCCATGTCAGGCGAAAAACTGTGGAACCAAAAGCACAAACCATGGCAATGAGTTGTCTCCCTGAGAACCTCAATTTTGGGCTGGCTTTGTAAGACTAAAAGTCTAAATAGGAAATAAAAAAACATTCTGCAATGATGCTTTCCATGCTAATGCCAGAACTCTGGCTTGCTTTCACCAAGTAAATTCATCTAGTTCCATTATGCTTTCCACCTGTGGTATTCTGATGCCTTGAAGATGGAAAAATTGGTGCCCCATGCAGAAGATGGTGTAGGACACAAGGGGTTATGAAGAAAGGCTCTGCTATAATAATCAAGGCTTTAACTTTAAGATTACATCAGGTTATGTAATTGGTTATATTAGTCACAATCATAGATCTGCATTTAAAGTTAACAGAAGGTTTTTTTAAGTGTTGATGAAAAGGTTGAGTTAAATGAGCAGGTTCACATTAGTTCTATGGTAGGTCAGTTGGAACGGTTCTGGCTTATTACTTGCTAAATCAACTACAGTAAGTAGATTTAAACGTCCATGCAAACGTGCATTTTTTTGTGAATTTACAGTGCAACTTCTGAGTGACCGTAGCCAGTGGGGTTGTTAGGGATAGCTAGAGGCATGCTGGTGAGAATGAAGGGAAAGAAAGAGCACCATACCACAGGGCAAGGGGCATCCAGCCCGTCCAGGCCTGGCAAGCCAGGTTCACCTTTCTCCCCTTTAAAGCCTCGGAAACCCTGTTTGTGAAATCAACCATTTAAAAACCAGTCTGGCTACTCATGAGTCACAGAGGACTGCTTGACGGCCAGAAGATCTCCCGTTCTGTCCACTGGGTGACTGGATGCAGGTTTCCTAAGCATGCAGGGAACCCGGGACTGACAGGAACTGGGCTCACTGAGATGTCTTCGAAATCGTTATAAATGGTGTAGGATAGGATGACAGATTGTTTCTTTGGTAAAAATATAGAGGTTAGTTCTCTACGGGAATGGGTTTAATCTAGAGCTCTGCCAACAACCCGAACCCTCCGAGTCTCAACAACTGGGTTTCACATGATGTTTCAGCCATTTTGTTGCAGAATCATGGGCTTAGGTCAAGCATGGGTTTGCCACCTGGATGCCTTTTAGAGGGCAGGTTTGACAAGAGGAGACGCTGGGACAGACCATGTGTCCATGGCTGTCCTTCCTTGGTTAGCCTCCTGCCACTGCAACCCAGACTAGTTAAACAGAAATGTTTGATTGATAGGTCAGATGATGGATGGATTAAATTGGGGTTAAGTTATTTTCAAATGTGACTTCTTTCTTCTCTATGGCTGTGCAAATTGTCTGTGTTTATGTGTTATGTATTGCAAGTGACCAGTGCCTAATGGGTAGATGCCAATCATAGAGTTTAACCAATGTGTTGCATTAGACTAGCCTGTATAATGAAATAAATGAAATAAAACAAAAAGGTTTCAGATCTGGCACATGTTTGACTAATGTTGCATTTATTTGTGCCAGGTATTGAAGGCATGGTTTTGGGCAGGGTTCGGGTCTCCATTTTTCGGCTTGTGCAGAACTCTAGCTCTATTCAGGGTTGCAGAGCTCCAGGATAAAGGCTGAAATGACAAAATGATTTGGTATCTGTTGATACTCATCAGCAGTGGCTGCCTGGTTCCTGTCCGTCTCATTCCTGGAAAAAAAGAGGTTCCTCAGGCAAAGTTGGGGTCTGTGGTCCATCTAAGTCACACTCAGCTGTACACTATAATCTCTCATGAGACTTTGTTACTGGAAACAAAACATTTTAGATCTAACCAATTCAATTAATACATCCTCGTATCGCTGATGGACTGCAGTGGACACTGGGACCAAAACCTTCCTGAGGTTGAATACAAACATGTACAACCAGAGCCAAAAGGAAGTTGATTAAACTAACGCTTCTTCCTTTTGCCTCCTGGTTACACATCGGTCTACTGACATACCAACGGACAGGGGGCATCTAATCCAGGTGCTCCTTGGTCTCCCTTATCCCCTTTGGCCCCCCTGTTGCCTTTCTTGCCCCTCTCTCCCTGTGGACAACAGCGTATTAAAAAAGACAAACTTTAGTCCTCCCTCATTAAGCCACACATGAAGGAAATGTTTTTGTAAGATTACATCTGTCAGGTATTCTTACATATATGTAATTTAGACAATACTCACTAATACTTCACTAATGTGTGCCTTTTGCTCTTTTCAAAAGACAATATGATTTTGCAATGCACATTTAGAGAAAGGGAAGCTGAGTGGAGGGAGTTAGGGCAGAGGGACTAAAGCCAGTGCAATTGGTGAGCAGGTTCCAGTTATTTCGAGAATGACCTACAAGCTACAGGAAGTAGGTTTAGGAAGACTTGCAAGTGAGAAGGCTGATACATGTACTCTGATGTTTTCGTCTCATTATGGTAGATAATCTGCTGAACAAAACAATTAATATGAAAATGACCAACATAAATAATAGATAACAGTTCAAAGCTAAAAGCTAATATATAGTGAAATTGTGGATGGACCATGTGAGGTGACTGAATGGTAGAGCAATTCAAACACTTGGCCATTGAACTATTCTACTGTAGTTGAGTGATCATTGATAGTTATTATAAATCATATTTCTGTATATCTGCATCTGTATCTCTGTGTCCCAACCAGCTGTGGAAGATCCAAGAGACCCAAGAGATTGTTGGGTCTTTGTAAATTATCTGTAACGTGTCATAAGATAACTCCTTATAATTTGAGACTATAAATACAATTGAATTGAATTACATAATCACAATCTGGTTCATTGAGAAAAAAAGTCAGATGATCAAGAATGAGAAGGCCTCCATATAACGTTTTGTGCAATTAACTACAAGTACAGTATAGCATTATGGTTAAAATGTTTGGAGTGTATAGCTGGGTCTTGATGTGGATGCCATCGATGTATTAAGAGAACTGGATACAGTGTTCAACACAAAGCTCCTTTAATTCTAATGACAGTTGCTCAGTGGCGCGTGGAGCTTGGAGAATATCCGGATCTTTTGCTCTGCTTTCAAATTGTGTGGCCCATGACGCCATGATGGACACTAGAGACTCCTTCAGTCTCAGCTTGCAGAGTGACAGTTTGTGTTGTCATACACCGCCGGATGTTTTGCTATATATTCACTAATGTTAAACATTTTTAAAATGTATTAAGAGAACCAGGAGATGGAATCATAATGTCCTGCTACTAGCTACCTCTAACTACTGCCAATAGCCGGCAGTTTGGGGACAAAGACGTTAATAATATTAACGTCCACGATACAGGCTTTTTCAGGGCTTTTTAGACCTTGCTATGTGGTTTGTAAGACCAGCATTTGAGGCTGTGGGTATGCTCTTAACTGTGATGAACCAAACCATTGCCTGTCCTGTGCAGTGGTCGGGTCTGGGTACAAATCTGGAGGTGTGGAGTTAGAAAGAACTGTAAACAGTCAAGTTGCATTGTGGGTAATGTAGGTGCCAGGTTTTAAAAAGTTAGAAGAATGTGTGGAATAAAAAAGATAATAAGTCTGAGGCATCAACCCTTTTGTCTTTTAACTGTGCATCATTTGGCCAACAATGTTATGAGAGTGCAATGCTAAATCACTGCACTGCTTTAAGTTTGGAGTACTTAGAATAAAGCTATATTTCAATTGTATGCAGATGGTAAACCTGAAACTTTGCTTCATCACTGTACCGACACCTGCTCACCAAGATCAAAGGCTGTGAGAGATCAGATAAGGAAATTACAACATTATAGATAGGGAATACACATAAATAGGCAGCCTGACTGCAATGTTCTCCCATTGCTGTCTGAGCATCACCTACATAACTGGAACCTCATGTTTTAGACTTTTTTCAGGTTTAAGGCCTTTCTCAAATGCAATGGCTAGCTGTGAGCGTGAGTGTTGCTAGTAGCTCCCATTCAGACATGAGCTAGGTTCATGCAGTCACTGTCAGTGACATGAAATGGTTCTTTGTGCAGTGTTGCTATTCTTTGATAGAGTTGTTGTGCCACTTGGGAAATTATGAAGCCCACTGCATGACCTTTTAGTAGTTTGCAAATCATGCCAGTACTACAAATACAGCAAATGAACCACTGACAGCTGTTTTAATGGCCATGGTTACATGTTGAGAGGTTCAGTGTGTGTGGAATCTCACTTATCTCTAACAAAGCAAACTGTCATAAGAATGATCGACTCAGAAGCATGCATCATTGTTGGTGTTGTAGCATCATCAAAACGTACTGTAGCATACATTTTGACAGTGATGGGAGAGCACTGCTTGCTGATTTGGGGTATGGGTCAAGGGGTGGAGGGGCTACATGAAGGTTGCAAGGGAGAGGTATGCTACTGGTAAGTAGGAGTAGGAGGAAGGTGTAAGAGGAAGATTAACCCAGGACTACATTAGAATGCAGGAGGAGGAGGAGCAGGAGGCCAAGGTTTGAGAAGAGGGAGAGAGGGCAACCCCGGCAATAAAAAGAGCCACGGGCCACAGAGCAAGGCGGAGGGAAGGAAAAGGGGATAGGAAGACCTGCGGAAACAAAGGAAGACAGGACAAAGAGTAAAAAACACCAACACTATCCCATAGCTTTGTCTTCAACACTTTCAACTGGACAGTCGCAATTGAACAGAAGTGTACTGGTTTCTGTAGCTGTTCACTGAAAACATTTGAATTAGATGCCAGTTGAATGTGCTGAGAGAGCTTATGAAATGTGAGGATTTAAAAGACGGGAGTGGAAATATTAAGAGAGTCACAGGTTAATGGGAAGGAAACAGAAACATTCTCTTAAAGGAAGGGTATGGACATTATAAACAGTGCAAACTGCCAGTGCCCGTTAAAGGACTTGTTCAACATTTTGGGAAAATATGCATATTTGCTTTATTTTTGAGAGAAGATAGATATCAATCTCATTTTTGTCTGTGAAGTACATATCTGGAATATGGATGTGGTTAGCCTAGCTTAGCTGAAAGACTGGAAGCCTCGGTCTGAATGAACAGTTTGTCCATCCGCCTAGCATTTCTGTGCAGCTTCTCTGGCTAAAGTATGGATTACAGATATATTCAGAGAGCAACAGGCAACAGGCAACTCCCCCTGATACCACAAACCATAGTTGGTATATTTCTATTTGTGTATGGATTACAAAAACAAGATACAATATGCAGAGCTGCAAAGATATATTGATTAGTTGTCAACTGTTAAATTAATTGCCAACTACAATGATCACCAATTAATGGGTTTGAGTCATTTTCTATGAAGATAAATTCAAACTCCTGCAGCTTTCACCCCTTACACATAGCCTACTGATCTGATCCATGGTTGTAAATGAGACTGATATCTATCTCTCAATTTCAAAACTAAACTCTTAGAAAAAATGTCATTATGATGTCACATAAAAGACAATAAAAGAGGAGGACTTTTTAAGGCAAATCTATCTATAATGTATTTCGTTTTTATCTTTGAGCTTAGAAAGAGTCCCACACACTGACCATTACGCAAGCAATCTATTTAGAAATTACGTTTCGGCCTTAGACCTTCATTAGAATTTACCTGATGAAGGTCTAAGACTGAAACATTGTATTTCCTAAATAATTTAATAATAATTTATACTGTTTATTGATCCCCAGTGGAGAAATTACAATTTACACTCTGTTTGTTAATAATCACTACACATGCACTAATGGAGAGATGTCAGAGTGAGTGGGCTGCCAGATGGAACAGCACCCTAAGCATACTGGGGGGGGGGGGTACAGTGCCTTGCTTAGGGCACCTGGCAGTGCCCAGGAGGTGAACATCTCTGCAGCTTCCGATCCATACTCCACGGGGACTTGAACTAAAGACCCTCTGGTTCCCAACCCAACTCCCTATGGACTGAGCTACTGCCCCCCCGAATTATTGCTTGCATAATGGCTCTTCCTAAGCTCCTGATCTGCTACCAAAAGAGGTGTGCAAAAAAGCTTTTCTATGTATTTATCTTTGATGAAAGTAAATCCATTCTGAAATATTGGCATACATTACTCAGGGCATGTAATCTGTAAAAGTTTATTCTGAAGTGCATCCAAGACCGCCACTGCAAAACAAATATATTTGCCTCAGAAAAGGCAAGAGACATCTTGACGTGAATTATTCACGATCATTGAAAACAAATCAAAGCAAACTGTCTGACTCATCTGGCTTTCTTTTCATGCTGGATATCAAAGAGAACATCCCATTTATTGATATTCATTTAAATCTCATCTCCTGCTTGAGAGTGTCTTTGAAGCTGTCACAACCCTGCAGATCAGCTGACCTGTTAGGCCCGACGAGGCAGTGGCGACAATACTGACAGAGGATAAATAATGTTGTTGATGCAAACAGCAGCCTGGTCTGTTTAATATGATTTTTAATAGAGTTGAGTTCAGCTGCTGAAATGAATGAGTAAAAGCATAGAGGTGACCTACTATGTGTGTATTCCACAAATGGGATGTAAAGTGTGTGCATTAGCCAGAATTATGTCCTTGCTTCTGCTATCTGTATAAGTGGCACAGCATTATGGGTGCGATCTTACCCGGTTTCCTTTGAGTCCTTGTGGTCCTACTAAACCCTGCGAAAATAAATAAGAGATAACATTAGTGGCTGCTTATTTTCCATTTTGTTTCTAGTTTGCTATAATAACCCTGAATGCAATGCGACGTCAACAGTCTGTGCAAGCAGTCCCAGTAGATGCCTTTGTACTTTTTATCTGTGTAGGGAAGAAATATTAAAAAGGAAGACTAAGTGCAGCATCTCAAAGGTCCTGTCCTCATAGTGAGATTATTGTACAGTGAGATACAGCCTGCCAGAGGACATACGCCAGAGGACAATAGCGACAAACTATTGCAAGTAGCGTGCCGCTGTGGTGGATAATTGTGAACGGACTACATTTTGTCTAGTCTTATAGCTATACACTATAGACCCAATTCACACACACACACACACACACACACACACACACACACACACACACACACACACACACACACACACACACACTCATACCATGTCCCATTACAGGCATGGAAGTGAACCCCAGACCTTTCATATGACAGACCAGTGGTTCCCAACCTTCTTTGTCTGGGGTCCTCCCACATCCCTGTCAGATGAACCTGCGTACCCCTTCATCAATTCCCCATGGATGTTCCTAATGTACACTATTCATTATATAAAAGTGGATATTTGTAGTTGTTTCATACAATTGAACTGTCATTATTCCGGTTGATAGGGTCAGCAATCCTAGTGCTACTAACCTTCTAGGCTGCTACTACTACTTACAATGTTTCAACCATATATCCATTAACATTACTTTAAACCATTACTTTTAGCATTTTTTAAACGTTTCTTCATTACTTTTAGCTACTCATTTGACCCTGGGCTGTCTACAGAGACCACATTTTTTACAGTGTGTTCTGGGGACAGGCAGCTAGCAGATAGAGAGGAGATGTTCTTTACAGTGTGTTCTGGGGACAGGCAGCTAGCAAATAGTGAGGAGATGTTTTTTACAGTGTGTTCAGGGAACAGGCAGCTAGCAGATAGTGAGGAGATGTTTTTTACAGTGTGTTCTGGGGACAGGCAGCTAGCAAATAGTGAGGAGATGTTTTTTACAGTGTGTTCAGGGAACAGGCAGATAGCAGATAGTGAGTAGTTTTTTTTTACAGTGTGTTCTGGGGACAAGCAGCTAGCAGATAGAGATGAGATGTTTTTTACAGTGTGTTCTGGGGACAGGCAGCTAGCAGATAGTGAGGAGATGTTTTTTACAGTGTGTTCAGGGGACAGGCAGCTAGCAGATAGTGAGGAGATGTTTTTTACAGTGTGTTCTGGGGACAGGCAGCTAGCAGATAGTGAGGAGATGTTCTTTACAGTGTGTTCAGGGGACAGGCAGCTAGCAGTTAGTGAGGAGATGTTTTTTACAGTGTGTTCAGGGGACAGGCAGCTAGCAGATAGTGAGGAGATGTTTTTTACAGTGTGTTCTGGAGACAGGCAGCTAGCAGATAGTGAGGAGATGTTTTTTACAGTGTGTTCAGGGGACAGGCAGCTAGCAGATAGTGAGGAGATGTTCTTTACAGTGTGTTCAGGGGACAGGCAGCTAGCAGATAGTGAGGAGATGTTTTTTACAGTGTGTTCTGGAGACAGGCAGCTAGCAGATAGTGAGGAGATGTTTTTTACAGTGTGTTCAGGGGACAGGCAGCTAGCAGATAGTGAGGAGATGTTTTTTACAGTGTGTTCTGGGGACAGGCAGCTAGCAGATAGTGAGGAGATGTTTTTTACAGTGTGTTCTGGGGACAGGCAGCTAGCAGGTAGTGAGGAGATGTTTTTTACAGTGTGTTCAGGGGACAGGCAGCTAGCAGATAGTGAGGAGATGTTTTTTACAGTGTGTTCTGGGGACAGGCAGCTAGCAGATAGAGAGGAGATGTTTGCTGCATGTGACAAACAATTTAAAAAACATGTGACATTGCTTAGAGCACCTTTAACAGTATTGGTATCAGCCTGTCATCGTGTCCTATTGTTATAAAAATTAAAGCAGTTTTAAAAGAGCTAAATGCTTTCTGTTGTTATCATTATTTAAAATGGAATTCCAGACTTACAGGGATGCCTTGAGGCCCGATTGGTCCTGGTAATCCTGCATCTCCCTTTTCACCCTGTGTTGACCAGATCAAATCCAAAGTGTATATTGTCCAAAAACTGTTTTTTATAATTATAGAATCAAAACAGAAGACAAACAAAGATACTCACTCTCTCTCCCTTTGGTCCTGCTGGCCCTGACACACCTGACGGTCCTATTAGACCCTTTAAAACAGAAAAGGGAAAATAAATACCTGTGTACACGCAGAATAGAATGAAAGAAATTCATAGTAAAACATCTCAAATCAGTAAATCAACAAGCTTTCAAGTGGAAATGACTAGATGCCCAAAAAAAGATGTCATGGATTTTTTTTTTAATGAATCTGAAAGACAGAAAAAGGGCTAGGACAGATTTTGCTGTACACCTGTAGCATTAACACACCAAGCTTGTGGAACCACTGTCGGTTAAAAACAAGGGAAAATGAATAAAATGTCAACAGCTGCAGTTCTCTGTCTGAGTAGCAGTCAGGATTGGAGAGGAAGACCTTGCATCTCAGGCATATCCAGATTGTACAGTGCTGTATGGAATCAAGCTGTCCAAGTGTACTGTATGACATGTCAACATGCAGCATCTTTGCATGCTCCTTGTAGGATAGTTCTTAGCAATGCCAACTCTGCAGCCCACTGCTGCTGATACATCATCATGAAGCAGGAAACTGTTGAGGCAGGTTTGAGGACTGAGGATTCACACTGGTATGACGTCCAAGATGGAAATTCAAAGCAGAACTAGGCAACATGCCACACTAGTGGTGACAGACTATTAGCCTGAAGTAACATGATGCTAGAAACACAGAGCAGCCATATCAAGATATCACAATATTTCAATATTTTATATATAATCACAAAATGCTGATGTTTTTACAAATTACAAATGTATTGGATTTAAACTGTATACACTTATATAAAAGACAGTATTAAATGAATACATTATAAAGGAAACCCAATACAATGAATGGAATTCTGCATGGTACATTTCTATAGCACTAATGCCATTAGCAGGACAAAAGAGTTCTGTCATACTAGCACATACATAGCACTGAATTTCATTTTTTAACATATAATACTTTTACATACATTATATAGCTGTACTGTCAAAACTACTTCCTACACGTGTTTCACAATAAAAGCCTTTGTATTTTGTGGATCCTTTGAATAATGTCAGCACTTGAGTTTTATCCTATCTTTCTCCATATGTGCTTGTTGGTTCTTAGATATGTGGAGATGTTCTTCTCTGTGTACCTAACGTTGATTGCCCTGTGAGCGCTGATATGAAACACCCGTTACTATAACGATAAGTCACACGACCATTGAAGTGTGTTGAAAAGTCAGTACTAGCAAAATTACATGTGTAGCGTTTCCATCGGTTTTCACAGCGTAACCTTAGGGTAGGATTATTCTGGTTGAGCCCTGGAAAGCTTTTAATGTGAAACATCTGTGCAGGAAGTGCTGAGTATCATTCACCAAGGCAACGTTCAGCACCAACAAAACGTAGCCTCACGGTTCTTAAAACAGTGCGTTGAACACCTTGTTGTGTGTTCAAGCACTCTGTCTTTTTTATCACCACGCGTTTCCAGACACGTCTCTGCTGATTGGGTATCACCTGTGACACAGCCAATGAGAGAGAGACACACCCACCGAACGAGAAAACTTAACTCAACCTCTGGTCACAACTCAAAGATATTCAGAACTTGAATCAAAGTTTTTTTCATAGACATTTTTCATAAAAAATGGCTCAAACCAATCATAAAAAACACACTAATTGCAGACTAATGTATTAGTTGACAACAAATCAATTTGTCTTTGCAGCACTACCTCAACCATATTACTCTATTTGCTGTTATATCTGCCATAAGTATGTTCTACTCTGTCCCAATTGTAGGCTATGGGATGTTCTTCTTTGCTTAGTTTGGAGAAAAGTTGTTCAGGCCAACTGAAATCATTTCTGTAAGGGTTGTCGATATAACCCATGGGAGCAAAATGCTGATGTAGAGTTGTCTTGTTTTGGTCGTCATGCCAGTGAATCCTCAGAACCCAACCCTGAACAGTCCTGTCCTCACAGAGCTGCTTCAGGAAGAAATAGAGACATGACAAGCATGGGAAGCAGGAAAGCAAGCGGACACGACAAGCAGACATAGCAGACATCAAGCAAGCAGTAGCGGGGGGGTGGAGGTGGAGGAGGAGGAGGAGGAGGAGGAGGAAGAGGAGGAGAAGGGTGGGTGGGGTGTGCCACTCACCACTGGACCCGGTCTGCCGTCTAACCCATGAGCCCCCTGTATAGCGTTGTACACAGTTAGAGAGCAGAGATGATGGGGGAGATGGTGGGGGGGAGAAGGGGGAGGTGGGGGTGGAGGGGGGGGGGGTGAGTGAAGCTGTGACTCAAGTGACTTCAAAAACACATTCAGATGATGACAAATGAAGGGTGACGAGTGGTGGAGGTGGAGACAAAGTGAGCGACAGTTGATGTGAGTCATTTATTTCAAGTCCACGGCCCTGCCACGGCTCCTAGGAACGCTAGTTACCTTTTCACATTCCAATGTCTGTCTCTTAATACTTTCTGCCTTCTCTACCCTGCAACGCATTCTCACAAAAAGTTTACAAAAGGTGACTGTCCCGCGGCGACAACAACAAAAAGTTCAGATTAGAAAAAACCTTTTGGTTTGGGTTAAAACACCGGCCCCTTTAAGTAGTCCCAGGACACGTTTCCTGGGTGGAGGTCTTGTGTTTTCCCTCATCCCCTCTTCTGGACATGAACTCTGCTCCCCCACTCAAAAGCCCTGTGTCTTAAGACCCACCCATCCACCCTGACCCCCAGCATATGTTACTCAAAATAGGAGAAAATAGAACAAACTTATGAATTTATGGTCAGAAGATCCGTTTTTTACCAGAGAGCGACTGTATACAGTGCAAATAAATGACTTTTAAATGCAAGTTTAATCCAAGAACAAAGACTAGAAACCCAAAGTGATGAATACCATTTTTAAGAGTATAAAAATATAAAACTGCTCAAATCTTTGAATGGATTTTTTAATAAAAACATGCAATAAAACCAGTAAAATGTTTCGATTTGGATTGTTATATTAATGATTTACTTCCTTTGACACAATCCACCGTTCCATGCAACATTTGAACAGGATATGGCGACACAGACGCGACATCTGAGACATGAAACACCCGTCAGCTACAAATCTTAATCTACAGGGTTGAAGCAAGGTGGGTTTCAACGTTGATTTTGCACATCGCTAACATTTTTGCACTGAAGCAGTGATATAATCCCTAAAATAATCCAAATTAAGTAAAACAACTTGACAACACAAATAGAAGAAAGAGCTCTGAGACTTATGAACAGACAGGAAGTGCAGTGTACTTACAGGAAGTCCAAGATGGCCTCTGTCTCCCTTGTCGCCCTTCTGACCCATCGCTCCCTTTTCTCCTCTAATGCCTATGCCTGGTTCTCCCTGAGAGATAAAATCCCATCGTTACACTGGCATGCATTGCATGGCTATGATGTAGAATGTATTAAAGAATGGTGGCAGATGTAATAAAACCAGGAGCTGATGCTGTAGGTATTATTTTACAATATAGGAACAATATCTCACCTTAGGCCCTGAAAATCCTTGAGCTCCCTGGATGGAAGACAAACAGTTCACTGACCCGGTCTGTACTGTGACTCACTTGTTGCCAAAGATCCGTAGTACAAATATAAGTAATACAAAATAACTTGCAGCAATGAATTGGAGAACAGTGAACAGCAGTGGTTGAATGTAACTAAGTACTTTTACTCAAGCACTGCACTTAAGTACAAATTTGAAGTACTTTACTTGTCTTTTCTTTTCTTTTCATGCCACTTTCTACTTCTACTCTACATTTCAGAGAGAAATATTCTACTTTTTACTCATCTGACAGCTTTAGTTACTAGTTACTTTAGTTACTAGTTACTTTAATTACCCCACTACATTCATCTGACAGCTTTAGTTACTAGTTACTTTAGTTACTAGTTACTTTAGTTACCCCACTACATTCATCTGACAGCTTTAGTTACTAGTTACTTTAGTTACTAGTTACTTTAGTTACTCCACTACATTCATCTGACAGCTTTAGTTACTAGTTACTTTAGTTACTCGTTACTTTAGTTACCCCACTACATTCATCTGACAGCTTTAGTGACTAGTTACTTTAGTTACTAGTTACTTTAGTTACCCCACTACATTCATCTGACAGCTTTAGTGACTAGTTACTTTAGTTACTAGTTCCTTTAGTTACTCCACTATTGGGCTAGTAGGTTGGGCTAGTGTTAAGGTTAAGGGGTTGAATAAAATTTGACTCACTGCTGGGCCAACTGGTCCTGGAGGTCCTGGGGGCCCTGGAGGACCATAGATCTTAACACAGACACACAAACACTATCAGAAGGTTTCCACTCAGAAAATATTGCTCATCAAACTTGCAAAGTAAAGTTATTGGCCCCCCCTTACCATTTCCGACCTTGCACCTTCTCCAGGTGCACCTTTTAGGCCCTGTGAAAAGAGGAGGCGAAGACACATGAAAATCACAACATTGACTATATATTTCCTACTCAGACAAACTATTAAGTGAATGAAAAATGAGGCAACACAACACATTTTCACACAGCATTTGGGGTGAATACAAAGTATATTCTACTATTCCCCTTTTCCAGGTCAGACACTGCATCCAGACTGATGCAGTATGAGGGGCACCATTGCGTACCATTGAGCCAGGTAATCCAATAGGGCCAGGGGCCCCTGAAGCCCCCTTTTCACCAGTAGGGCCATCTAAACCCTACAGAACAAGAAAGGGGAGATGGAAATCACAATATTGGCAGAACGTTTGAATTTAGGGACTGATGAGTTCACCTTCATGTTAGAATCAAAGCAAAAAAGACAAATGAGAAAGTTTTAGATTCATCCAATCTCAGGGGGCTTCCACACCTACCTCATTTGGTCCGGACTTCCGGGCTTTTCAGTTTGATCTTAACTAAAATTACAGGTGTGAAACCTCCCCCGGACCACGGCCCGGAACAAAGAACCGGAATTTGGTCTGACCAAAAGAGGTAGTCTCATTCCGGATCAAACTCAACCAAGGTCCGGTTTGTTTCTACTGTCAAAGCATTTGGTTTCAATTACAAAATAGACCTTTGCACACCTCGGTGGTTGGACCTTACTAAAACAATCAAGCATACCTATGTATCATCCACAGGAACGCAATGCTGCCCATCCTACATCAAAAACAAACCCTAACAAAAAATAGATACCCAAGAGCAAAATAGATGCCTCCCTTAATAGGAAACATAGCTAAGTATCAAACAAACAGATACAGGATACTGAAGAACATGATTACTTTAGGCTCTCAATGTATGACAAGGCTACAAATAGCATGGTCCTTTATATGGGGGCACATTTTGGATCCATGCCACAGTGAATTAAAAGTTAAACACAGTGCCATTCCTGGGGTCCCTTCCAAGCTAGTGAGCCTCTAATTAGATAATAAGAGGGCAGCTGGAAAAAGCCAGGCCTTCCCTCTGGATAATGACAGCTGTGGGACTTGGGCTTTGGTCAGGGAAGCCCAGGCAGTGGTGTGGTGTGGTGTGGCAGGGTGTGTGGTTCACACAGTCACTCACAGGTGATCCAGATGGACCCATGTCTCCCTTGTCTCCTTTGGGTCCCACAAAGCCCATGACCCACTTTCCCCTCTGGGGCCTTCAGGACCGGCTGGGCCTGCAGGACCAGTATCTCCAGGCTTTCCCCTGGGTCCCTGAAAACACAAGAGATCAAGGTTGACTCAATGAAATTTTAAAATTCATCATTACTACATATTGCCATCACAATGAATAGATTTCTATCACAATATGCATTAAATGCCTGGCTAGTAATATGAAGTACTGATAACTATTACTATTACCTTCTCTCCGTCCAGTCCTGGAGGACCTGGTAGACCAACTTCACCCTGAGGAAACATCAAGGCTTTATTACTAGGCTAAGCAGGCAACTGTCCCAGGACCTTAGACCCTCAGGGGGGACCAGATTCAATATACGGTATGTCAGACGGTTTCTAGTAATTTCATTAGTTGTGATTTTTATAGCAGGTGTTCAGAACAAAATCCCTGCATTAAAACAATGCTAGGGGCTGTGATGGCAGGGACATGCTGCCTCAGGTACAGGGGTAACATCAAAGTCCAGTTTGAGTAACAGAACCATTTATTTTAAGTCAGGTATCTTTATAGTCATTGTATACATCAACGACACAGTAAAGCATCTGCCTGAGGCACAATAGAGAAAATAGGGAGATAATAGCTCCTAGTGCAAATTATTGGGGTGCAAAGTTCTAGGATGCCAAACAAAAAACACTGTTTAATAAAACAGATTTTACAACTCTGAAAAAATACCATGGCAGCAACTACTTATCTTCGCCACAATATTAGCAGACTGTAGAAATACAGTATTGATGTTAGAAGGTAATCCAACAGGCGGCTGGGTGACGTTGCATTGCATTGTGAGAGTTAAGCAGGGTTTATTCTCGCATTGACAGACCTATCTCTATATCTCTGTGTCAGCATTGGATTATCGTGGGGCTACTTTTCTGGGATAGAGGGAAAAAAACGCGCTGGAAGTTTTTAATTTCTTTAAACCAATCCCAACTGTCCTGGGCAGTGCAAACCCCTGCATGCAGCGGCATTGCCCTTGAAACATAGCAAATAGCCAAAGAATCCCAGCTCTGTACATCCAGTATGCCAGCCTAAGCCAGGTTCATTTTCTCTGCCAGTCCACCCTGCTTTTTGTTCTGGAGCATCCTGGTTCGGCACCCTGGTGGCACCGCTAGACCGGGCTGAGTATCACCAATAATTTCTCAAATCGATTCCAATTTACAATGCCCTTACTTGACTACATTTCCCGTTCAATATCAATTTTATCTGAATTTGCAGTTACAATACCAGTTTTGCTTGGATATAGCTTTGTAAAAGAGATTTTCAGAAAACTTATGTTATAACAGTAAACTTGTATGGCAAGAACATGTCGGTCCAACAGTGGAAATGCAACTCCCGGCCTGTTACCTTACGCCCTAAAACAGCCATGGTGAAACGGCATATATTAATAAAATCCCAAAACCGATATTTTAATCAATATCAAATCACTCAAATATTGGTTTTAATCGGAGAATAGCCTATTTTAACCCAGCCTTACTGCCTAACTGACCTCATTTAAATGAATTCAGGTGTGCTTCTATTTTTAACTGTCTACATCTACACTTTTTTTAAGCATAATTTTGACAGAAAAACAATCTCTGTCCACACTAGAGTTTTAGGTCCATAGCAAAACTTATCTCTGGTAATATTAACACATCTGACAACACATATCACATGACTGTGCGTGCCGGTGTTAACATGAAACAGATTGTCTGACGTTAAAAATTATGGATGTATATGTTGAAAATACAGAAAACACTTTGGAGAAAAAACTGAATTAGCAAAAAGTAAGAGCAGGGAGTGTTTAGCTTGGACCGAAGATGATGTGGAACTGGAGGAGGACATTAATGAGAGCTACACCTCCAGTAAGACTTAGGATCCTGACGTGGGTCAGCGTCGTCGTTTCCAAAGGCAATCCCAGAGCTTTTAAACCAAAACGGGGGCAGCAGGGTTTCCAAATGTCTCCGTTTTGTCTCCGCTCGGAAATGCCAGAGTAGTGTGAACACGAGGCGTAAACGTAGCCAAAGATATTCGATTTTAACCCAAAGCGAGTGACGTTGACGTAGCCTACGGTTGCTGCTGCTCTGCTAACATGCAGCATGCTACGCCTCCTGTGTAGACACAGTGTTAGGGACTTTGCAGCACTTACATACAAAATGAACTAAAACAGGCCTGCATTACAACCTAATCCTTTACACATGAATTATTTTTGTTTTTATACTCATCATGCATAACATAAATACATTTGCATTTAATGATATTACCCATAAAAACTGACATAAAAACCTGGGGCCCGTTATTTGAGCACTGGGAATAGGGGCCCAACAGTCAGTGGTTGCCCCAAGGCCCCTTAACAGGTTGATTTGGTTATGGAACACACATAATTAAAGGGAAAGGTACTTTATGGTCATATACACATGCATGTAGCGGAATTCCTTCTCTGCATTTTAACCCAGAACCGGAACCTGGATCGTTTTTGATGTGAGACCATTGTGCTATCCACTGGGCCACCATGCCCCAAGCACATAAACACACATAAAATAACCATCACATCACAAAAACCCAGCACATGTTGCAATTGTCACGCTACAATGTCTCTTACCTTGGTACCAGGTAGTCCCGGGGTCCCTGGAGGTCCAGGTAATCCAGGTGGGCCCTAGGGGCAGAACATTTTACGTCATTTAATAAAAATTTGCACTACTGCAATGTGTTTGCACATGTCGTGTTAAACCCTACAAAATACTTACCATCAGGGGTATGTTGCGAATATCCTGTGGAGGAATGTTACATTTTACAATATAAATAAATATGAAAAAATAAATATGTAATAAAGTTGCAACTTAATGAGTTACATACATTTTCATTGTTTTGGATTTCAGCCTTTCCTGGCTCCCCAGTTGGGCCTGCAGGACCCTGTTACAGGAAAACGACCAGTTGTAAACATGAACAAATAATAAGATATTGTGCGTACTATGCATCAATATTTGTCATTGTTTGGATTACTTACTCTTGGTCCAGCTGGGCCTTCAAGGCCTGCTTCCCCCTAGAGGGTAAATGAAAGAACAGCACTTAAAATCTCCATCACCACATTGCTTGTGTTATTATTGGGAAAGTCCTTCCATAATGCTGTTTTATCTTACCTTCTCTCCCCGGTCGCCCGTGTCACCCTGTAAGAGGAATATCATAAGATGACTTCCATGAGCACTAGCTTTTGTTAAAGTGTTAAAACTGTGATCAAACTATTACCCTTTACCTTGGGTCCCATTAGGCCTGGAAGTCCTGGTGAACCTGGTTCTCCTTTAATTCCCTGGGCTGCAACGCTCGGCTCTCCTTTATCACCCTGCCATACGTAAAGAAACGCGTTTAACGGAACTCAACGCATTACTATTAACCAGACACACAGTGGTGATTCTTGGGGGTGCCTAGTGTGGCCAATGCCTCCGTAATATTAAGCCTCGACCCCCCTCTGGCTCCCTAACTACGGGGTATATTATTCATGTGCACTGAATTACTGTTCTTGTGTTTATATTTATATGTGTATTGCTGATCTTTTGTAGAACTAAACCAATGGAAGGCTTGTAGTATGTAACACTTAATGTATTTGGGACCCCTAAAATCACATGTGGCCCCAGCCTGGCCCCTCCATTTGGAATGGTCTAGAACTGCCACTGCAGACACGTACAATAAGAAATGGAGTTTGATTGAAGTGAAAAATATGGATTTTGATGTCCAGTGTAATGCTGTTAATCCTGCCCTGGATATTGATATTTTCAAAGTTGTCAGTCTGTGATATCATTGTGTTTAACTTTTACTTTTATCTGAATCTTCCCATTTCTACAACAGAAACCCTTATCGGATTCCCTAAAGGTGGGATCCCCAGATAAAACTCAGATAATGAGAATGTGAGATGTAGTTGGCTTCTCTATGAAATAGCAAGTATACTAGAAAGTGGATTTGAGTTGAGATTAGTATAGCATTTCGGTACATTCCCACAGATCACCACAGATCACCACTTTCAAGGCAATCCTTCTTGGATTCCGACTGAATCAAAGAATGCATGGATGAGTGTTGACTGACAAATGGTACAGTATGGTGAGGCTTGTACAATACAACAAAAAGGACCTTTGCGCACCCAATTCTGAAGCAAGTCATTAAGTCTGGCTAATTGTAGCATCCATTGTAAAGACCAAAACACTCCAACAAACACAAAGTGAAGCACAGCTAACAGCATACAACGTTAAACGAAGAACAATGAGTCTAAATTGGAGCTTTGGCCAGTCACAAACACAAAACACTGATGTGATGAACATATGATTTTACAGACGTCCAGTTACAAGAGGAATAAGGATGACTGACAGAAGGACAAGCAGACAGTTAGGGGGCTCATTCCATTCCAGGCCTACCCTGTAGCCCCTCTTGCCAGGGATGCCAGGGATGCCAGGGATGCCAGCCTGACCCTTTGCAGTAGAAGAAAGACAGTTATGACCCGCTGATCTCATTGGGTACGTAATAACGGCCAAACACACTGCTCAGAAATTACTTTACCTTTGACCCAGGAGCACCCGTTAAACCTGGTTCTCCCTACCATGGCCAAGGTGGTATTAAGGTCAAAGATGGTGGAAAAGGAAGAAAAGGAAAACAGTTGATTTTTTTTTCATGATATTGAAAAAGACATACAGACACACATACAGTAGAAATCAATTATTCATGCAATTGCATAGATAGATTACAGAATGGGCAAAGTAGGTACAGCCCAGTGGAGCCGGAATATAATAATAATAATAATATTTCTTGTAGAGAAGTCAATCAAATGACTACGAAGACATGCAAAACAACCATAGTGAGATGCAAGAGGACTCCAAACCTCTGACCTATCCTCTGTGATAGTTGGTAAAAAGCCGCAAAATGCAAAATTTCAAAACGAGTGCAAAGGTTTCTTTCGGTCTGGGTGTTTTTTCCTGTGTAAGAGGGCTGAGGGGCCAGGGGCCCATTGTCTCTATCTGTTCATGTAGATGTATACTATACAGTGAAATGAAAAACTGTGACTGATTAGCATCCATCAAGTGCCCGCCACAGCATGATGAACACTCTGAAATTGGCTGTTAAAAATAGAAATGAAACACACTTGAGCTTTTTAGTTCGTCTGTGTTCTTGCTCATCGTTACAGACTAATGAGTAGATGGTTTAAAGATGATCAACAGTCACAGCTGTGACCACACATGCAACAACATAGCTGGCTGGTAGAGGGAGTTCCTACAATCCCGTTTGCCCCAGTGGAATCAGAATACTGTCAACTGTGTTATCAGAATGCTTCCATAGATACAAATACTTAATTACCAAATGCAAAATACACCAGCATTTATCAATGAGTACTTTCCTCATTAATAACCAATAACAGGATCAGGAAACCACACATGTACACCCCTTTTCCACCAAAATGAGAGTGTACACCGCTATGTAAGTTTCTTAAATACAGGAAAACCTGCTAAAACTCTCCTCCTTTCCCCTTGCTAGTAGACGAGTAGGTTGAGTTTTTTTTCCCTGGGGGGCACAAACACGCTGGAAAGAGGGTGGTGTTAACCTTTAACTTAAAATCTCCTCTGCTCAGACCGATCGCTCTGCATTCACCTTCACTCTCTCACTCGCTCCAACACACACACCAACACATACACACACACACACACACACACATGTGCGCACACACACACACACACACACACACTACGTAATGGCTCTACGCAGTGGTAACGTCACCCATTTGGTCTGCAGGGACATATTACCTGCGTTCACAGGATCTGGTTTTATTGACAGTCCCTAAAGGCCGCACTGATATTGACAAAAAGGCTTTTAATTTTGCAGCCCCATGTGCATGGAATCAGCTTCAGAATGAACTCCAGTTGAAGGAGTTGGTCCTGCTTTATTCTTTTAAAGGCTTTTTAAAGGACCTTGCAGAAAGGCAGTCTGGATGTCCCTGTTCTTAAATTGATTTAGGACCCAGGTTTTTTATGATGACATTGTTGTTTGAATATGAGGGAAAGTGTGTCTATGTATTTACCTGGAAGTGTCTCTGTGTCTATATGAAACCGTGCTGCTGCCACTTGCCAGGACACTCTTGTAAAAGAGATTTTTAATCTCAAGGAGTTTTTGCTTGGTTAAATAAAAGTTTGAATAAATGAATTTGTTTGTGGACTGCTGTTTAGAAGCCAGCAGTTTGCATTTTGCCCGACACCACCTTGGTATTTTGGAGCCAGAAGTGACCATATTTGGATGGCGGCACTGGGGAGGGTGACACGGTGATTTTAACAGCGGTGTGCTAAGCTAAACGCTAAGCTAAACGCTAAGCAAAAAGCTAAAGAGGGAAAGTTGCTGATTTTCAACCATTCTTAAGCAAGTCTTCCAGCATAGATTTTCTGGCCAGTTAACGCAGACCTCAGGGTACTGGCGCCAATTATCTGCATGCGCGGCGGTACAAAATATCAAGCTAGCTAATGCTAGCGCTAGCCAGGTTTTGGTTGAAGAGTCGCTACCAAAAACTGACATGTTTCGGCGACCAAATGTTTCAATTAACTTTAGTGAAGTTAAAACAAACAGTGAGAGGGTAAAAGATTATGATGAAAACATAGGCAAGGTGGAGGCTGGGGGTGGCCTTGACCAACTGCCACTTTGCTCGTTTGAAAGCCATGATGTCTCTCTCTCATGGGGGGGTCAAATTCTCTGGGCGGGCAAAGCAGAGGAAGGGGAGGTAACCTTGCCCCTTACGACCTCATAAGGAGCAAGATTCCAGATCGGCCCATCTGAGCTTTCATTTTCTCAAAGGCAGAGCAGGATACCCAGGGCTCAGTTTACACCTATCACCATTTCTAGCCACTGGGGGGCCATAGGCAGGCTGGGGGAACTCATATTAATGTTAAAAACCTCATAAAGTGAAATTTCCATGCCATGGGGCCTTTAATGCACTGAGGAGTTCCTTAGAAACGTTCCCCAACAACATCTGCCCCAAACAGGAACCAGCATCTCTCTTTGATCCATGACTGCTCCAATCAGCTTGTAGCATTCCTCTGGTCCTGGAAAGTTTGTCCTTCGATCTATTTTAACATCTCTCTTTCCGTGACAAACAGTGGGTGTAGGCCCAGATGGATCTGTCACACTGGCATGCCATGTCATGATTTATCAATATGGTAATCTCTTTCTTAAAGCCATGCAGCTATAGGCTTTCCACTTCAGAGAAAAAGTATTGATAGATGGGTCTGAAGCAATCAGTCACCCTCACACTTACAGGAACTGCAATCATCTTGATGCAGAACGATCACTTGTTTTCACTCCGTACGGCAGCCAAGTTGTCCTGTCACACTCAGTTCCAGAGGGAGGACATGGAGACGCAGCTAATCACTGCCAGAGTTGTCATTATGACTTCCAAGTACAAATGCATGTACTGTACATGTGTCCACAAAAAAGTAACATAGTACGATTGGCAACAGATGGACAGGATTAGGCTTGGACCATTATATCAGTGTGCTGATACCAAGATCTTTTAAAATTAAGAGCACTTAGAAGTTATTAGTCAGCCACTGTCACTAATGGAAAATATATCAAAATGAGGTATTTCGCTAAAAACATTAATAACACATGGTTGCTGGAAAGCAACTCTGCCTAACTTATAAAGGTCAATTTAAGATGTTTTCATCACATTACTCTTAGAATACAACAGGCATCAGATTAATTGATTAAGGTCTTTACACATAGGGGATTATGGGTCCGTGCAAATAATTTGCATGTCGATATGTTTTTCCAAACTGTTAATTCTGCCTTGAGTACTTTCACACAGACGGCTGTATAGACAGCTAACTTGATTTCTCCTTTCAACCTTGACAAAGGTTAACAGAAACACTCTTTCTGGTCTTACCTATCACAATAAAATATACATATCTCTTGCCACTTTCTCTCTCTCGTCAGCAGCATCTCTAGAACGACCTCAAACTACCCCACGGTAGACGAGCTGGCGGGAATATCCAAAACATTTATTGAACAACTGTTGTGAATTTGAATCACGGCTGGTATGAATGGTTTTTAAGTGAAATATTTGCAGGTAATTGCAGGCGATTATTTTCGCATGTTGTTTATTCACTCCCCCCATGTGTAAAGGTCTTCATTCTGTAAAAACTGCTTCTAATGAATGTTAAGTACAGATGATGTGTTTAGGCATACTAGGAAACCTGCCAGACTCAGACTTTGTTGGCCTCTTTGGATTGCCTTCTGCTGCCAATCATAAACCAGTTCACTGACCCCTCAGTAAAGTGCATTTATTCATTCTGCCCTGCCTTGGTGTCTGCATTTGGGTCCTCCTTCCTGTCGATGGATTGTGACGGTACATTTCTTCTTGCTCCTCTTAAATCATTTGCACAAATTGTCTGTATAGAGCCAGACCATTATCTTGTTTTGCTAATTTGCCCACACATTACTAATAGCACTGTCATTTTCATTCTGACTTTGTCATTTTTACCCCCACATTCTGTACATCCTCTTGAGACCAAGAATGTGCAGAGTGTAATATAAATTATAGAATATGAAGTTGATAATTAGTCCAAAGGAGAGGAATATTTGGACAAATAATAGTATTTGGTATCTTGCAATGGACCAAAGAATCTAACCCAATCTAAATGACACTGTGTTCTGATTAGTTCAGGGGATTCAGATTTCTCAAAAAGACAATGCTTTTCTATATTTTCTTTGTTAAAAAATGATATATGTCCATTCAAGGCTACATTTTTTCCTTTAAATTTACTGATAGTGAGCTAATACATGCAGTACAGTGCTGCATACCGACATATGGTCACTGGGAAGATAATAAAACACGGTGGGTGATTGGAGGACTTAACTGCTGTCTTACCCTCTGCTCGTAATATGTCCTCCAGCTGGGTAGCTCATTGCTTCCCATTTGCATTGAAAAGAAAAAAGGCAGAGATAGCGTTTCACACACTGTCCTTCGTCATGAAATCCACTCTCGCTGTCGTCGCCTGTTGCTGTTCCCATAGGTGAAGTAAATTCAAATCTGCTTCCAAACACAGCTTAATAGATCAGTCTAGAGCAAAGTAGTGTATTGTACAGACGGTTTCACAAGTGACAGATGGGACAAGCTCTTGAGGTGGTAGTTGTGTCTGCCTCCTTCATGGCTAGACATGAAGGCCCGTTGCCTGCCGGGAACGTTGGAACTACAGAGCATGAGTCTAGAAATGTCATCATTTGTGGTCAGCAGACACTAATGGTTCTTGTGTTTACCACAAAGCTCTACCTAGCCCAATTTATTTCACTCTGCACAAGGCGCCAGCAGCCAGCTCTCTGAGATTATATATAGAACACATTTCTCATGGGTTGATGGAACTCCTTAGGTGACCATACCCTAACTTTGAAAGATTGGCCTGCAAAAGCACTTTCTCTTTATTATTATTAAACAATAAAAACCTTTCCAGATCGCTGTTTCCTGTGGATGCCAGCGAATGTGCTCTTTCCTTGAGGTTTTTCCGCTTTTGACTTTTCTTCCTTTTCCCCCCATCTGTCCATCTTTGAGGCTTAATGGAGAAAACACACACGTACGCATGGCTGCGACTGCTACTTCCACTTCCATGCTACCATGGCTAAAGAATAGCTGGGACTCCTCCGTATGTAGTCCGTATAAAAGTGGACAGATATATCATATAAATTAGAGGCCCATCAGAAGCATTGAGATGAACATACATAACCACCACATCTCATCAACAATAACATGTCTCTATCAGATATATAGGATCAAAATCAATTAAAAATAGAACCAAATAGGCATGTGCATCTTTCCCAGGTAAAGCCAAGCTTAACTCATTGCATTCTCATTCGTATGACATTGTATGGAAACTAATGCACAACAATTTGTATGATATTCTACCACATTAGGCAACTTTAGCGGTCTTCCCAGTTAAAGATTGTGGTTTGGGATAACACATGGATCCCCTTAACTAGAACTGCTGGGACATGAACACCCGTTTGCTGGGTGAAAGTCTTCTGTATACCCCTTAACTTCTTCCGGGACACAAACTCTGCTCCCCCGCTTGAACGCCCTTTGTTTTATGACCCACCCATCCACTCAGACTTCGCTCTTATACAGCAGCAGACAGAGTGGTGCTGACAGTGATAAATACGTTAATGTATACAAATTACAGTGTACTACTTTTTGTAGCTATAAGGCAGACAGCAGCTCCTCTAATAAAATACAAACTTTTGACTTTAATAAATGTATAAATGTAAACCAAGTTTCAATCATGGAGACTCCAGTGGCCACATCTGGGATCTCGCCATGCATAACTAGACCTTGACGTGCCACACACACACACACACACACACACACACACACACACACACACACACACACACACACACACACACACACACACACACACACACACACACACACACACACACACTCCATGCTTAACTTTCACTCCTGGGAAACCCTTCTTTCCTTCATCCCCCTACAGAATAGTTGGGAACTCAGAGAAGCAGTGGGGCAGTTAAAACAGACACGCCGTTTCAACCTGGGGAAATCAAAAGACTAGCAAAGGCTCGGGGGAAAAAGGGACTTGACAGTAAAAAGTCTAAATCTTCAGAGACGACCTCAGGGGCCTTCTATCATGTCGCTCCAGGGACAGAAGTGGCAAATAGTTTTAGTGTAAAATAATCATACAGCAGCCAGTGGAGAAGAGATTTTTAAACCAGACCAGGTAGGTAAGGCGACTCACACTTCACCCACTTTGATTAATACGGATTAATAAGGTTATTCTAGACCACGTGTCAAACTCAAGGCCCACGGGCCAAATCCAGCCCCTTGCCAATTTTGATCCAGCCTTTTGATTTCCACAGAACCTGTCACTTTGCATATTCAGGCTGTGTAACAGGTTGTTGTTAAATAAAGTCATCATTGTATTTCTTGACCTGCAAAACTCTATGATGCCTAAGAAACTTTCCGGTCATTCTCGACTGAATGTGCCCTTAATGTGATTCTCATTTTCCGAGTGCGACCCTTAGTAAAGTTGAGTTTGACACCCCTGTTCTAGATCCAGACTCAGTTATGGTGTTTTCAGTTGAAGGCTTGTACTGTCCATAGGAACAAAACTGAAAAAGTAAGACATATTACCTTAATTCCTTGGTCTCCCATATCTCCCTGTGAAGCAAAGAAGAGACAAACCGTAAATGTAACAACTGACAACAATCACAGCAATCCACTAGAGGGAGCAGGAGATCCTCTACAGGGATTCCATTGCAGTGAGGACTGTCTCCAAAGACAAGCTGAAGGAGCATTTGCATTTCATTTAAGAAGTTGTTGTGCAACTTCTGGGAAAAAAAAGTCCAGATCATAATGGCTGCGAAGGCCTCTGCTGTGTCCTCTTAGTGACCCTTAACTCAGTCGCCTGATGTGCTCATAAAGCTCATGGCAGAAAACAGAATCAGGCTTTGAGGCTGAGTCCATGGGAAAACAACGTGAGATGGAAGAATGGCTGGAGTTTCCGAGGCAATAATCTGTACAGAAGCTCAAAGCAACACGGTTCTTCCAGCGGTCCCAGCGTCAAAACTTATAAAATGGCCATGCCTTTCACAGAGAGTCATGTTACACATATAAACTGTGGCTTTGTTGTGTCAGCAGCAGCCTAACTGTTTGATGATACCCAGATGACTGTGATGTTTTGCTTTAGTTATGTAGAATTCAGTGGAAGGAGAAGAGTAAAAGTTATTCATTATTTCACCTAATTATTGGATTACTTTTTGTATTAAAACTCAAAATATCAACACCAAGTGAGAAGGCCGTATTGAGCACAATAGCAATAATTGAATTGCATTTTTGAAGCTCTACTAATAGTTCTCTGAAATAGACTGTCCAGTTTGAAAGGTGCCACTCTGTAAGGACGAAACCACAGAGGATCATCACCAACTCTTTTCCATTTGTGACCTAAGTACATTATTTTGTGGTTTGGACACATTGAGTTCCCCACGCAGTCTGGGGTAGTGTTTCCATTCATGCCAGACAGACAGTAGATACACACTGGATAACATATAAAAGGCTGTTGTTCCCAGAGATCAGGGTTTGTTCAAGCAGTAATTACGCCTCATATTTCTTAGTGGCCGTAGTAGTTATGACAAGTTCCTCATTAGAAGGCAGGTTGGGGTGATGGTAGTCTATATCGATGATGTTCCACTCCCGGGATTGTTCTGGTGCCGTCAGCAATGCCAAAGGATGTCCCTCATTTCAGCCGGATGTCTGTCCCCGTCCTCTGTCTCTGTGTTGGCGTTCTATCCTCTGGTGGATTTCTGAGGACTATGGTTACCTGGTCCTCAGATCTCTGCAGGGTAAATCCAGACAGCTAGCTAGACTATCTGTCCAATCTGAGGACTATGGTTACCTGGTCCTCAGATCTCTGCAGGGTAAATCCAGACAGCTAGCTAGACTATCTGTCCAATCTGAGGACTATGGTTACCTGGTCCTCAGATCTCTGCAGGGTAAATCCAGACAGCTAGCTAGACTATCTGTCCAATCTGAGGACTATGGTTACCTGGTCCTCAGATCTCTGCAGGGTAAATCCAGACAGCTAGCTAGACTATCTGTCCAATCTGAGGACTATGGTTACCTGGTCCTCAGATCTCTGCAGGGTAAATCCAGACAGCTAGCTAGACTATCTGTCCAATCTGAGGACTATGGTTACCTGGTCCTCAGATCTCTGCAGGGTAAATCCAGACTGCTAGCTAGACTATCTGTCCAATCTGAGGACTATGGTTACCTGGTCCTCAGATCTCTGCAGGGTAAATCCAGACAGCTAGCTAGACTATCTGTCCAATCTGAGTTTTCTGTTGACAACTAAAACTACTTCTGAACGTACACATGTTCCACCAAAACAACTTCCTTCCTGAGACTATTTACCAGAGGCAACATGGCTCCGTCCAATGCCTAACGCCACCCAAGACAATTGTGATTGGTTCAAATCAATGGCAATATTGGCTCAGCTGGTAGAGCAGATGCACATATACATAGAGGTTTATGCCTTGACAGAGGTTTCAGGGTTCAAGTCTGAAACCTAGCTGTCCGGTCCATTAAAGGCAGAAAAGCCCCAAAAATAATTAAAAAACAGAAAAAATATAAATAAACCAATAAACCAGAGCATGTTTTTCTCCCATCCAGGAATGCTAGACTAGCCAGATGCGGAGGACGGTCTGGCAAAACTATTTTCACCCACAACGAACGCAGAAGGTAACATCTGGCCGAAATCACGGACATCCGGCGGAATTTCTGACGGCAATGGAGCAATCACGGAAGTGGAATGTCATGGATATAGAAGACTATTCTGAAGAGGCCTACTAATAATTTCAACAAACCACTGATCTGTCTTCAGTTTCCTATTTTTATGCCGCAAATCCAATTTTTTACGCCGCAATTGGTTTTTCATTGAATTGCGTGAGTCTCAAGGTGAATGCGTGAGAGTTGGCAGCCCTGAACATGTTAGCCACAGTAACTTTATATGATGATCATATGTCAGGTGTGGCGTTTATTAGCTTGCTCCACTGTCTCTAAGTGGCCAAAAATATCAATAGAGCTTCAGAGCAGCTCAAAATAATTTCCCTAAACCCTCTATAAATCATTCTTGTAGCCTCCTTCTCTTTATAATTTCACTCTCACTCATCTTACTAATAGACTTGAGTCTAGAGACACTCTGGAACCATGAGGTCCTGTCTCTGGCCCACTACAGATGCAATAGCTTCATTAATCCTCTTTTCAACATACTAACCATACTATTTACTCCTTTTGTCTTATTTTTATTTTTTTGTTTTAACATGTTTGGCATCTCTCCGTTTGTCAGCTATAATGCCCCAAAATCGGAGTCTCTAGAAATGTCATATAATAGCTTGGATTAGTGTGGAACAGTTGCTGTGTACATGTACGTGTGAGTCCTCTAGAGGAAGTCTGATAAGCCATGGAAAAGTGCAGGACAAGCACGTGAAGAGTGTAGCGGACATTGCTCACAGCTTCAAAGCCAAGGTTAGAGCCTTTAAGCTGCTGCTATCCACGCAGTGTATGTGTGTGTGTGTGTGTGTGTGTGTGTGTGTGTATACTTTGTTCATCCCTATTCAATACTAAGGAGACTATTATACAATAACCCAACATCCACTTCCCATTAAATGAATGTCAAAACCATAAATGTGGCAGCATATGCTACCTGCATCATTTTGCGAGATCACTTCTAAATAACTCCCAAAGCTTCATTTAATAAAAAAATAAAAAAATTGTTAACTGCTGTGCTTGCTGGGACAAAATGGAGGACAAAATCCACAGACCTCACTCTTTAAGCTCAAGCTAATATGTGGCTTTACCAACCTGAGTTAGACAACACATGTGAGTGTGTCTTCTTAAGATTGTAGGTTAAGTTTTAAAATAAGATAAGACAAGATAAGCCTTTATTGTCTCCTATAGGAGAAATCTGTCATGTGCAGTTAAGGCAAGAAAAGAATTGGGTTAAGTTGCAGTGCTTTTAGTATGAAATGCCCTGCTGAGTCTGATAGCTTTGTCTCCAGGACAAAACACAGACAGAAAACCCACACACCGCTACAAAGATGACGATATTCAACTAAAAACAGGTAGAAAGTGGAATACCTTTGAGCCTTGAGGACCTAGAGGGCCAACATCACCTCGATCCCCCTGTGGATGGACAGCAAGACAAATATTATAACCTAACACTGATTCACGGAAAGTTGACTACACCACTTTTCATCATTTGGAAGATGTTGTCCCCCTGTCCTTAATTCCTAACAGCAGGCCTGCTATCAACAAACAGATGGTGTGTGGACACAACACAAGAAGCAAATAATTTGGTGAAAGCATCTTCTCCTGAGGCGTCCTGAATCATATGTCTACTTTACTCTAAAATGCCAGCCTACTGCACACAGATAGGATACTCTTTTACTTCTGAAAACATTAAAACGGGATCTTTTTAGCCAAATCAAAGCAACAAGAAATACAATTTTGTCCCAGCAGGTAACTTAAAATACATACAGCACATCTAAGTGTACCATTACTCAGGGAAATAAATGGTTATTGCTTTACGTGCGTGATGGAAAAGCCATCAGTTACTCAATTTACATTGTTTACAGTAGAATGTGTACTGGAAAAAGTTATTTCCTGTCCAATCTACCCACATCCTGGATGCCATATACTTTTTCAAAAGTGAAACGACAGCTCACCTTTTGTCCTGGCACACCTGCCTCACCCTGGAGAGAAAACAATACAAAGTGTGTACATATCCAGCCACTGTTTCAGTATGTAATATTGAAAAAAAAATAATTGTAGTCTTCAAAATCACGATTCCACCCAGATGATTTTCTGATTTTCTATCAGAAGAGAGACAACTTCCTGCTGGCGTGTTTTCCATAGTGAGAGGCATTGACAGGCCTCTGACCTCAAAATCTACATTCCCCCTTTTAAATAATCCATGGTGATTAATGCATCATGTGGAGATGTACTCATCACATCCAAAGGACAGAGAGAGTTTCTGTTGTGTAGGTGGGGTGGGTCTGAATATCAGAGCAGCTGCACAGAGGCCGAGTGGAAACATCTTGGCTTGATCCCGTTTCATGTGGCTTGTTTTATTTGGGCCTGGCTGTGTTTGTCTGTAATAACTCTCAAGGCATCATGAGAGGCCACCATGATGCTAATCAAGTTTTTTTAGAATTGTAATTTTGCTGTTTGGACAAAAAGAGAAAGACGTTTACCTTCATGCCTGGTATAAGCTGCAGAACAAATGTAGAAATCACAAGGAGGTTAATGTCACACCAACAAACGTCCACTAATGAGAAGTTTTCTGGAATAACAGTTGATTCAGGACTCACTGAACCAAAGCTTACCCTTGGGTCTTTTCCTGGTTTGCCTGGTTCACCAGGCTTACCCTGTATGAAAAGAACAAACATTCTTTACACAGAATCTACAAAACCATCCAACATGCCAGTTCCATGGCGCCATTTGAATATACAACTAAGCCTTTCGTAGATGAGAGCGTGACAGCAGATCCTAAATATTTTCCCACTAAAATATTAAGCTTGAACTTCCACTTGCAGGTTAAACTTGTATAAACTACTACAGCTCTGTTGGTTGTCAAAGTGAAAAGCTGACGAGTCGTTTTATGTTCTAAGGCTGCAACCGTTTAGAAACAGCTGAGTCATAGATAGCTTTTAATGGTGTCCCTGAGCAAAGTGAACTTGTGAATACACCCATTTTAATACTTTTAATACAATGTTTTCACTTCTCTGGAATCTTTATATACTGTAGTTTCCAAAGCATGAATGTGTTCACGTCATGTAGGGATGGATGGTGGAATAGGATAAGACTCGCCAGTTCATAATTGGTAAGGTTTATGACATTGTACAGCTCAAGACTGTTGGCTTAGTAAGGGTTAAATATTGGGCATTAGTTTTACACTATATATTTTATTAAATTTGGATTCAATTACTTTTACCCAGGGGTCTTGAACGTTTTCAAGCCAAGGACCCCTTAACTCTAAAACAGACTTATCATGGACCTCCTATTACATAAATTGTACAAAATGAAGTTGCATATTAAACTGGGCCTACAATAAAATGTAGGACAGCCTAAAGATTTTATAGATATATTTTTCTCACAGAATATTAAGCTATTTAAACAGCCTAATAATATCATATTTTATAAATCATTTTTTTATGTTAAAACATACATGTGAATCCTTAGTGTATCTGTGGATGGCCTTAGTGACTACCTTACTTATAGGCCAGTAAGCAGTGGGGATTTATATTTGGTAATACTATTTTGGATTGACGTTAAGACTTTTAAATTTTTGTAATATATTTTTTTAATTACCAATATTTTGGAGCACCCCGCCCCCCAAATTGACTGTGAGTACCTCCTAGGGGTCTCAGACCCCTGTTGAAGATCCCCGCTGTTATTGACCGATTTTGGCTGAATTGATGCATTGACCTGTTCGCTTTTCAGGCACTTTTGTATAACTAAGTGATAATAATAAGATGCCAGTTTCCCAGGTATAGTAACATTTCAATATGCATTTTCAACATGGAAAGTGGTAATTATGGTAACTCCCATATGACACAGATGTCTCCACAGGGAGGAAACAAAACGCTAAAATTATTTTCAAATTGCCATCATAGAGGGATTTGTTGACCGACATCCCTATCATTGGAAAGTTACAGCAAGCCATGCATAGTCTTTTCTTATATTTTGTGACCTCATTATGTAGAATATTCAAACGACTAGTTCCTGCCGAAATAAAAGTCCAATCACCTGCTGTGGTTCCAATATAGTTTTCTCAATAACAATGAATGAAATGCATTTATTGTAAAGTATTCAGTAGGAACTTGTGAGCTTGAGGCTGAGAGCCACAGACAAAGTAAGGAAGTCATAACGTATTGACAGAAGCATTACATGACATTTGATATTACTCAGAATCAAATGGGATGATTCTGAGTTGACTGATTAAAACGTTTTTGAGTCTCTGTCAGCTTCGGTTGTTCGTCCAAAGAGTGAAATGATTTGCAAGGTGGCTATTTAAAAGTTGTAAAGGTAGAATTTTGATTGCTGGTTGAACTCAGACTGGGACTCACCATTGGGCCAGTGGCTCCATTCAGGCCTGGGGTCCCTGGGAGTCCTGGGGGTCCTGGAGGTCCCGGGGGTCCCTGCGCTCCAGGCTCGCCCTGCTGGGAGACCTTGAGTTACAACCTTCAATGTTGGAGCATGCCTCGCCACACTGGCCATGCCAACACAACAACCTCACACAGCACCACAAATAACTGCAGCAGGGGGGGTTGCGGAGAGGAAGGCAAGCCATGGAGCAGTACAAGCATCAAGCAACAAGGTTTTGGCGATTCATTCCTGACCTTTGGAACACATATCTGGGATCAAAAAGTCCAAACTCAAAGTTAATTCTGTTCCAGGGATTTTACCATATGCAATAGACTTTAAGGTATTTAGCGCGCTCAGGTATTAGGAAATGATCAAGGACCCTTGTGACAGGGTCTTAGCAAGTACCCTGGGCAGGAAGGGAACCAGAGGCAGACAAATGTGACTATGAATATGAGACATAACTGGTCACTGCATCAGATGATGAGAGCTTGGTGCAGAACTTTGTTTCAATGACACTGATTGATGACTTTGACCCGTTCCTATTCCATGATGTACCTAGCTGCCGGGCCCAGTGGAAGAGCACCAAATCAGAGAATATGAGACCAAAACTGGTCACAGCATTGGCTGGAAATGTTATAATATGGACTACGGAACTATGGTTATGTAGTAAGAATGGGTTCGAAGTCATGAGCATGAACACCATGAACATGAACACCAATATTTCTCCGAATATGACAATATCGTGTCTTTGATACAGGTCATGTAAACCGACTATTCCGTTCTATATATGGCCTTTTTCCAAGTTTAGCGTTTTCACATGAAGACATGTGGGATAGAATTCTTTGGATGTGTTTACAGCACATTCAGAATATGTGTTTCAATCGGGGGTTTTACTGCAGTTTTCGGCTTCTTGGCTGTTTACGGCTTACGGTCGGCTCTGTGGGTTGCTATGGTTACTGTACACAACAGTTTGCAGAGCTACGGTAGAGATGCATGGCTAAATAAAAAGAAGAAACACGGCTGCTTTTAAACATTATCAAAGACTTGGATATCAACAGGTTTCTGGATGTGAGAAAACATCGCTACGCCGACCTTCTCGAGAAGCTGGTTGAAAGAATGAAAGAGGGACGCTGTGTTCGCACGGTCGATCAAGTCTGCCACTGGTGAAAGATCCTATTTCGCACAGCTACATGTAAACGGGAATATTAGTGAAATATTAACTTTCACTAGCCATGTAAACAGCTTAGTCGAAATGTCGTCTTTTCAGATTAAGGGCAAAAAACAGAATATTATGTGCATGTACACATGATCATTAAATGTGACTGCTATTCTTTCTTTAGCCATCTTTTGACTTTGAGCACTTCTTTGTAAATGGGGTCAAAGTACTTTAAGTACCCTTGGACCCTGTAAAAGGGCCAGGAAACTGGTCTCACGGAGGGCCAACCGAACCCATGGCAGCAGTCAATATCTTTGCGAACATGAGACCAAAATGATCACTGCTGCAACTGAGTGGTGATCAAAGCCATTGAGAAAGACCAAGGAGGACCTTCACATCTGAGGACAGAGTCCATCTTTTAACAGAGACAGGGTTTATGATTAATGATGACACCTGAGTAAGTTTAATAAGCTCCCGAGACAGCTAGTGAGTGAGAAAGTGCTTTCTCTTTAGGGACTACCTCGGTTTGGAGAGCAAGGCACTGGGCCATATGGGGTGAGGTAGTCATTTGATCTTTTGACAAGCTAAATAGAATGAATGGACCTGGATCTCTAATTTTCCAAGGACTAGTTGTCAAAGGTAGTCAGCTTAGTCAAGTTTATATTTCCATTGGGGAAAAAGAAATTTCAATTAGAGATTAGAGAAGATCTTTAAAAGCTTGAAGTATTATGTAATGTAATTATGACATTGATCTTTCCTGCAGCTTCCTTTTTTTTTTTAAATGTACCGCTAATCTGTGTGATCACTGTGAAGACTGCCCACTGACAGCCAGAACCCTGGGAATTACCTCCAACCAAAGCCAAGACTAAACAAAATCAAATGAAGGAAATTTAAGCGAGCACAGGATATGAAGATAATAAATACCCCTCAACGGCTGAAATAAATCTGTCTGGATGCTACTCGTCCTGAATCTGCTCCTCCTTTGTTTCACTCTATAAGTATTTCTGCTTCTCATCTTTTGGAACTCATAAAATCTATTTTTTGATTGCTATGGGGCAATATGTTACAAAGAAGACACCTCCATGTGGAAACATGCATCATTATTGAGAGGAAGAAGTTTGTATAGCATGAAATTGAATGCATTGTGCTACAGGACATCATTTATTTGCACATGTGGTCCAACTTAGAGAAGTTCCTGAAACAAAGCGCTGGCCTTACTTCAGTCACTCAGCAATCACTGTGTTATTGTAGGAGAGCACATATGTACAGTAGCTCAGGACCACAGAGCACTGCTAAGCTTCTATTCTTAGATAATGGAGAACATATCCATCCATGTTAGATCCATATTTTATCATTCCTCCTCTGCGTCCAGATAAAAGTTATATCTCTGGACATGTTTTCCCCAGGGGTTAAACACATTGCTATGGGTAGAGTGCAGCTGCCAATGGCTGATAATAAAATGTGCTGTTCTGCACAATTTGACTGCATGACAGACCATTCTAGAAAAAGAAAAGCAACCATTGTTCTAGTCTCATTATGATGGAAATGATAAAGAACTGGTAAAGAACTTATATGAGTAGGCTTGTATTCATAGATTTAATTTTATTCCATAGGAAAATGTAGATTTTTCTTTAAATTGTGCATCATCTATTAACAGTTTGTATATAATGTTCAGCACATTTACAAATGTATTCTGTATATTGTTTTATTTTTGAATTGGTGATGACGATTTACGTCCAGTGTTCAGTTTTAGACTGGAAGTAGTTTAATCCAAGTCTTTCATGGAGTGAGACTGAGAATAATGGTGTTGGATGGGCTGGGTGTCCAACTCTCAGATGAGAGAGTGGAGTTTTATCCCATAATTGATGTTGTTTTTACACCTTTCCCTAACTACATCCTCAAACTCCTGACCAAGTGTGTTAGGTCTGTAGGTCTCAAACCTTAAGCATAATTAATTTGCCATAACGGCAATCTTTAAACCCTTAGGTTAAACGCACCATAGTTTCTATGCATAGTTATTGTAGAGAGATGGAATCCGGATTGTGAAGAATTATAAAAATCAACGTTCTTCACTGGCAATTCGACGGATTTTGCATCAGCAAATGTGTTATATTATTTTCATTGCACTTTTCATTATCAACTTATCTGATAAATATTCTCTGTCTACTCTATTTGAATTATAAATTTCTTCTCCGCTGGGAGTACCACTCAGCCTGAGAGACAGGAAGCCTGAGTTAAAAACTGAAGGTGTGGTGTTTGAAAGGGTCCGATGAAAAGATGCCACCATCGGTATTGTGGGAAATGTAGGATCTGGCATGTTTTCTGCTTTACTTGTTTTTCAGAGTCCTTCAATTTTATGTAAGTGCAAAACTAAGTCACTCTAAGGTTAGGAAAACAGAAATGCAATCACTGAGATGCCAACACTGTTTGTCTTGTGGCTTGTATTGACCCTGTTGCCACTGAAGGTAAATCAGTAATGTGCAATATATGCATATGAATTTGAAGAGCAAATGTTTGTAGGTCTAGGACTGTAGTTTTGTACTGTATTTGTTATAAGCATTGCAAGATCTTTTCATAGATTTTGGTGATCAGTGGATTGTTGATTTGCAATTTTATTTATTCATGTATTTATTATTATTTATTTACCAGGGACAGTGTAACTTAATCTTAATCCACCTTTATGTAAATGTACCAGTTAGTTAATGAGCTAGTTTCATCTGGCGTGCCCATTTGTATTTGTTGTATATTCATGCCATTGGCTAAGTCCCCTTAAAACTGCAATGGATATTTTTTACAATAGTTTTTACTAAAGACTACAGAAAGTGTTAAGTAAAACAAAATTATTGGTGCTTTGCTTGAAACCGGGAAAATGCAGCATTTTGATAAATTTCCTGTCACGCATCATTCAGAAGCAGTAGCAGCCAAAAGTTGGTTAATTACAGCATGACGGCGGAGGAGGGTTGGGGAGATTTCGGTGACGGTTGATGGCGGTTGGCATCCACAGGGAAGACAGAGGGGAGGGGGCAAGTAGGGGGCAGAGAGAATTGTACCTTGAGGCGTTTTAGGATTAGAGGGCTTATTGAGGGCATGTTGCGCACGGTGATGGGCAACATCTGCCGGGGGAAGTCACAAAGCACAGGTGGCAAAGGTCACCAGGAGGCCACAGAAAGGAAACAAGGGAGAGACCAGGAGAACGAAGGAGGGAGGGGGGCAGGATATGGAGGAAAAAGAGAAATAGAACATCACAGTGAAAAGCAAGGAATTGGGAGGGCAAAGGAGAGAAAAAGGAAACAAAGCTGAAGAAAGGAAAGACAAGAAAAGGCACCAGCACAGCAAACTACGGGCTTGGAGTGGCAAAGGGGATGGTTGATGTCCTGTGATGCTTCTTTATATCAAAAGAATGTCACCACATTTTTAGATAATGCTAGAGTGGGTTTGTTGCAAATCACCAAGCATCCCCTATTCAGGATTTCTGAGCATCAATGTCCCCATTAACAGTAAGCCAGGCCCCTAGATTGCAGCGGAGCAGAGGTGGGCGCCAGTCTTGCCACAAAGAGAGTACAGCAGCACAGTTCCAGTGCACAACCAGACTTACTGTGGCCAACTGTCCAGCACAGGGCTGCACAATACGCCGCTTCTGTTGAGATGACCAGAATGATCAGATACAAGTTTAGGACAGGACGGAACAGGTATGATTTCCCCGCTGACACCAAGTAGAACCAGCAGCATGCAACTTGCTTACTTTTTACACAGCGTACATATTTCCACAATCTTTACTATGCAGCAACCTTTAATGTAAAGACTACCTTCACAGAATGCCTGAAACCCCAAAAGTATATTCACTACTCATACATATTTCATATATATGTCAGTCTTGGAACATACTTCTGTTTGTTGTGTGGTCAATCACACTATTTTTAGGTAGCTCAGTTGAAAGCCAAAGATAACAATAGTACTATTTATATGGAAATATATACTAAATGTTATGAGTAAATATAAGTAGGGAGATACGTGTAGCAAGTAGGCAAGTGTGCTGCGTTGTCCTTCACCGTTTCCAGCTATCCACCACATTGGGTTTAAATGTATAGAATTCAGAAGAGGCCAATATTAAAGTGAAATCATTTAGTGAAATAGAAATTTGTCCAATTGTGTTAACGTTATGTCTGTAAAAATTCTAAAGAAATAGTTTGTTGGAAATTAAGGAAAATACATACTCCATTCAAAAATATTATGTGTGTTTTTCCTTTTGACCTGAAATAGGTTGTTTATTATTACAGGTAGTTGCATAGCTTCATCCTACACATTTTCAGCTGTACCATTTTGTCTGTAGCAATTACCTTTTTAAATTCTGTGTGATTATTAACAGAGCAAAATACATTTTGATTTATTCATAAATTGCATAACACTGCCATATTTGTTATATAATCTAATTTGAAGTAGAATTTTTATTTTCCAAATGGAATTGACTTCACTGATTTTATTTTAATATTGGCATCCCGGTGCTTCCGTACAGCTCAATTAACCTTAATTCCAGCAACAATTCGAAAAAGATTCATACTGCATATTATGTAATATTCATTTCATTTTTTTAAATGACATTAAACCAGTAGCAACATCATCACCATTGATCTTTTTTTGGTTTTGTGTGGAGGAGTGCCTTGGCTCTTGGGCACTGGCTCTCTTTGCGGCACGACTAGGTGACACCCCCGCTGAGGGTTATCTATCTGGGTGTTCGGTGGCACCCACAAACCTTCAACATCAGAGCCTGACTGGAGCGCAAGGCAGCCAGGGTTTTCAGAGGAAGATCCTGCACAAAGAGGCCCTACACACCAGGGAAGTGGTCATTTCAGTCAGTGCTGGTAACGGTGGTAACTAGCCATCGTCCAACCACACAACACCTGAGTCATGTCTCCTTAGCCTGAATTTAAGAGGGTATCCTTTTAAAGGAAGAGCTTAAACTGTTGGGTGAGAAGTTCAGAGGGATATTAATCTCACGTCTTTGTGTACAGTACAGAGCTAGAGTCAAGTGTGGTTAGCCTAGCTTAGCATAAATACTGGAAGCAGCTAGCCTGGCTCCGTGCAAAGTTAAACAAAAGCTAACACCTGCTAAATCTCATGATGTGTCCTTTTGGTTTAGCTTTTGATGTGAACACAAATGTAAAATAGCAATTCATGAATGAAACCTTTGGGTGTTATGACCAACTCGTGCTATATAGAGAAATAATCTATGGTCTGTCAAGAAATTGCTCCACAAATTAAAATGTCCATGTGTCTTTCTGTTTGAATTGAATAAAATAGATACAGTCTGTTAACAGTCAGCTTTATACTGGAGTTGTTTCTACGTTTATCTTTTTCACTTTGGACAGAGCCACGCTAGCTGTTTCCCTCTGCTTCCAGTCTTGAGAGTCTTTATGCTAAGCTAGGTTGACCTTGTCCTGACTCCAGTTTTAAGGCAAAAAAACATATTTCCCAAAATGTTACACTCTTCTTTTAACTGTGGGGCTTCTGCTGGAATACACATTTCACAAAAACACAAAAAAACATTTGCTGGCTTTGTCCTGAAAGGCAAAATCTCTACACACTAAACATTTTACCTCCACCTACAGTAACCCCCATCCCCCAAGGGTCTCACTATAGGATTGAGGCCTGAAGTGTGAGCAGACACTGGGAATGGACCTCCCATACAGACTCCTGCAGGGGGCTCTAAAAGTGTATGAAAAACAAATTCAACATGCACACTTCTTGTTAGAAAGGGGGGTGCTGGGCTTCTTTTCAGGCGAAAGATATCAAACCTGAAATCCTCTCTTGGCCCTGTCCAGAGATGTATATCACAATATGAGACATTATTGATAACAGCTCATAAAACCATTTCAGCATTGTGCATTGTTATTCGGGGGGCTTTTAAAAATGGGAACTTCATAGTTGAAAAAAATATCATGGCAATAGCAAAGCATGACAAAAAAACCCCATCTTTGATCATCTTAGCAGGAGCAGTTTAATAACTGAAAGGCTGAATTAGGCTGGAAATGGACTTTGCTATCTGAAAAATCCCCCTTTACACAGGAGACTCTTATTCTTGGCACCGCACACACAGGCTCTTATCACATAGTGCTTCAGCAGGCTGCTGGTAATTGCCTTGTTTTCTCTCAACTAGTCAAACCCCAGAGACGTCTGCAGAGCTCTGCATGTGCTACCCATCAATGTGCTACCGGCCATTTATCTGTCCAGCTTCTGTAGTAATTTTCTCTCCTTCCAACTTTACTTTTCTATTCTGTTCTGACATTATAAAACTGCACATGCACGTGGACCTGTGAGAGATTATACAGGATGGACAACAGTAAAGGTTCAGTTTGTGTCATAATCATAGACTGTAAAAATAATGGACGATCCTTCAGGTCTATGAAAACTGAAGCCTTAAACGTGCATGCTATCAAATTCCCAGCAGGGGGCGACTCCACTGGCTCCAAAAAGAAGTCTGTTTCTATAACGGTCGATAAGAAAATGACCCTACTTCTGATTTGATGTATTACCTCAGAAATATTTTTATAGTTTTTGGTCTTAATCGCTAGTTTCAAGTCTTTTCAATACAGCAAGACGTTCAGTTTGGAATTCATGGTGCCACTTATGTTAAAATTGACAATAAAGCAGGGGATGCTTTAGGACCTGTCAATCAGGACAGAGGCTTAGCAATGCTAACCATGCTAACACTGGGGACATTAAAATGTCTGTGCACATCATCAAAGTTAACTGGAACACTTTGGTCGCCTGGAAATGTCTTGTTCAGCTTTCTGACAACCAAGCTAGCTAGCTAGCAGTAGCATTAGCTGGTCACTTAAGGGACAGTCTGCTGCTAAAATCCCCAGTGGATGACTCCCTTCAGAAGAGCTGAAAATCTGCAACATTTCCCTTTATGATTTAGTCTAGCGTATCGCCATAGCAACCATTAACAATACTGGCTTGGCTGCGTCATCCTCCTCAGCTCCACCCTCTCGTTAAAAACCTTCACGTTTGGAGTGTCCAAATTGCTCAAGGCTTTATAACTGCTGTCCATAAACCTATGAGTGGTGTCATGGATACGACGTCCACTATTTTTTTGACAGTCTGTAATCATGATATTGACATATATTATAATACAGTAGGCAGAATATAATCATTTTTAGCAAATTCACTGGTGAAGTGCTTTTTGTGAAACTGTAATGTGAAAGAATAATTTCCACAATAATGTTTTCATACCCGGTGTGTGTAGTCTCCACATACGCCCTGGAGAGAGAAGAGAAAGAAAGTTCAATCAGAAAAAAAGACTTTTATTTTGGCGACTACAAATTTCTTCCATAATGTTTTGTTATCAACTGAAGTTTAAAAGAGGTGTTTACCAGGCTAAGATGTTTTAACAAAAATTGCATTTTGGGAATATGCAGTGTTTTGGAGGTGATTGGCCCATGCTAGGGACTAAAAGTCAGAATATCTCAACCTTTGAGGGTTTAATTTTTTTCTTTTGTAATCCCTCTCTGCAGTCTTTCCCTAACTTTAGGAAGTGCAATGCTAAGTTTCTGGAATACCGCTTTCACAGTAAAGAAACAGTAAGAGTTAAGTAAAGAATCTGAATACTTCTTCCACTAAAGTATTAGATGTATTACTTGGCCAAGTTGTCAAACTACTGCACACCATGTCTCACCTTTTCCCCTTTGGGTCCAGGTTCCCCCTAGAAAAACAACAAGAACACAGATGAAGGAGATACGTGGTTAAGCAGGTTAGCAGGTTATGATCTCGGGACTGATATCAGACTCCACAAACTTACTGGGATTCCTTTAGCACCACGCTGCCCCTGAAAGACAACAGCAACACAGTCGGTCTTGAGTGCAGTTAAGGCCTAGATGTGCTGCATCTCAAAGAATTCATTATGCATGAACACATTTACCTCTAATAAACATGAGTGAAATAAGTAAACAAGGTATCAATCAAACTGATGAATTAGCTGTAACAGGAGTCCATTCCAATTACTTGTTCTGTGCGAAGGCACAGTTTGACTTCCCAGCAGGCCCTGGGGTGTGCCCAGTGTAAGTAGCTGTCAGAGCTCAGCGACTGGTTGATTAATGGACTCAGTAGGACAAATCCAGAGCACCCCATGCTGGTGGCCCCACAGGCTCAGCAGCTCCAAAGCCACTTTGTGAAGGCAACAGCATCTCCATACATTTACCAGACAACCCCTCAAAGCCCTTTTTAATACTCCTTGACATTCGTCAGGAAGGAGACTAAGAAACAGGAGCTCATTACGGGGCCATTAATCAACATTTAACAGTATCCAAACCCACTCTACCTCCTGGAAATGTTGTCATTTGTACTGGCATTGGGTTCACTGGAGCTGTCCTGCTTCAAAAAACAAACCCCCTGTCTGAGCAAGAGTAACGGTCTTCAAGCAGTGGGGGTGATAAAAGCCAGAGCATCCACCACAGCTGGACAACACTGAAGTGATCTACACTTCAACATCATTCAAGAAGAACAGAGCTCTTTTATACTGCAGATCTGTTTTGAAGCTGCTAATAATTCCAGAAAATGGCTCCAACAGTTAGAGTGGGGTGTCTTCCCATTGCTCTCACCAGTCAACAGCACTGATTGGTTGATTTGGATGATTCTGGGAAAAGTTAAAACATCCAATAACAATTATTATTTATGTTTCAATACCAATGTTTTTTTTCTTTAATTCTTGCTTTGTTGTCTTTTGCTTTATGATACCTGCACATGGCATCTACGATATGGTTAACCCTCGTGTTGTCTTCCCGTCTACATTGAAAATCAACACTTTTTTTTATCAACTTTTTAACTTTTTCTTACATCTCTTTTTTCAACCATTTTGACATTTTTTTTTCAATGTTTGTCACTTTTTTTGACGTTTTCAACAATACGTAATACTAACTTTAGTTTTACAGTTATTTTTGGAATTTATGTTCAATAAAACTAATTTATAGGAAATTATACCAAATGTTTGAGTTAGAAAATTAATTAGGAAATTAGGAATTATTTAGACTAAAATTAAAGGAATTGATGTTGATGATAATCACAGACTGGAATATGTCAACTTTTACTCTCAATACTATTTCAAAACCACTTCAATTTGGTTTCAAATGCTATAAAATTGAATAAGACGCCCCAAAATTAATGAAAGTAGAGATTTGTACTTGGCAAAGAGCGTTGTGTGGAATCAATCATGTTATTTTGGGGAATTAAAAAGAACACTGATGTAGGACAACATGAGGGTTAAAGGACACAAAGGACACACTACTTCCTGTATAGAAAGTCAGGAACATAAACTTCAAAAGTCTTAAAAATGGGTTAAAACAGCTACTTTGGCTCTGTAGCAGAGTCAGCCACAGTAAGTCCTCTTCAGATCATTGGTTACAAATTGAAATGGATTATTGTAAAAGCCTAGTCCTGCCTTACCTGCAACATGATGCTTATTATATGGCTAATAAGGCATCAGAGAGTAAGGATGTACAATGTTAATGGTGAAGAAAATGCTTGAGGCATACAAATCCTGCAAGCCTCAGTGAGCACTGTCTAAACTCCCTCAGTGCCCATTTCAGTTAGTCAGAGTTGTACCTACTAACCCTGATTGAAAGCCAGGGGGGTGCGAACAGCTCCCATCTGTCAGCCTTTTCCCTACTGCATTTAACCCACTGTTAGCCCATTACAGGGTGGTGTAAATCAGGCCACCGCTCTGTTTTCCTTATAACTTTGTGGGTACAAAATAAACAGGCAGCTAACTGACCTTAACAGCCATACCATCTTCAATGCAATTATTTCATATTTGCTTTAGCGTGTTGGAGTATATTCACGTTTTAAGGGCTCAACGAGGGGTTGACCAGCGGTGATGGTAATATAGTGCATATGTTTCTGACCAATGTAAGGAATGCTTACCATGTCTCCCTTCGGTCCACTCTGTCCCTGTGTGAACATTAAAACAGGTGGGATAATAATTAAATCTAAACAGATACCTCCTCCTTGGAAAAAACCTCATAGAAATATCTATAGCATATTTAACCCCACCCTATAATAGCAGTAATGACACTAATAGAGATTTTATTACAATAATGACCCTAATTTTCATTCTTAGCTTAATTATGCTCATTATAATCACAGTGTTGGGTTCTGGGCACTGAAGAAGCACTCCTTTACTCAGTTATTTCACTTCTAGACAGGAAATTGGGGAAACTCACAGATTTGCCATCCAAGCCAATTGGACCCTAGGATAAAAGAAGAGAAGAAAGTGTTTGAGTACATATGGAGATCACACAAATAACCAACTGGGCCCATTACAGCATCAGTCAGAAAACTGGCTATTTGCAAATATTCGCTAAATACTTGGTGATTGAAGTAAAATGCTAAGGTGGTGTGAGTGAAGGTTTATTAAATGGTTTGGGCAGACAAGTGAAACATGAGTTATAATTCACTGTCATACTATGCATCACGGGCCTGGCTTTCAAAGAAATATCTGGTGCTCAGGATCTCACCAAATTAGTTAAGGGAGAAATGTTGAAAATACTTAAATACTTAAATAAAATGTCCTTCTTCACCCACCCGACTTGAGAAATCTTTAGCAGCCCTCACTGCTGCCACTAGTGGCCGGACGTTATATTGCATGAATACTGATTGGAATAGTAGTGTCATTTATATATTTTTATTTGGCTGAGCAGCACTTCAGACAGTCGCTGAGACAAAAAAATGTCCATGGCTTGTATTGCTTTTACAGCTATAGTGCGTAGTTTCTGTCTCACCCCTGAGGAATTCTAAGTAATGAGAAAAATTCTGTTGTTGCAGCCACATGATACAAGCCTTCTGTGATCATGCTCCTCCACAAAGTTACTTGTAGCCAAGGAGGACATGGAGGATCTAACAAGCATGATGGACTCTTCAGAAGACATTATTAAAAGTTATCTGATGATTGTCGCAGATTGACAGACAATAACGTTTTATCTTCTTTTATCTAGAATTAAATATGTCCTTTTTTTTTTTTTTTACAAATGAAGTAAATGGAAGACTGACTGACTGACACATTCTTCTTAGAAAACATTCGTTAAAGAATGGAATCGGGACAAGATCAGATCGTCCCGGCCCTGATGTACAGTATCAACCTGACAGAGGCGTGGTCGGACTTACTGGGAAGCCTGGGAATCCTCTTGTTCCAGGTTGGCCCTAAAACGGAAAACAGAAAAAACAATAAAGAGTTTTGTTGTACTTCTGAAAGTCGGACATAAAAAGCTGCTAGAAGCCAGTCAGTGGAAGAAGATTCACAGTCCCCCATCCCTCCACTGCACTGTGGTATTTAATGAGTCCCCAAATTGATTTTGACGCAAGGAGTGATACTGAAGACTCTGGGAAATACATTCAGTGTGTGAGTGGGTTCTGTCGGCACAGGAGGAAATTGGATGCTGAAATGGAACACTGAAAAGAAAAGAACAAAGAGTAATCTAATAAAGATGTACAACTAGGGACAAAAGGTGGACGAGCTTAATGAGTGAATGTCAATAACAATTAGCCAGTGTTTTAATCAGCATAGTTTTTTTAGCCTGCTTTTCAAACTGCTACAAGACATTCAATATCCCCGGGAAATGAAGGGTGATGAGGAAATAAGGATGTAGAGAAAGACAATTACAAGCAGGGGAACCTGACTAATGACTAATGTCTAGAAGCAGAGGTAGTTCCAGGGAGCTTTGAATGGTTTCTGTCCCCAGGGAAGGAGGAAAAAACGCCAGACTTGGGTTCATGGTTTTTTATATAAGAATTTCAATCCAAGGTTAGTTTCAAACTTCTCACAGTCCTTTTCAGCCAACATGAACAAGAAGGCCAAGAAGACCCATCTGCTGATGAAGCCTGTGTGATGTTGTTGAAAGCTCCAAAAGAAGTTGACTTTGAGTCAAAAAATGTTTTTTCGTCAAACTAGAATTTACAAAATGATGAATGAGCTTTTAAGCTATCTTTTATGTCATTTTGAAGAAGACGTCCTACAAGTGCTCCTGCTCCCTCTTCCAATAAAGACTGTGCTGTTCAGCTGAAAGCTCTTTAAAAAAGCAAGTACGTGCAGCATGACGTAAAATCTTTACTGTTCTGGCAAAATTCTAAGGTTAAGAAATCATTTTCATGCTCAACTTTTATGCCAAAAGGTATGACAAGTAGACCCTGAGACAAGGTTCAAATCTCTGCTAAATGCTATGAAATGGACCATGTCACAGCACAATTTCTTAGGTCAATAATTAACTTTCATACTCAAATGTTAAGCCAATGAGTATTAAAACTAGAATTGAAAAGATCCATCCATTAATGAAGAAATATGATTGAAAGCTCCAGGTAAAAGCTGGCATTTCACCTTTCACCCTCACTGACTTTCAAACTAGCATGGACCTAAGGATGGAAATTAGCCTTGGGCTATAATCCTGTATATTTACATTCTTTGAAATGTTCATTGATATACACTGTCCCTTTGTGAAATAAATAAACGTAAACTTTACTTAAATTGTAATTATTTTCTTAAGAAGTTGATGAAATGACATATTTGCAGCCCATACAGTCAAGAAGTTAGGTTGTAATCCTGTTATTTTTACATACACACATCTAACCCGATGAAATGACAATGTGGCTCGCCTCAGCTGTCAGTTCCTCTCGTTCTCCTCACCTCTATGTTGACTTAACTCCCTTGTTCCATCTAAGGTCACGGCTGGAGTCCCTCATGTCGATCTCACCTGCTGTGGTAAACTAGCTTCGCAGTGTTTCTGACTGACTGGCCCTCTAAGTTCAGGACTTGCCAGTCAGACAGAGCTTCCTCCACAGCCTGTTATTCATTAGAAATGCCTATTACCATCTGGGAAAAGTGGGCACACACAGCTTCAGATTTAAGAACCATCAACTAGAATAACAGATGTGTGCTCCACTTCAATTGGTTTGACTCTTCAGCCATCATAACAAAGAGGCATTTTATGCTACGTAGCCTAGTCAGGCCAACGGAAATTGAAAGGGAGAACAAAAAGAAAGTAATTTGGCCTCAGAAAAAGAGAATTTGGGTCGTCACTCCCTGAGAGCCTCCTTGCCGTTGAAGACACGTAACCATGGTAACCCGGTTGATCTACGATGAAGTGGTAAATGTAAATTAAATAAGTAAATAAGTAAATTAGAGCATTATTGAGGTTATTATTGAGCTTCTCCTTTTCTGTCCATTTGTCCGTTTTGAATGTTGTCGCAACAACAGCATTGCATTGCGGGATATGTATACCATCATAGTGTCCAGTATTGCATACTGAAATATTTTACCGGAAATAGTATTCAAGTTTAATTGGTTTCAAACTAAGACTTTGAACATACCTGCAGCTCATTCAGAACGCAGCAGCTCCACTGGTCTTCCCCCTCCCCAAGTTCTCTCACACTACACCCCCCCTCTGTTCCTTTTACAGGTCGCCAATTACTGCCCGCGTCCACTTCAAGACACTAGTACTTGCCGACAGGGTCACGGCCAACGGATCAGACCCAGCATCTATCCAGGACATGGTCAAACCCTATACTCCGGCCGGCCAACTCCACTATGCATCAGCCAGCCCGCTTGCTGCCCCCTCACAGCGAGGGACAACTAATCACTCAACCAAATCCTGACTGTTTTCTGTCCTGGCGCCTAAATGGTGGAATGAGCGCCCTATTTACATCAGGACGGCCGAAAGCCTACGCATCTTCTGACGAAGGCTAAAAACTCATCACTTCCAACTGCACCTTGGATAAAAACGAGTCAGTCTGCATGGAACACTGTCTTGAACACCGTGATATTGAGATTTCTAGTGATGAATTGGCGAAAACATGTTACTGTTTGTAAAATAAAAATAAAATGGATGATGGATGATTTATTTCTATAGTTCGTAGCTGACTTTACCAGCTGACTTCTCTATTGGCTGCTGTCTCTTACGTTCTAAAACCAACTTCTGCGATTGACCAGCTGAGTCGCAGAGAAACCATTGGCTGGTTTGAGTCGAGCTGTGCCGGGCCGGTTCAGACTGCTGCAACTTCCTGTCTCGTCGCAAATCTTTGGTCTGAATTGGGCTTAAAGCAAGAATGACTAATGATCCAATTTATGGCCAAATCACAGCTCCTCGAACAATGCTGCTCTTTCCACACAGTCTGTTATTCCGTTGTATTATTCTATCATTTGTGGTGCATACACATGATTGGCTGGGCTAACATAACCCTCGAGCCAGTTGCCCACAAGCCTGGAAAGAAGTCTCTCCATTTGTCTAGTTTAATCAACAGAACTGAAAAGTCTGTTGGCGCTCAAAAACCTAATGTGTTAAGCAGAGGTCTAGTAAATTGGAAACTAATAAAAAAAAGAAGCTTGACGTGCAGGCAGGCAGCACTGCTTCAAGAAAGTGGTTTATTAGGTGTAAAGAGAGGAGGTGAAGACACTTACAGGAGGTCCTCTTGGTCCAATGATAGACAGACCAGGCTCGCCTGGTGCTCCCTATAGACAGATAGAAAGACAGGAAGAAATAGGAAGATATTATTGGAGAAATTCAGCACATATATGCTTTCCTCCAAAGGTGAATAGATATAGCGCAGGCATATCCATCCTCTAGCATCTGTATGACATTCACTGTGTCTAATTCTGTCACATAAATACTTCCTCTCAAACACCGTGGTGGACATGCATAGAGTCTAACTCTGGTCACACTAGAAAGTTACACAATGATGTTAGTCTGTGTGGGTGGTGCTAAAAGCTTGGTAACTATTTGAACGGTTAGTTGGTTAACTGCTGCAGCTAGCAAATGACCTGCTAACATGCTATAGCCAGAACATGCTATGGCTATTCTGTCCCAATGGCTCTTCAAGATCGTTGAGAGTTGAGAGTTTTTTACTAGGTGAGCCATCTCTGTGTAATGTAGAGTTTTTCCTAAGTGTTTCTGTGATGTGTAACGTTAGCCAGCCAATCACAGACATCATTAGATCTTGGTAGAAGCATGCTGAGTGCTTATTGGCTCACTGACGCTGATAAGATTTACTCTTTGGGTATTGAAATTAGGTATTATAGGACAAGCGATACTTTAGAGGCACTTCAATGCGGTCGGTGCATTAAAAGAATTGAATTCTAACCAAACAATAAGCTAAAGGGGCATTCCACCAATTTGACAAACCAAAGTCAGTTCATTATGAGGAGTACTAGCCTGGGAACCAATCAAATCTGCCAAGCTCAATTGCTCTGGCAGACACGTATGGTTCCCCTCCCATTCGGACACATTTCCACCCCGAACGTAGTTACTGGACGTAAGTGACATTCTCCACCCAAGGCAACACACCAGGCTCCCAAAACTCAGATCCAACTACCAAACTAGACAGTTCTGATGAAATAGGAATCAAGATCCTGTTACTGCCTATTTCTTTCCTCAAATGTTTTCAGAAACACTGTCTAAGTGCTCTTTGGTTTTGCACCGTTGATCACGCCCCTTGGAAATCACCTTTGAGGCGTTTCCAGGCTAGAGGGGTACTTCTCAGCCCGTGAAGCTATTTTTAAGTTATTTAATGTCTTTTTAGCAAATAACCCAGATGATCTAATACCATTGACGTAACAAAATCTAGTCTGATAACTGAGCACTTTGTTTTCCCACTGTGACATTCATTAGGTGTGAGGCCTGTGAGCTATGGAGAACACAGTGTCATATAGACTACCGGCCAAAAGTTTGGGGTCACTTACAAATTCCCATCCCACTCCATTGTAGACAGAATAGCAGCTGATCTGAGTGGGGGGGCTGATCTTTAATGCAATATCTCCATTGCCCATTAACCAGCAACAATTCAGCCAATGTTCCAAAGGCCCATTCTGTTCACTAATCTGATATAATTTTTAAAAAAACTAACTGAGAAAACATTGGAGAACCCTTTTGCAATTATGTAAGCACATAATGTAATCTGAAAACTGCTGCCCTGGTTAAAAAAACAATCCAACTGATCTCAGCTGGTGGTCTGTCTATAATGGAGTGCAATGGAAATTTTTAAGTGACCCCAAATTTTTGACCAGTAGTGTGAGTAAAAACTATATCCAGTCTAAATAATACCCACATGTGACAGGGTTAAAATAGTTTGAGTTCCATCCTCTATAAATTACAGGCCAATAACTGCACAGCAATGACTGGAAGTAATAGTATTTTCTTAGCCTGCGTTACAAACTGAAGGTTATGGAGTTTGAAAGATGTAGGCATTTTCAAGCACAGAGAGTCTAACAAAGGGGGGCTTCACGTTGCATTCTATGAAATATCATTTGGATTATTTGGAGTTTAACCCATACATTTTATTTTTATGTAATTGTCATTCTTTATTTCATTGAGCACTTATACATAAAAGTCAGAATATCTCAGCCTCTGCTAAACCAGTTTTGACCACTGATTTTATTTAAGTGCTCGTATGATCAGGCCTTAAGTATTCAAATGGACTATAGCTTAGAATCCCAGACAAACTGACTTCAGGATCGTACTTCATAACTCGACACTGGGACTCAAAAGGTCAGCAGTGCTGCTGTACACACAGTGCAGTGCCTCTGAGCTCTGGATTTGGCCCAAAATAGTTGATTTGCACCGTGACGCGGTCTGTCTGTCAATCCCACAAACGACTGTGCTAAACTGGCCAACTCAGGTTTCCAGCACTTTCCCTTATTAGCTTCTGTCCTCCTGTAGGGAAACCCTATCTCAAGATATATCTGATGGTCCCAGTCATCCGTCAAAGACAAAGGTGATTCTGAAAATGTCTTAACGTCAACTTTAGGAAGCCCAGAATTTGTTTTTACACTCTTGGTTTGATGGTAGATGTATCAGTCAGGGGCCTGAATGCAAAGGTAATGATGGAAAAAGAGGGCTCATGTCATCTGGAACAGTCTTCAGTTACTTCATTGTTTTTCTACAGCTATAGTAGATTAGACAAGTAAAGATCTACAGATGCACTTGTGCAGAGATTGAATTACTTTGGTTGCAAGAGGTCAAGGTAACAAGGCAAAGTTAGAATCACAAACGAAAACCAGGACCCACTCAGAGCACATTTTCCTTCTAAATGAAATATTCTCGAGCCCATAAAGAGTAGAGTGTCCATCTGCTGTGGTTCTTTGCAAAACCAATCCGCCTTTCTGTTTTTCCCTCAGCTGCCCCAAACACCCTCCCGCAAAACCCACAGAAGCCATTTCTTTGAAGAGAGCAGTGTTCTAGAAAAGCTTCTTCACTTACTCTCCTTGTGCCGTCTCACTTCCTCTTCTGGAAGATGCTTTTAAAAAACGATCTACACCGAAGTCTGCTCTGTTTCTTCATCCTATATCTCATACTCTTTCTTCAATAATGTACCCGCTGTGAAATATTCTCTGTATTTCCTCTTCCTTGTAACTGAAAAACATTTAAATGCTAATTCAAATGTTTAAAATCCATTCCTTACTTAATTTACTTGTATGGTATAATTTTTCAGGGAATTATGCATGACTGATATTTTTAAATTGACATATTTAAAGAAAATCTCACATACCCCTGCAGGGGTACACGCATCCCCATTTGAGAAACAGTGCTGTAAGAGACTAACCACACAGTGGACAGACCCTGAGAGCACTATTACAGTTAGTTCCCTGCCTAGAGAGGAAACCGATGGACTATTTTGGCGGCGGATGTGTGGATCGATCCAAAAAGCTGCCGCTACATTGTCTGCTTGGTGGGTTTCTATTTCTGCTCCCTCACAGGCTGCGGCTGAGACTATTTGTTTTGGCTGACGGACAACATTAAAGACGCTTGGCTAATAACCACACATTCATTGTGATATGGCAGTCAGGAATGTGCTGAGTGTTTCCCTTTTCATTGACCATTCAGCCCCACACATCACATATCACGTATAAGACGAGAACAAATCTGTAGATCGGCTGTGTCTGACTTTGATACAGCCGATAGATCAGGATGTTGTGACTGCTTTACCACATGTGGAGAGCCGGTGTTGAAGAGAGTTCAAATTCAACAGGCCCATGCATTTGCAAAATGTTTGCAAAAAGTGGAACGTCGTGAATATAGACTAAATCAATATTGATATGAAACATATTTAATGGTGCACTTGAAAAGGAATTACTCAACATTTTGGGAAACAAGTTCAGGGAGCCAAAAGAACAAAGAAAGCGGCCAAGTATATGTATAAAAAATGATCAGTGTCAGTGTTATTCACTAAAACACATTGTGCGAATCCATTATCTGTAGAATGTATTTCCCTCCTCATTAAAAAAAAAATTGCAAAGTCAGTTCTGAAACTTGCATTGTTACCATGTTACCATTTCCTTCCCTGCCATTTTTCTGCGTATTGTTGCATTTTTTGGCATGTCACTGCCAACTGTGTGAATGTGAAACCATTGGCATGCATCAAGGGCATGACTTTGGATTAAACATTCAGGGGATTGACTTTTCAGCAAAATCGATACATCAAACACTTTGTTTCCTGGATTTGGATGCATTTTTCAATTTGGGCCTTTTCTGCTTCAAGTTATGGTGCAAATGTCTTTATTTATGTGAACTAAATTATTATTAGGTATCTGGGGGGATTGCACAAGAACAGACTAAAAACATTGCTCCGTAGTGAAATGAATGATCAAAAACTCTTTCACTGGAGGTCATATTCATTGATGAAGTTAAAGCTAGTTAGAGCTTTAACTCACTGCAGCAGACATCACATGCTCTTTGCGGGTAGAGTTCATTACATTGATGTGAATAAAAGTGATCCTTCAGACTTCTCTGTTCCTGTGCTGCTGACATTGACAGATTTACTGCATGTTTACCGTCTCTGTTGACACACTTTTGCAATTCATGAAGCCAAGTGGGAGACATCGGAGCCTACAGTAAAAAATGTCTTATATGTAATTTCCACCAAGAGGCCAATATCAATCTTTTCTCTCCCAGCTGGCAGCTTATATTTATGGTAACTTCTACAAGACTCAGAGCTGAGATTTAACAGTTGTGCAACGCACCAGTAACAGCATTTATTTATCTTAATATATAACTATTCATTCTAGGTTCTCTTTGAGATCCTCATCATAGACTCTGCTCTGGCCTCTAAAAGTGTTTCTCCACTTTCTTTGGGGAGTCTTAAATTTGAACATTCAGACGGTTATGTGACAAATCGTTACTATTGTGTTTCATGGTGTAAAGAGTGCAGGTAATCCAACCTGGGTGGGAAACCATTTACAAAATGTGGCCCTCTTGCCGTTTGGTTATAGAGAATTATTAATCACATGCCACCTGTACCCAAAATACGGAGCCCAGCTCTGTATTTCTACCACCAAGTCACATTTAACAGTGTCTCAAGAATCAACCTGTTAATATTTCACTTTCCTTCTAGATCTCTTCCTACTCCCGCTCATGCAAGCAGTCTGCTTTGACCTAGTCTCGCATTGCCAGACCTTCCTTCGCAACACTGTGGAGGAAGGTCTGGCTAGTCCACACAGCAAAACGTGCTCCGGACGAAGCCACGGTGCCTCTGCTAAATAGTCTCAGGAAGGAACATCAACAGAAAACTCTGATTGGACCAATAGTCTAGCTAGCTGTCTATGATGTCTGTAATTTACCCTGCAGAGATCTGAGGACCAGGTAACCATAGTCCTCAGAAATCCACCAGAGGTTAGAACGGCAACTCAAAGACAGAGGAAGGGGACGTACTGTACATCCGGCCGAAATGAAAGACATCCGGCCAAATGTCCGAGCAATTGCAGTTGCCACCATGGGCAACATGGTGGCCCAAAAGAAGGTTCTGGGATCAAATCCGGGCCCTTCCAAGCCTTTTTGTGCGTAGTTTGCGTGTGTTTCCTCTGGGTGCTCTGGTTCTCCCCCCCCCACCATCAAAAACATGTACTAGGTTCTCTGAACAAGGGCCTGGGTGCTGTAAATGGCTGTCTACTGCTCCCTTGAGGGATGGGTTATGTGTATGTGACAATAATGTACCTTTACCTTAGCCCTAATTGTTATTAATTGCTTATTAATGGCTGATATTAAAACAAAAAATGTTAGGAAAATGTAAAATCTGACATTCAGCCCCCCCAAGTACGGCGAATGGAGGGATCCTTTGTTTCATAACCACACTTTCAGACACTGCGACGATTTTACTGTGAGGTTAGTAGTCGATTCAGGCTCCTTAGATTGAATGGACGACCATTCGGGGTTACCCCAATGCATTAGGGTACAGGCACCTTTTCTGTTCCTCTTCAGACAATGGAATCGCTAATGCTAAATCGTTTTTTTCTGAGTAATCCTGCTAATGGTTCTAAACTTACCTTCTCCCCTGCTTGTCCTTTCAAGCCCTGGGATCAGTCACAGCAGACACAGTCGCATGCAAAAAGGTGTGAAGGGAGGAGAGAGACACAAAAGAGAGAGGAACCAGTGTTAGAGACATAGAGAGGGATCGGGTCATGCAACATCTTGGGAACTAGACATGGAGGGGGTGGGGTGGAAGAACTAAGGCTAGCTACTCTATGTCAGTCAAGTGGAAACCAAAGGCCTCAGTGTGCTTCAAACAAAGTGCTTGTCAGTGCTTGTCTGACGGTGGAATCAGGGATGCAACGAGTCATCCAACATATTGACTTTTCAAAAGAAATAATTAGCCCATTTTATGCATTTTTTTTCATTATTCATACAGAAAATATCATGAATGTTTTCAAGTAGACTGTCTTAACATAGTCTCGCATTGCCTGACCTTCCCGTAAATTAAACTTGATCCCCAAATACACAATTCATCACAATGATATTTGCCATCACATGATTTTTTAAGCCATTTTGGACAACCAAGTTTGTTTAAAGCATACTGAGACTTGCTGAGTAAGTACTGCATCAAGATGGCCTCCTAACACGGGGATACAACAAATCGGAGTCAGGTTCAACATATCACTTCACTCCACTTCCTTTGAGAGAAATACAGTATGTCAATGAGACCTAACACCTTTGGTGTATTCGACATAATGCACTTACATAATTACATATTTCTTGTAGAGATACACTGATTTAAATCCAATGGTTCTAATTCATAGTGTCCACAGCTGTTTTGGAGGCCCGTCTGGTTCCTTTGAACATAATAGAGAAAATCTGCTTTGAACGACCACAATCACTCACTATTGGTGTAAAAAAATCTAGTCTGATAATTAAGCACAGATTTATTTATTTATTTTTTTTACACTGTGACTATCCGGGCTTAAATTATACCCACATGTGGCAGTGCTAAAATTGTTTGAAATATGGCCAAATCGAAGAAGAAATGTTCAAAAGTCACCAAATGAATTAAGTGGTAACCCTGTAAATTACAGGCCGTTAACTGCACGGAAATGACTAGAAGTAATACTAAAGTAAAACAGATTTATAATAAGTGGTTATACAGCGCACTACAGCCTGGGTGGGCTGGGAGGGATGTCAAGTACAGGCTGTTTTAAATAAAACACTGCAATGTGTAATACCTGAAGAATATTATATACCACTGACAGCCCTAAAGACACATTTATGGGTCTATGTTGAGTTACTATGGAGTATGTTTCTGTGAATATAAAAATATGGCAGTATCACTGTATTTAAAAATATGATTCTCTGCATTTTACATTGTTGTCCAGCATCTTATAATTCACCTGTGTCACATTCCTGTAAGGCTGTAGTTGGACATATACTGACATCCCACTTAAGAGTGTCACGATTCTCCAAATGCACGATCCAAATAGACTTTCTATTATTCAATTACATTTTTATTTACATTTTACTATCAGCAGTGACGGCAGAGCCACTAGATGGCAGATGGGTATTTTACAACAATAGTTTAGTTTATTAAAATGAACAAAGTACTATTGGATGTAGTTTAACAAGGTGTACATGAACCCACCATGAAGTCACGTCGGAGCCAACATGCTTTACCGTCATTGGTTGCTTCCATAACTCAAAGGCAACATTGTCACAGTGACTTTGGGCAAGCGGGAGGATTTTTCATTTCTGTTTCTCTGTTATCTCCGACTCCGGCGTATAGAAAAGCGCAGCTACAGGCTACTGCTAAGCTAATGTTACCCTGTGTCTTAAGCTGCATGCTACCATCTGGTAAGCTTTGCTAGGTCTGTCTTTTTCTTTGGACACGCGCAAGTAGGCAGGTGAAGAGAGAAAATAATACTGGGGGAATTCCTAATCATGCTTTTTGTTTCAATTGTAGAAATCAAAAGCTTGTTTAGATTGATTTTAGATTTAAAATCCAAATCGTGACACCCCTAACCACACTTTAATTCATGATGTGTAACTTAAAAGTCTAGCAAACTTAGGGAATTGGAAGGGGATTGCTTAGGGAACATAACAGTTGTATTTCAACACAACAATTTACGCAACAATTAACTTATTACGTTTACAAGTGCTCATTTATGCCTTAAAGCTGACCCATGACTTATGGTCAACAATCACAATGTTGCACTTCTGATATGCATATAATCAATCAATCAGTTAGAGGTGTTTTCAGCAATTTTGCTGGATAAAGACCTCTGCTCAGCTCAGGTTTAAGGTGGGAAAAACCATGCGGGTGTGTACATGGGGTCACATGATTCCTCAAACTCAAAATGAGAATGATAAAGGTGGAATTAGTCCGGTGAGATACCATCTGCACCCCCCACCCCTCACACCTGAGAAGAGCTCTAATCAGCCAGAGAAAGGGAAACCTCTGCTGTGGGTAGATCACAGTTGTGTAATAGTTTGTCATTGGCTGTGTCATAATGAATGTAACCATTACTATAATGTGCTTCATACACAAGTCCAAGTCACTCACCATTCTCCCAGGAATCCCCATACTTCCTTTGTCACCCTATTGACCAATGCAGATTCAAAGGAACAAGCATCAATAAGAAGGTTAGACTGAAGTGGACTCGTAAAGGGATACCTTGACATTTAGACACTACATGAATCCAATTTCATCTAATTACATGGAATCTAAATTAAACCAAATCCCATCAACATAATGAGAACAGAATTGCTACACATCACTGAAATTTTTAGTAGTGATCACTGAACCTAATGGATGCTACTAGTGGGAAAGAGATGCTAATAATGGGTTTGTAATAGTACGTGTCCATGTAGGCGTTGTTCTCACAGGCGGATCGCCCCACGTCCAAGCATTGCATGCTAGTGGCCTCGCCACCAGCAGTTATTAATTTATCTTCACTGACCACTGACAAGCTAAGAAAATAGGTTACAGCCTCATACAAGTCCTATGGATCATCTAATTGGACAAATGCGTCACGTGGAGCTTTCTGCTCCCAGATTTCTAAGTGGACCATAACGGCGGCTTGTTTGGAGTACGATCTCTTATTATACAAAAACAGTTCCTAAAAACATTTTTATTTCAAAGATTATTTTGTGTCACTTTAGGCCTTTATTAGATAGGACAGCTTAGACACGAAAGGGGAGGGCGATGGGGAGTGACATGCAGCAAGGGGCAACAGGTCTAAACCGAACCAACTGTAGTCTGCCTTATGTCTTCTCGCCCCACAGTGTTCCTTGAATTAGTGTGGCACCTAAATCACAGTTGCAGCTGTAGCCGTGGTCTGGCTCAGTGCCCTACTATGGCCTGCTATGCCCTGCAGTGCCCTGCAGTACCCTACTATGCCCTGGTTTATGCCCTGCTTCTCCAAAGTCCCTGCGATGCTTCCCATAGAAATGAATGGGAAGCGTGGAAATGACGCTGACAATGGACACGTACCATAAAAGCCCTAAAGCCATGGTATCCCTTTAAGGACTAGAATCATTTGTGTTGAGAGGGCTTAGTCAGTTAACCATGCCATGCCAAATGTTGGGACTAGAGACAAGCATGCATGATGCTGTGATAGAGAAACAACATTTTGACGCAGTCATGCCCAGCCTAAGACTCCTGATACATTTGTTTGGATAAGTTTGGAAAGTGAAAAGTGAGCATCAAATTTGAAGCAAGTGGTTGGTTGCCATGGCAAGAACTGTACTCTGACACCCTGGATCTTTCACACTAAAATGAAACATACAAATGATTATGATGGTATCTATTTCTAAAGACTTGTAATGCACCTCCCTCTGCCCTCAGCAGCTATAACAGGGTATTTGGTGATGACAGCTGTTTGAAGACTCATTGCTGTCTGCGACAGTGGAATCGCTTGTAAGTTGTTTGGTGTAACGTCGGCATTAGTTATAACGTACACCTGTGAGGAGGGATGAGTGGAGACACACTGGCGGACTGAGGAGACTGGGGATGGACATTAGGGAGCGTCTGGGGACAACCTCTGATGTCTTGATAATGAACTCACAACATACACCAAGGACCCCTCCATGTCTGAGACATATTCACAGGTTTGCCAAAAGTGAATCAAGATTTCTGTGAAGTTTTATCTTAAGGGAATTTGCAATTCCTGAACTGAAAGCCAGTGCAAATAAAAAAAAAAAAAAACTTCTTCATTTTAAATCAGACCTACAGGGTGAAACAACAAAAACTGCTAAAGCTGCACTATGTTTTACATGTTAATACTGAGAGTTTGGGTACAGTAGCCTTCTGCCACAGTGTAACAATATCAGAAGTCTGAATGAACCTTCCACACATTACATAAATGTTTTCAGAATTAGCTTTGTTCTGATTTATTGACACCTGTTACCTTACATTGCTGCTTTTAAGTATTACGGATCCCACAGTTTTTAAAGTGACACATGTATGGGCCACTGGGGGCAACAAACAGCTGGAGAAGCTGTTCTCACAGAAAAGCAACTAGTGGATCAAATTACAGCAAGTTTATAGCCACAAGTCGAAATACCATAAAACCACTGCACTACTCAAGCACAAATCCATGTTTTACTGTGTGTGCTAAGCTCTTATTGACTGTTGTCTGTCGCTACTCTGCCCCATCACTCAGTGTGGAAGCCAATGCAAATGGCTGTTAGACACATGGCCACAAGAAACTAACTAACTCAACAGTAATGTGTCTTTCCTGAAATGAGCCAACAAGTTTCTATTGGAGGTCCAACTGTCATCTATCTAAGGGCTGGATCTATCTAGGGGCTGGATGTGAGAGTCGCCACATCCAGCCCCTGTTCTGACTGCCTCAGGAGCATCACAGCTATTACTGCATCACTCTGTGACTGCAATTTATCAGCTAATATGTGATAAGAAACCGGTTTTTCAAAGACCAGTGTCTGTCCAGTGAGTGCTGCTTATGTCCAAGATGTTAGAATGGTTCACGTTGATGTCTGCCTAAAATATGAACAATCCATCTTCTTCCCAAGCAGTACACCAATGGCATTATGCCAAACTAAGGGGCTGTGTTCCCCGGCAGAAAGGAGATGTTATGGAATATAACCAGCAGTGTTAATGAATATATGGTCCCTGGTTTTCTCATACAAATCAGGACCCGCCCTTCATCTCAACTGAGCCTGGACCTAGATTCAGCTGTTTTCAGTCCTCCTGATACATCAGATGTGCTTGTATCTCTGTCATTAGTATGTGGTATATTTGTTTAAGCCTTTAAATACTATCAGGCTACAGCTGGGCCCTTTGAAGCTCTGTCCAAGGTCCTGATTTAAACCAAGGCCTTGGGGAGAGTCTGCCGCCACCAGAAATGGTTTTAATGCAGATCTGGGGGCTTTACAAAGTGCCTAACGTGATTATCTGCTTTGACCACAAAACACAACCATCAGTAGGTTTTATAGCCATGACAAATGAAGTGTTTTGTAAAACCTCATTCAGTTCATGGGACGCACTTCATTCCACGGACAGAAACCTGCTTGTTGTTGCACTCTTTCTCCAGCTGGATGTCCCAAACATGTTTCTACTCATCTTGTCCTTGCCTGAAAAAGAGTCAGGAAGGCTAGGTAAACAAGGGTGGGGCTAGTAGGGGGGCACATGGTGGTGCACCTCGTTATCAGTCTGAACTTTAATACTGTTGGTGACAAAACCTGCATGAACAAAGTGTGTTTTCCTTTTAGACTTTTGTCTTGAAATTGTATCTCAAGGTTGGGGATACCACTAGTCAATGCTGTGATTTGGCAATCACAATATGTTATACTATATATACTATGTATATATGTCATACTGCGGTGACCCCCCCATGCGTAATGCTGCATGATGGCTCTGCAGTAGGACTAACCCCAAATGGAAGAATCAGGAGAGAAAGAGACTTCAGGGACCATGACAATAACTGGCTAATATGACAATTTAATTTCCCTAAAGCTGTGCTCTTGGCTCTATGGACTGAATTGGGTCCAGTAGAGAGGACAACGCGCCGGAACCATGCCATTCCGGTCCAGATACAGGCCCTCCCCACTCCGGGGGAAACCGGCTGTTTCTAGAGGGAAATGTCAGACAGCTAAGTGTTTCATATAAATATTATACATAATCTTCTGGTATATCGAAGCTGTCTCCGACAATTGCCAAAAAACCTTCAATGGGCTTAATAAGTAGCAATCTCCATAGAAACAATTATATTTAACAATTTAAAAACATTTTTATATTATTATGCACGGCCCTCGAATGCCCCACCATAGCTCCAACACTGGCAGTAGACCAGATAAAGGCAGATATCTTATGTTAGCTTTTATTAATAATTATCAGTGAATTATTGATTATTTTAGTAAATAGGAATTGTAGGAATACAGCACACTGTGAGCTCGGTCCACCTGCATGCAGAGAAATATAAGTTGTGATGTAAGTTGTGTGTGTTGTTGCGTGCGTGTGTGTGTGTAAGATGAGGAGGGAACAATGTGTTTATGATACATCATCGTATCCATGGGGACTCTCTTCTCTGGTTGTAAAGAGCCATAATGTTCCAATCTGAAAGAACCACATTCTATGAAACACATTGCTCATTGATTTTCAATTCTGACAGGCCCTCTCTCCAAAAACCACATCCTCCTGCCCCCATTCAGTCAAAGACCGCTCGTGATTTAATTCCCCGCTGCTTGACGGGTGTAATCAATCACAAATCCTGGAAGGAATGTCTTCCTTACTTTGACACAAACCGTCAGCAAAACTCCAGCAAAGAAAAATCAGGAGGAAACATGGGGCCGGTCTCTGCTTTTCACAGTTTTATGGACTTGTTTCACAAGTGAGCCTGTCAGAAACAAACGGGTTGCTGGTTGCAACTGGCTACCCAGGACAAAGGTCAGAGACTAGATGGCCACCTGTTGTCATGATATGAACCATGTGGGGTTGACATGCTGAGACTGCTCGTTCAGCAGAAAGAGGAGGAGAGTGTTAGACTGAAGAGAGCGGAGGGAAGAGATGATACAGCAGAAGCCGGTTTGGTCAGAGAGATTGTGTAAGCATTGCATCCACGCTGTAGCAGAAATAGAGACAAAATGTCAATTAAAACAACCAAGAGGACATGGCACAATCCAGCCAGCAGCTCAATGTGTTATGGGTGGGTATTGTTAAAAGCTATAACTGCTGTACTGACGTCTCTGAGGTGCCTGAACTGAGAAGTAATCATAGAAACAATACAGAATCACACTGACTCATTGCATAAACTTGAAGCAGTCATTGCAATATTCACTTCTCAATATGTATCCAGAAACCATTATGTTTTCCTAACTGCGCAGTGTTTCAGTAGTCTGAACCTAACGCAGACCCTGTCCTGTTTTTTAAAGCCAGACTATGTCATTTCTATCTATCTCTCCATCCCCTACTGGTCCAACAGAGGAGCAGCTTCTCTAGGAGGCTCCGACAACTTCGATGTTGCATGGACCACTACAGGAAAATCCTTCCTACCACAGGCAATAAAACTTATTAACACGTCATCACTGGGTGCTGATAAGACTCCCAGACATCAAAGTGCAACTTGCACAATAGGTTTATCATCATTTTTCATTACTGGTTAAGTAGTTGTACATTTTGTATTCCCAGCTTGTATATGTTTTAAAGATTTGTTCTTGTAGTTTATCCTATTATTATTTCATGTATATTGTAAATATTGTATCCTACTATTTCATGTATATTCTGTGCTGTGGGACTGACAATTTCCCATTTTTTGGGTTCAATATCTATCTATCTATCTATCTATCTATCTATCTATCTATCTATCTATCTATCTATCTATCTATCTATCTATCTATCTATCTATCTATCTATCTATCTATCAAGTGTAAATATAAGACACTGGTGCGTGTCTTGACTGTCTTTAAGGACTCTGCGAAACAGTTGTTACTAAATGGTAGGTCTTGGCCGGAGGGCAAAAGACGCCCAATTAACCATCATTCTTCCCACTCTCTTTGGAATGTGTAATTTTCTGTGCTCTACCAGCACCTGGCCCTAGTATTGGTTTGTGGTAGTTTGGTTTGTTCGATTAAACACACATTTTGAAACAGTCAGTTGGCCAGTTAGTGATCCAGTCTTGGGCACTAATGTTGTGAATGGTTGGGGGGTGACAGCGTCATAATGGGTCTATGTGGTGCTGTTGAGTCTACCCAGGAGGATAGGTCTGTGCTCAAAGGTCCTGACTTGACCCCACCTACACCTTAATACATTGTTGATGTTTTTGACTTCATGATGTTTTAGCACTGTTCAACTGTCTCTCTACCGGCTCTGATTTTACGTATATATATATATATATATATATATATATATATATATATATAAAATAAAGACAACAAGTAATCATTAGAGAGCAGATGAGACATCAATACTGCAGTGATAACTATGTACTCATGCAAATACTGTGTACAGAGCCACACAAAGACACAAGTTAAAAAGACAGTTACCGGAAAGCCTGCCCGTCCAGGAGGACCCTGAAAAAGGGGTGAGAGAAAATTGGTACAAAAAGGAAAGAATACATTTGACAGATAAAGTCCATAATATAATATGCCTGCACTGAACCAGGCCAGAATAAAATGAATTCTTGAGGTAGTCAATATCTTCTATAAATATGTTTTATTTTGGCCTTGTTTAGCTCAGTGACAGCACACAGAAAGAACACTACTGATGCAGTAACATGCCCCATTCTGGTCAACAGGCATTCAGGGAATCATATTTTAACACAACACAAGATTTCTCCGAAACACCAAAGAACAACCAGTTGCTTCATTTCACCGCAAACACTCAAACATGCAAAGATTGGTTTGGGACAATGCATGCTTAAAAGACCTTGTGTTTCTGCGTAAGTGACCCTATTCACCCCTCCTTGAGCACCTTTGCTAATTGGATACCACAACATGTCTGAATGGGGACTTCCATCAAAAACAAATCACAAAAGAACTAGAATACAATGTCCCGGTTCTAAGAACAAGAAGGAGCACATTGGAAAAAGTCAAGTGTGTTTTGTTTTCATTGAGCGTGCGAGCGGAACACGAATGCTCTAAAGTAAAGGATGGAACGCTAATTGGTTGGAAGTCAAAACAGGAACTCTTGACATTTTCCAAAAAGCTAATGAAGAGAATAACTGCCTGATCTTCCCAGAGAGAGAGAGAGTGTGTGTGTGTGTGTGTGTGTGTGTGTGTGAGAGAGAGAGGAAGCCATTCCTCTCACATCAGTTATCCTGGATGGGAGGAACCTCAAACATGTATCCAAACTCTTGCTTGCTGCCTTTGATGATTGAATGTGAATGTCTATTTTTTATTGAAATATTGATATATTGAGAAATCCCTTTGCCCAACACACAGGTTTGGGAACACTGAACTGATCAATGAATCAGATATGTGTTTAAAATAAGAAGAAGTGATCGGCCGAGACTGAGGTTGTGATAGCTTTTATATGAGAATTTACAAAAACGGCCACATATGTTGTTTGTGCCAAACAGCAATTATCACTCATATTTACATACAGTGGTGGCGCCCTCTAGTGGCCGTAGTAGTTATTCATAATAGGAGCAAAGCAGGAAGTAAGGTGAGGAAGTGTTACTCCTAATTTCCACCAACTGAACACAGGACTGTCACCCAGGTGTCATGTCCCGTTCGAAAAATAAAAGGAAACAGTGAGATTTTTTTGTCTTTACAGAACAAACAAAGCACGTTCAGCGGGCGCAGCCGAAATTGAAATAACATGTGATTTTAACCCAAACCCGCATCTTTTTCTAAACTAAGCTAATGACCGTTGGTTCCTGAACCTAACCAGAAGATCTTATATCCTACCACCGTTAGGGGGTCAAAGTTCTACTACATACAAATACAGTCGGTGCCCTGTACAAACTGAGTACTATTTTGTTAGTATGAAAGAAAGCAATGTGCTTTACAGTTTTATAACCATCCAGTCCACTTTGACTCATTATCAGACCCAATATATCAGTCAGTGGGGATAGTTGTGTTTTAGGAACCAAAACCACAATCTTCTAGCTTTTTGTAGGCTCTTTTCTACTCATCAGGCTGGCAGTCAGAGGGCAGTGCACAAAGGTGCCCTGGCCAGGTGCTGAGTGTGAACATGCTGCAAGTAAGTGGCTGCCCGTTAGCTACTGGGTCTCCAGGGGCCATCTGCAGGGGCCAAAGGTCACCCACTGCCGGAAGGAACCCTTCACTTGAATTACACAGTAACCCTCCAACATGTGGCTCCCATTTGGAAAAGTGCTGCTGAATGAATGGGAATGGGATGAATAGAGGGAGGGGGCGGCCATCGTATGTGAGATGTATGGTCCCCTGGGTACTTCTCTGTTCAATAAGAAGTTAGTTTGGTTTGTATAGGAAACCGGTTTGATTCACTGCAGTCTTATTGGTATTATTGTACCCAGAAACTGGTGTTTCCTACAACTGAACACACACACACACACACACACACACACACACACCAAACAAAACATTACACACACACACAAACATTACACACAAAACATTAGCATGAAGCTACCTCCATCTGTGTAGCTACATTGACTTCTTGTTGGAAAATGGACATTGTGAATTGTCCTTCTACGTCTGGAGCGTTTGACTGACAGCCTGTGAAGGACCCCTGTTGGTGTCCTGTCCGACTTCATCAGAGTCAGAGGGTGTTTCCCCATCATCTCTGATTATGTTAAAGTGTGTTACATGCACAAGGCCCATCCGAGGCCAACAGAGCCCAGCCCCTGTGATGTTACATGTCAACAGTCGCGATCTACTAGGTTTTCACAAAGGACGCCAGTAAGCCAGTTCCAAGAGACAACAAAAAAGAAGCTATTTCATATCACTTTACAGCTGTTAGGTTCCATCTTTAAGGAAATCAACCCCTGAGAGAAGAGGCTAGACTTGTCCCACGTTAACTACATTATATTTACTCATGCTATGGATCACTTACCTGGCCTTGAGAGTATTCTATGAAATCATATAACTTGTGAGAAATATCCTCTAAAGAATGGATAGGTTCTTGGCAAAATTGTCTTAGTAGATGAGTCGAATTCCAAAAGGTGGAAAGCCATAATTTATAATTTATACTTTTTTATTGATCCCCAGTCGGGAACTTACAAAGTAATATGTAATAGTAAAATTTAATATACATGTAATAGCCAATTGTTATTTCTAATATGCTTTATCTGTAAAAATAAAGAACAGGATTCTCAACAACTATATTTTGGCCCTGTTATTGATTCCTTTTAACCCTGGATTCATTCGCTTAGTTCACGCAGAGCTTGGGTCAATGAATTTGAAAATGAATGGAGATTTTGTTTCCAGCGGCAACAGAAACTTTTTTTTTCATTAGTAACTGCATTAAAATCACCACACAGAATAAGTTTGAATCCAACTGTCAACAGCTCTCTAAGTCTTTTAAATAATTGAGTTTTTTTAACTCTTACCGGAGCAGTGTACACATTAATAACACGATATTTCTCACCTCTATAATAGAAATCAATCATGATTAATCTACCTGGAATTATATCACTTCTTCGTATTATAACAACATCATTTTAAAAAATATACCAACATCATCATTGGCTCTACTTTCTCCAATAGATATTATACTCTGCCCTTTGTTCCACCTATTACACACATCAGTGACATCATTCCGGTCAATAACGGGACATACGGCGGAATTTCCAGTGGCAACAGAGCAACCCTGGAAGTGGAATACCATGGATATGGACTATAACTCAAACCTATACGCTTTAAAGATCCATAAACTATTTTACCTGCCCTTATCTCACAACACCTATCAGCCATTTGTACATGCCGAAATAGAAAAGTGTAGAGTGGCTACAGAGCTGCCAGGCTTTTAACCAGAACAGGTTTAAACACATGATCTCAGTATATTCTTTTAATTACGTAGGCACTTAATGGTCGGACTCCTCAGTATATCTCAGATCTTTTATCCCCGTATGACCCTGCTCTTTGAGATCCTCTGGCAGGGGCCTTTTATCTGTTCCAGACCCTCAGCTGAACAAGGGGGGTCAAAGCTTTTGAAATAAGAGCCCCCAGGCGCTGGAATTACGGCAGGCTGAGTCAGTGGCTTCTTTTAAATCTAAGCTTAAAACGTACTTCCATCGCACCGCATTCCCTGATTCCATCTGATTTATTCTGTTTATGGCTCTGCCACAAGTGGTTAGTTAGGGTTAGTACTTGCTGGGTGTTTTTAATGTGTTTCTATGTTGTGTTCCTGGCTTGCTATGTGAAGCTCTTTGTAACTTTGTTTTTAAAAGTGCTATACAAGTAAAGCTATTTTTATTATATTACTATCAACCGTGTTGACCCGTGCTCTGCGCGTTATAACCAAGCTTTAAGCAGCACCTTTTCCACCAGGACATCAGAATTCATTTTGCTGTGCCACTTTCTGGTGTGACTGGGCCTGAAAGGTATTGGACACTGTTCTTGCCAATTCATCATGCAGCTGTCATGCTGTTGAGCTTCAATTCATCCCTTCACTGTCCATGTAATAGCCTGAGCGATGTCTTCAGCCAGAGTAGTTTGTGTCTGTCTGACGGGACACAGTCGACTCATCTGTGAAGTCATTGGACAGTAACAGCCAAAGAAGACCCCAATCGTTATGCTTCTAAAGCATTATTGAAATATAGAGCGGGGATCCCCTAGGGTGTCATTAGACCTAGTGCAGGGAGGCCGCCAAATAATGTTTTTGAAAGTTTATTTTTTTTTTAATTAAAATCTCAGCATATATAGTATACAATTGGGTTGCATATTAAACTTGGTGGAATGGATGAAAATAAATGGATATTATTTATACATCATGTTTTAATGTTGAACATCCATGTGGAAGGCACAGGGAATCTTTAAGTTTAACTGTGCAGCTACGATAGTGGCTACCTTATATAGCTTATCTTCAATATGTTCAAATATATTTTTTAAAATAGGCCAATTTATCTTTGCTATGGATTTGTTGGATTCAAATGAATGTATATTTTTAGACTTTTTGAAAATAAGAAACTTTCAAAAATGTATTTTTTAAATAATTGGCAGCCCCCCTGCACTAACTCTGGGCATCCCTAGGGGTCCAGACCCCCTGCTAAAGATCTCTGGTTTAAACCATCTGGGGAAGACTGACCACATGCCTGCTTAGTATAAAATCCACCTTGTTTTATTCGCAATGTCCTGAAGAGGTACTACACTACCCACAATCCTCAATCCATAACAGCGCCCGTCTATGATTGGTGGAGCTTGCTGTTACAATGGAAATGACTTGAACCTTTGCCTTTTCTGCCACTTTTAAAATGTTCTTTTGCGCCAAATCAAATGTGTTATGGTCATGATTCATATTGTAGCTGGTTGGCTCTTTATATAAGCAGGTAATGAAACGTCAACAGAGATACTAAAGGGGGAAATCTCTTAAAGTTATAAAAGTGGGCGCCCGCTGTTGAGCTCTATAGGTGTTGGCCATACAATATCTCAAGCGGAAGAGACATGTGTTATCTGAGCACGTCTTTGAGTTTGAAATGCTCAGATCCTGCGGAGATGGAAGTGTAGTGAGAGTGGAAAATCCGCCTCGCAGTCTGACCTCATGTACCTTTAAAACTGCCTCTGTAGAAACTATCCCTCACATTTTCCAGGGAGGGATATTTGGCAGCGGTGATTTTAAAACTGACACGGCTCTACAAAAGTCAAACTCATAGTGGCCAGATGTTTGGAAACTTTGTGCCATCAAAGCACTGGAGTCAAGAAAAAAGTTTTCCTTTTGACCGAAGGCTTGATTTACTACTAGCATGCGCGTATCAGTGGGCGAGAGAGGCAGACAGGTCGCTAGTCTGTCACACAACTGGCCTGCAACCACTCACAGTCCCATTCACCAACCCAGTATCACGCCTAAGTGTGTAATACACCCCCTGGTCCATTGGATTTAGTGTCAGTGTCACAAAATAAAATGAACATGGCAACACTCATAGGCAATCTAAAACAGTTAATGAATTAAAATCTATAAATATATTTCAGCCATGAATCTTCATCATACCTGGCAGGGAAGGTGGTTGGAATAAACGTTATGCTTCTTCTCTGCTGGTAAAGCACCTTCATACATGCGTACAGTGGTGTAGTCTAATGTATTGTAGTGGGTATACTGTACTGTATATAAATATATTGGTTTATATATGTGGGCCAGAATCTGCCTTTGGGGGAGGGGGGCTTATCATAGTAGGGGGTCTGGCTGTCTTCCCCCAGGGTTACTTTCAGCATCAACAACTTCATTTCCTGCATTCAGATAACTTTTATTACCCAATTTATGGTGGAAATACCTTTATTTAGCCTATGCAAAGAAGATAAACACAGATGAAAATTCAAAATATATCAAAGATATAATGAAAAGTATGTTGTTGCTTGTCATTGGGGATTTTTAAGAGGGTAAATGGAAATACTGGAGCTTTATACTTTATACTTTCTTAGTATATAGTATACTTTCTTAGTAGGTATACTGTATATACCTTTGTATCACTTGGACTACACCACTGCATGCGTGTAATGTTCACGCCTCGGCGAGGCATCACGTGACACTGACACGCCAAAGCCAACGGACCCAGCAGGTGCATTGCATGCTTGGGCATGATACTGGGTTGCATTCACACCTACAGGCACCTCAGAGTCACTTACTTAGAGGTTCCTCCAAATTTAATTCTAAAACCTGAAGAGAAACTGTTTTGAATTTTGAAAATTTGAAGCGCAACCATGAAATGTACACAAGACATTTGGCTCATGACAGAATATAATAAGCTATGTTATAATGAGCCATATGATGGAGCACTACACAGTGTCACTGCATCCGGTATGTTCGAGGAGACTTTGCAGTTTATCCACTTCACACCAAAGAGCAAAAATAACCAGTCACTTTACCCCATGCAGGTCACACAAAGGGTCTGGTCTACTTACTGGAGGTCCTGTAAGACAATGAGAGAGAGAAAGAGAGAGAGAGAGAACATTTATTTAGATGTACTGTATATAACATACATTACATGCAGACAGTATGAATACCTATTATGCCATGCGTATGGTTGGTTCATACAGTACTAAATACAGTGAACAGGGTCAAATGGAACTAATGGTCTGGGGCCTCGAGCAGGTGTCCCGGCTGTTAATCCAGCCGAGAATGTGAAGCTAAAGCAACCGAATATGTTTGAGAAATATTCTCTGCAGCCTCTGTTTTTAATTGTTCAAGCAGAAATGTACACTTTGAAGAACAGAGCCTTACTAAGTGATGTGTGTTCAAGTATGACTTCAAATAACAAGACACTAAGAAAAAACTTCCTTCTTCAAAGACACATCATATAGAAGTCTTCATGGATCCATCCCAACCATAGGACTGAAGACCTTTGGACGCCTATGGTAAGACCCAGCAGTGTGTGTGTGTGTGTGTGTGTGTGTGTGCGCTCTGACTTGCAGAGGTCAAACTCAAAGAACACAGACGATGCAACGATCAATTGTCACTTTAGTTCAAAAAGGGCAAGCAGCAGAAGATATCTTTATTTTGCTAGACGCAACAAAACAGCAAATCAGATTATTAAACTCGCTTTTCATCCGTCACCGTGACAGCAAGTGCGCGTCTCAGATGAAATAACGAGTGGATTAGCCATGCTGTATATCAGCAAGTGAGGAATAAAAGAAAACCTGGATGGATTTGTACCAACTTTCTTGACATGGAGGAGGATTTATATCAACCTGGCAGGCACAGGGGAGAAGGCTACTGATGTTACATAAGGTGAGACACAAAGTTCTCTTTTGACAACTTGTAAATTAAAGTTTTAACTTTTTAATCGCAATCAGCTGTCAAAACAGTGCCGATCGGGTCTGTGTCTCCCAGGTCCAGTTAGGTTTGAGTCTGACATTTTTCGGTTCTCTGCGGGTCTGGCTCCAGATTAAAAAATAAAAAAATTTAAAAAAGACCAACACGGTTCCAGAGAGCACATTTGCAGGTCTTGTTGAGTTTGAGCACAAATGTTGGGACCTGTGAAGACCTCTAGTAACATGTCCAATCATTGAGACATAAAATACAGTATTCATTTCAGAATGTCAGGGGTCTGGATCGTCGTGCATCTGAAAAACTGTCCTGGGACTTTGTCCAAGTCTGCTGCGAACATTGGCCTTATGTAAGAAACGGGATACAGTAAATTATTGTAACAATTAGGTGGTCTTTGTAAAATCCATCATTATAACACATCTTTATTGACTTAATTCTACTTAAATGAATGTATTATTATTCCTATGTTTTTTTGTGTTTCCATGTTTCCATGGAGATTTTTAGTGCCCACATTTGGTTTAAATCATCCAATCCTTTTGTTATTGATTACCCCTTATATTAAGTAGTGTCTCTACTTTTTTGGGCACTTCTGGCATATTTGCACTGAGCATGTAATATTCATACTCCAGTTGGGCAGTTCCTTTCTCACATTTAAACATATGTTTCCACACATTTTCTCATTCATGTTCAGAGGCCTAATAAAGTTAATAATAAAGTTAGTGAATTTAGAAGCTGTTGACTGCATCCATCCGCATTTCCTTCATTATTTGAAAGTACTTGGTTGTGGATATTTGAGCGGACATGATTATTTATTTATGATTATTTTTTGATTGGCCTACAGACAGAATAGACACGATATGATTGGCCCACTTGTGTGTCTTTCATGTGAACACTGGCCATTCACATCCTTGGTCTTTGGCTGACCGGCCCACAGAGAGGAGAGAGATCATAGGATTGGCCGACAGGTTTGTCTCTCATCTGAACACTGGCCAATCACATTCTACTATGGACAACCTAGCCTTTTTCACTCAGTGAGTAATTTATTTAATATTATCAATTTATACTGTTAATGATCCCCAGTGGGGAAATTACAATTTACACTGTTTTGTTAGAAATCACTACACACAGGTCTGAAACACACACACACACACACTCAGGACCTATTCATGCACAAATGGAGAGATGTCAGAGTGAGTGGGCTGCCAGTGCTGGACCAGCGCCCTGAGCGGTTGGGGGGGGGGGGGTACAGTGCCTTGCTCAAGAGCACATGGCAGTGCCCACTCCGTATTTTGGTCCATACGGGGACTTGAACCAACAACCCTCCGGTTCCCAACCCAACTCCCTGCAGACCGAGCCAGTACTATCTGTCTCACCACTCAGCTAAGTGGCAAAATTAACTTTTTGTCCATCAGCTAAATGGCTAGTGAATATTTTACCAGCCACTCAATAGATTACCATTGTGTTTTGGATTACCATTGTTTTTTTAATGTAATGTAATGTAAAGTTAATGGTGCTTATGTTGAGCACTGCTCACGTATGGTGATGTGGTGATGGGGACGGTATCAGTGAGACAATCAGATCCAGTAAGTCCAAGTTGTTTAAAATACTCACAGACATGATTTTACAACTGCAGTTAGTTATTACAGCGCCAGCTGTTTTCTCTTTAGTTGCGCCAATCACATGGTTAACTGTAAATATACAGCGCTCATGTTACAAAGTCATCTAACAGGAACTTTCAATTATTTTCATGAATATTGTATTTATATTCCAAAAAGCTACCATATTGGTGTCACTTTTGGTGGAACCCTTCAATTATGTGAAATCCTCTTCTATAAAAGACTCAAAAGTCATGTTGATGTATTGCGTAGCTGGAGTTATTAGTGTGTCCAGACAGAGAAACCTTATTAAAACTGCTTTTTGGTAGTTCAGATTGTATTAGGCTCAGAAACTCTCATTAACAACTTAAGGGAGGGACAGATGGCTAGGCCCAGCTATGAGTCACAGTCAGCCCCCGTAAAAAAAAGGAAGACCTTTCACAAAAATACAGCATGTTTCCCTTGACCTTTTCACAAGGATTATGAGGTTATCAGACAAAATCAATTACTGCTGAATTCAGACAGGGGCCATTAAAGATGTTGTTACGTCAGTCACAGAAAGGTGGGGAAAATAAGTAATGACAAATCTCTTGCGTGAAAGGTCAAATCAAATCCCCGGCTTTTTCTTCTCAGCAGGTTTATTATGTCTGCTCGTCAGACTGGTCCATCCCAGCCCGGAGCCAGCTGTCAGCTCGGTTTGGCCACTTTGCACTTGCATGAAATGAAAAGCAGCACAGTTTGCTCTATTTTACCGTGAGACCAGAACATTTCCTTTTGTACAGAAGAACTATGTATATTTCCATGAAGTTCACTTTTTGGATATTGACTATAAATCAACATTATTTATGATCCTATGACATCCAACATTTCCACACAGGATCCAAAGTGTGTACCCAGGCACAGTTCAGTATTACCATGTCGGGAGATGGTTATTAATTCAATGTGCCTCTCAGCCCACGTTTTGTTTGGCTGTGCTGTGAACAAATGTCAGAAATACAAGATATTTGTTGCATTTCTGACAAGGTTTGATCGCTGGTCCTAGCGGTTAAAAAATGTCTCATTTTAAGCAGAACCTTGAGGCCTGTATCTATCTATGAAGTGAGGAATCTTTATCAGTGAGTGCGTGAAATTTGAATATCTCGAGAACATCTGATCTACTTCACACTTGGCGGGTGTATTGCTGGGGACCCAATGACGTGCAGTGTTGTATTTGGTGCCATGTGACCAGGAGGTGGCGCTATAACCGTGAACTTTACGCTTCAGGCCTGTAACTTATTAACCTTAAGACATGAAAAAAAACTTCATGGATTGTGTGGGTCCAGACAAATCTATCCATAATGATTGCATTAAGACCGATTTTCCTCCGTTTTGAATTTTATCCAAATCTGCCCCTCATCCTGCAAATGTTTAGCAATCACACATGCAACACGTGGTACATACCATCTCTGGATCCAGGCAGATAAAGGCTACCTTTTCGGTTTTCTTATATTCCATACAGTTTTGCAATGGCTGACCCTCAGAGTCTGCTCGAATGCTGTGGGCAGGCCTTACATTACAAATATGGTAAGATGTAGATATGGTGGTAATGTCACCTATTGGCACCATTTGGCCAATAGGTGGCGCTGTACCAACTTCTCTGTGTATGCATGCATAACTGTCCTTAATATTTCGGCTGACGCGCATACCATTTTTGGTTAATGTTCTCCTGAGAATATTAACTAATTAATTAATTACATTGATAATATTGAGGTATAATGAATAATGTTGGATTACTTTTTCTTATTGCAGCGCCGTTTTTGGGGTAATGCATATCTAATGATGTATTTAAAAAAAAAAAAAATAAAGCATTCAAAAATCTGAATCATTGATTCCCATGGCAACTGTCGAAACTTTGAAGCATTTAGGTCAGCCTTACTTCACATGCATGTATAAGAACCGTTTGTCCAATCGACTTCACACTTGGCAGGCGTAATGCTGAGGACCTAAGGGAGTGTGTGTCGCGTGTGAGGTCGATCGGTTGAGCGCTTCTAGGGAGCGAGCATTAGAACTGCTCTGACCAGGCTCACATTCCCAACCGCCACGTGATCCGGACGGGTACGACCCCTGGCAACAGCAACACTGAGCGCCAAGTTGGCTCATTACGTACGACCCTGCACTAGCTACTTAAACAAATCTTATGGGAGATAACTTTAAACTAACAAATGCTACCTCACGTTCTACACAACATAAACACCAACAATCTCATCATTTGTGAGTTTCTGTTGTGAGATGGGATCAGCACGATGAAGTTTCAGTTACAGCAGGGCATGGCTGTTCCAGTCATTCCTGCAGTTGTTAGCCACTCCCTAAAGGGTAAGCCTAAACCTTCTCTGAATGCAACAGTGGGGAAAGCTAACATGGAAGCAAGATTCCTGTTGCATTCTGGGCCTGCCATCACATCCTGTTGGCTGGGATCACTCACCCAAGGGACATACTGTAGAGCACCTTGATCCAAAGGCACTTTGGGAGGCCTGGGGGGGTGCAGGGGTTCAAATATAGCGCATGAAGTGGCGCCTGACGAGGGGCCGCTGAGGCAACAGCTTTACACGCAACAAACAGTGGGCACAACATGAAACAAACTTACACTCATAAACACACACACACACAAGGGAATTTGCATTGATGTCATGTATTTCAAGTCCTCCTTTGCTGAGCTTAATGCTGTCTAAGTATTGCTAACACCTGTTGTTTCTGTTTATGTAAGGCCACTAGTTAAATGTGGCCGGAAATGGAGATCTAATATTGCATGCCGACATGCAAAGTCAGGGCGTTCCCCCTTTCCTGCTCCTATTAGAGTCAGTCATTTACTCAACACTAGCTTTTGGATGTTCTTAAAGCAACTATGCAGCCAAATGTCTAGGACATGTTGGAAATATCATACAGTGCCCCGATATTCTACTAGGATACTATACCCTCTGCATCTGCAAACATTTAAACCTTCAAATCCACCATAGTACCCAGTAAAACTGGTGTGGTGGGCAGGTGGACTGCCATCTTGAGACATGGGACAGCTCTGTCGCAGCATATGATCCAGGAATAACCTGTGGAATTTAGGTTCTGAAAATATCCAGATCCCAAAACCCACCGCAGCCTCCCGCATTGACCCCTGCTCGCTCAGATTCCCCTGCCTCTCCTGTTGCCCTTGTAAACACACAGCAGCAGCCGGTGAACATGTCCTGGGGTGGCAGGCTTCCGTTTGGTGAGCACCACAGAGAGATTCGAGGAAGGCTGTATGCCAGACTACATTGGAAGATAGGTCATCAGAAAGCATACATAGAGAGAAACATGTCAAAGCCAGGTTAAGTCCTGGAAGATAAATGTGAAGTCCAGGTGAGCATGTCATGGTCCACTGGAGGGCCTGTGGCCTTCTTCAAGCACTGAGATCAGAGTGTTGGACTGATGATTGAGGTTAATGCAGGCAGCTTGTAGGATTTACATTTCTGTTAGGATTAATGGGACAGGTGGATCAAACAAGTCCTCACACCTTAGCAGTAAAATAGGTACTTTATCACTGTCTACCCAAAATGAAAAATGATTCATGTACCTTTTGGATCTAGAAAGGGAGTAAGGGACATGGGGTATGCAAGGAACAGCTCCTCCTGGTGGGATATGTAGAATTCCCTGGGCTCAGATGGAAACCTCCAAAGGCAGCATCCCATAAGCATCATGATCAGATGCCTAAACCAACTCAACGGGCTCAGAAACTGAGAACACCTCATCTTTTAACAAGCTCCACTGCAGATATAAACTGCGCTGGTCTGCAACACTATCATCAGTTGGTTTTAGTGCAATTTTTCATTGTAAATCAGGCAGCCTGGGCCAATAAGTAGTCTGATGAATTGCGCAGGTGTTGTGAGGTGAGCTTGAGATCTTAGACCACGTTATGTAAAAACTCCATCCAACCTTACGTCAAAGGTTTCATTTAAAGATATGGTGACAGGACAGTGAACGGCCTGTTTGCATTGTCAGCAGAGCATGTCCAATCACCTTCACAGCAATCACTTGGCTCTGAAGACCAAATTGTTTTTTAGGGGAAAGAATACTACGCTATGAAACTTCACTTTCACACACAGAGGATTTTCAGCTGCAGTTGTGCAAACAGTAGAGGGGATTTACTGAGGGGTGTGTATCAATCAAAGGATAATACTAAATGAACTTTTGTACCCCACTCATGGAGAGGAAAAATGCTTCCACCTTATTGAAACCTGGAAAAATCACACAAATGAAGGCCTCCAGTTTCCACATGAAACATGTGGATAGAGAACCATTAGTGGACTTTCTTGAAAAGTCATACGTGCAGTGTGGGACGTCTCTTTCCTGCAGCCACAGGGGAATAATAAACCCGAACAGCATCGATATTGGGTTCAGAGCCCTCCACAAAACATTCATATAGACAAACTAACAGTTCATCAAATACCCTGTTCATTTCCAGCCTGTCCATTGGAAAGAGAGGCACAGACAGAGTCAGGACAAAGGCTCCCATTCTTCATCCTCTGCATATTAACTATATACAAGACAGCTTAGCCATTCCCATGGAGCCCATATAAATTTGTTGCCTTGTAAAACTTCATAGTCATAAAGCCATAGTTCAAAAGCGGCCTGATTCTTTGGCTCCATGCTAAACTAATGTCTTCCTATGAAAGAAATGACAAATGTGAAGAAAAAGGGACCACGCTAATATAAAAAGATGCTTTGCAATACTGCTGAAAAGCCATTTGTAACCTCTAGGAATAAAATTGCTTTGGCTGTCGGACAGAGGGTGAACCTGCACATCCAGTCACATTTCCTACATTTATTTTGAAGAGGGAGGTTCATTGCCAAAGGGTGTCATTCTGAGAATGATCTTGCATGTATGTCCTATTTGGGATATGACACCTTTGGAGCACAGGCTTCACAAATGTGGAGCCAATTTGCTTTAGGGTTGGGAACAACATGCTGTTCGCACTGATGACATATCCATGTGCAGACTGTAAAAGTACCGTTCTGCAGGATATCTGACGCATTAAATCAATTAGAGGCCAAATAGCCTGCCCCGTATTACACAAACAGCATCTAATTCCATTAAACCCTCCCCAGCTGTTTTATGTCGTGTCATTCCTGCCAATTCAAGAATGGGAAAAATGAATGAATGTAGTTGTTTTGCTCTCAATTGTAGAGAGACTGGGATATTTTCCAACAGGCCTGAGACCACAAAGAACAACGCTAAGCCTGGGATTAAATAATTACCCAGCAGCTCTTACAGCAGGTCACCACAGAAACAACATTGCATCTTTGCCAGAAAAAGCCACTAACCTGACTCAACAATCATTCTCTTAAATTGCTCTCAGGAGTAGAAAAATGCATGCATTGAAAAACTTCCTGTGCTCTACTCCAGTCTGGACAGAAGTCAAGCTTCCCAATGCAATTCATGGCAAAGAGTGGGACTGAAGCAGAGGCGTATAAATCATACCTTTCACTTTTCTTTCCTCAACTTTTAAGCCCACACTTAAAGCTGCATTGATAGGTTCCATTAGACACTAAAGGGTAGCAGAACAAGCAGAAAACACAGCGTCTGACATATTATCACCCTATAAAGTTGCATGATTATAAGTCCTAAAGTCAGAGGAGCATTCATACAGAGTCACATTTCTATCCATCTGATGCATGACACGAGATTTAGGGGTTAAAAAAAGCAAAACCTTTCTGTAGAGCTGAGTGAAGTGCAGAGTTGGTGACAGTTCTCAGTGGGTTCGTCACTATGATCGGGGGGGGATGCGTGGGATTTCCACCCATCTGGTCCATATATCCCTGCCTCTGCTGAATTATTTTGGTATCACTTTACAGTCCATTACATAATAAAGAGGTAATATATAGGCAATAACTTGTAATTACCACAGTAATAACTGAGGAATACATCACAGGGATAAGATGTAATACTGGGGTAATAAGGTGATACGAAGGTAACAGATGTAATAACTAGGAATGGGTTTGATGATATGCATAACTGGGTAGTAATATAGTTATATTAATATTGTAATAGCATGATAATAAAGGGGTAGTATATGTTGATGTTTTCAAAGTATTATAGGCTACTATCAGTGTAATACCTTCCAAATTAGATAACCCTTCTTGGAATTTAAAATTGGTAATAACCATATTATAATGCTGCAATTTATCCACCCTTTATGTTTCAAATATGTCCCTTTTGTTTCAAGGTAATACTTTACAAATTATGGATTTAATCTTGTGACTCCTTACCTGGAAACACGTCTGGTATTTTCTGTGTAACAACCATGAATCAGTGGTGCAAAATGCAAAGCCGTCTATTGTGCATGATTAAAAAACAAAACATAGTAAGTTGATGTATCGCTAATGTAATAATATTGATCATCAACCAAGAATTGAATTGCGGCTGCAGTGAAGCCTGAACTCCAATTGGTTGAGGAAGTTCTGGTTCTGGTCTGGTTGACGGAATCCACCAAAGATAAAGCTTTCTGAGCAATGTGCCACATCCAGGCTCTGTGGATTAGCCTGTTGAGTGATGAAAGACACACTATATTTACTTCATATACATATGTCCACTAAATCACGTCTAACTGCATTAGTTCTATGTTCTCATGCAACAAACACGTACCTCTGAGCTTGGGAAGCTAATAAACCCCACGGTCTATCATTATGAAATTAGGCTAAACATCAGTGCCTCAGGGTACACGGTTACATTTCCCTGACTCGCTAATTCATCTAACCACTAGCAATGCACAGTCAGGGCCTTTTTGCAATAGGCCAGAGCTTTAATGAGCCTTTAGCCCCAGCTCCTTTTTCATTGACTTAATGGTAGGGTTGCATTCAGGCACAATGAGGGTTTATTCAAGTTTTGCTCTTGAACACGGTGAGCTGTTGTTAGGCCTCAGGGCAGGAATTAGCAGGACAAAAGCTCTGTGGAAGGAGAAGTAATGACTTCTGGTTGAGGAAACTGACAGAGGTCAGCTGCTCTCCAGCAAAACCTCACCTTTTAGCAGAAAACAAAAACCTATAGGCTGCAGATGGATAATTCGACTAATAAATAAGACTGAGCCAAAAGAGGAACCCTTAAGAGGTGCTAAAAATGAGACAGACTCCCTCTTTAAATAGTGAGTGATAATGTGTGAGAAAACCTGAGGAAATTCACACAGTGGTGAAAAAAAGGAAGACGTAAAAAAGAAAAAGGCGTCTTCTCAACGCCTTTGGCTTGGATGCGCCCACCGCCCTGACTGTAACCCAAGAGGGCCCCTTTGCCGTTAAATAACCTTCAAAAGTCCATGGGCCCCTGTCATGAAAACCAATATGTCATGCAGCTCGCGCTTCCTTTGCTCGGCGTCAACAGCCAGAAGGAAGAGAGAGACAGACGAGTGTGTGGAAAACAGAGAGATAGCAGTTGCAATTCATCTGCTTTGGGTTTTTAAACGATTGATTCAAACGCATCCTGTGGGGGTTTTTGGAGCCGTTTCCCAGAAGCTGTAGGTGTGGCGGGTGGAAGTCTGAGGTGGGAAGTGAACAGCTCTCTGGGTGGAGAGACTTTCACAGGCAGAAGCCGTGCCAAAGGAAGATCTACTTAAGGAACAGGGATTTGATTCAGACTCCAGATAGTTGGGGAAATGATGCCAAGTGTCTGTTTTCATTTTCTATTGTGTGCTCATGATTAATTGGTTTGGATCATTTGTAATGCGTCTTTCTGTAAATGGATAATTCAGCATTTGCCTGATGTTTTGAAGACCACAACAGAAAAAAGCTAATTTTAAGAATGAACATATTTAACAAAACCAGTAAAGGAAACAATGGACATTTGGGGAAATAATCATGTTCTCTTTCTTTCTGAGAAGTTTTTTCACACATCGTCTGTTTTGCATTTCTATTTGTGTACATGTTAAACATGCAAGATACATCATTACATCAGTGAGCTTTTGAGGTGTTGTAGCCTCGGCGTATTTTTACACATTTTTATGAACGTGTTCGTTTGATATTGTGCCAAATCACGGTGAGCACCGGTCGGTCTCCGGTTTACATGACAGTCCAGTTTAGCGGTCTTTGTATTTAAATTTAGCTGAGAAACTGTCTGAGAGCCGTTTGTAAGGTAGTGTTGCAGTCAAGACCACCTAAACCGAGACCAAGTCATCACTAGAGTGTATCGAGACCGAGGCAAGACCGATACTATGATGGGTTGAGACTGAGTCAAGACCAAGACCAAGACCAGTGCTAGTCCCACACTGCATTCCATGATAAATTGTGGAAAATGCTAACCATTGTCACTCCTTAAATTGTTCTACGAGATCCACACTCCTATAAAAATACACCCACTGAAAATGAATTAAGATTCTTCTTCATTCACCTCTTTTATTGCCATAATTGTATCGTGAGAAATGTCTTGATAAAATAATCCAAAGGCAGTTGTAGTCTTGACCAGTCTAGAAATACAATCCAGAGTCCTCTTTATCTGAAACAGAGACAATATGCAGTCGATTCTGAGACGGGACCGAGACCTTCAAAAGTTGTCTTGCGACCAAGACTGATATCAACAACTACAGGAACACTTCTGTGAGGCGACATTGTTTTGGCGGCCATTACAGTTTAATTTGAGTTTAGTCTCTGTGCTCTCTATGTGGATCTCTGCAGTCTTATACATCATCCTTGTGATGCATATAGTAATAAATGCATGGACTACATATGTATTACTTTTCTATATGTATGAAAGGTTGATGAGAACAGCATGGATAGAACACTTTGGACGAGCTTCCTGTTTTTATGCTATTGTCAGATGCAGTAATGGTTCTTGCTCCGTTAAAAAATGCAGCAACATGAAAGTGGTATCGATCTTTTCATCCCACTCTTCCCAACATGGTGATGTATGTTCTTTATTAAAGACCAAGCACGCCTGAGAAACTCATTCTTTCAGCTTTCCTCCTGTTTTACAGTTTGCTACTTTATTTTTTGGATGTGTGAGTGATTGATCTTCATGGCCATCTTGCCCCTATTGACTCACATTATCACATCCACAGATGTTACATAATGTAAAATAACCAAAGTCCAACAAAAAATCCCTTACTTTTCCCAAGTTAATGTCTAATTTCTTCACATAGTTCCAAACTTTGCAGGAATCCTGCCCTTGCAAACCTATCAATCCATCTTAAGGACATGATAACAATATTCTCAATCATCTATTGATGGCAATTTCTAATAATAGGCTGAGGCAGTTCCAATGAGAGCAGTATGGCGCCACTCTCTTCCTCTCTGCCTAGAGGCCGAGGGCGTCCTGGGAGGGGAAACCCACCTCCCCCTGACCCGTAGCACATTACTTAACCCAGACAAATGACAACTCAGCAAAGGTTAAAACAACAAATTTACCAAGGTAAACTCAGTGTTTTATGTATGGGTTAAGACAACAGTATGGATATTGTGCAGCTTGCACCGTTGCCCTTCCTGCATCTGATGCTTAATGTGCATATGTATCCATGTTCTTCATTAAGAGTCTTCAGAGACTTTATCTAAATATTGTCATTGGTCTAAGAACCGTCTTATGAAACAGCTCTATTAAAACAAACCAGCCAGTAAATCCAACCCGTTCTCACTCCCAACTTGTCAAATACTGATGCTTGTTCAGTGGCTCACAGAATCAGATAGCGACCCAAAAACCCTCCTCCAGCATTTCTAGGCAACACAGGGCAGAGCAGCAGCTCGACTGTGGTGCTGTACGACGACGTAGTATTAAGAGAGAGAACGGTAGAGAGTAGTTTGAAAGACACACAGGACTTTCACGTAGGAGCTTGTGTCCTGTTCTTGTGTCCTAAACTGCCCCATAAGTGAGCTGTCAGTTAAACGTACCTCCCGACCCAGAGCGTTAAAATTGACGCCAAGAGTCCAGACCAAGCGCGTCTAAATAAAAGGTTTAGACTCAAGTCCTGAGAGCGTCAAATATGCAACTTGGGTCTTATTTTTGTAGTTTGGCCATCATTCCAATTAGTTATGAACGTGACAATTTCTAGAAGACTTTGTTTAGTGATGGGACCAGAAACATTAGCAGTAATGAGAATTAGATTTTAGGGACTGTTAAGGGGGTGCCGGAAATTCTGCTGAATGTCCCTCCCTCTTTTTAGGCCGTCCCTTCCTCTTTCTTTGTGTTGGCGTTCTCACCTCTGGTGGATTTCTGAGGACTATGGTTACCTGGTCCTCAGATCTCTGCAGGGTAAATCCAGACAGCTAGCTAGACTATCTGTCCAATCTGAGGACTATGGTTACCTGGTCCTCAGATCTCTGCAGGGTAAATCCAGACAGCTAGCTAGACTATCTGTCCAATCTGAGGACTATGGTTACCTGGTCCTCAGATCTCTGCAGGGTAAATCCAGACAGCTAGCTAGACTATCTGTCCAATCTGAGGACTATGGTAACCTGGTCCTCAGATCTCTGCAGGGTAAATCCAGACAGCTAGCTAGACTATCTGTCCAATCTGAGTTGTCCTTTGCGTGGCTTAAACTACTTACGTTCCACCTAAACAAGTTAATTCCTGAGACTTTTTAGCAAAGACACCATGGCTCCGTCTGGCACCAAGCGCCGCCCAAGATGATTGTGATTGGTTTAAATAAATGCCAATAAACCAGAGCAGGTTTTTCTTCCATCCCAGAATGCTGTGTGGACTCACCAGACCCTCCTCCGCAGCGCTGTGGAGAAGGTCTGGACATGACTATAATGTCATTAAGGTTATGCCAACATGTAATAAGTCTTAAACATGGACAGGCGTAAGAACGAGCCTTCCTCTCTACCACAGCTTAGTGCATTCACATTCAAAAATAACATCAACTATTATATCAGTAGTTCATTATGTTAAAACCATTTTTGAATGGACACATTGGGAACATAACAGGTGCAGGTTTATCACATGTTAGGGGTTGTAATACTGATGGATCCCCTCATTTCTTGAGTCCATGGTATGAAGAGGGAGCAGGTTTATTGACCTTGCATTTCAATCCACCTAAAACTAATTTACAGCTACAATAAGCTGCTGGAATTTTTTATGAGCTAACATTTTTCAACTCGTGAGTCAATTTCTCAGTGTTATTCATTGCGGGGCCACTGACATACATCATCATTTTGTGAGGAATGTAATTACAGAATGAATTTTTAAATGACAATTAGTCGCTTTCTTGACACCCTGTGGTCTTAAACCAACAAAAACACACTGGTTTGGTCTCCTCGGGTTCCCCTATGTGTAATATTATCGTGGTGAGTGAGGCAAATACATGTAGTCCAGCTTTGTCACATCCCTAATGTGAAATATCTCCCGGATATTTCCCTGAGGACCAGCGGGGCTGGAACCCCCAGTACCCCATGTGACTTCATAAGTCAGTCTTCTGCCAAGTGTAAGAATGAGGTGCTGTGAGGATTTAAAGAGGTGATTCATTCTTAAATTGAGTTACCAGGCAGAAGAAATGGTAGCCGACACACTGCAAGCTATTAAAACAGAAGCTCAGACAGAGGGAGAGAGATTGCTCAACCAAATGGATGCTTTTACCATGTGTGCTGGAGGAGTGTTGCGCTCCACACTACTCTTGAGTGTTAAAGCGGAGGGTCACACTCTAATAGCCCTCGCCTGTTACGTTAATAATAAAAGCAGAACCACCAACATAAACATCACAAGTCTAACGTACTAGAGGGGACCAGGGGGGAGTCTGGATCCAATCAGAGAGGGTTAAACCAAACTGGAAAGAAAGTGAAAGAAAATATGGGAACAAATAGATGCATCAACCCAAATTAAATGAGCATTCATAGATGATTGATGAAGATTATATTGGGGCCTGATTTGATAAACAGAGGAAATGTGACCCCCAAGCCTTCCCCGTGCCTTTTATTAATATTTGGCCACCAATGTACACCCAATTCCTTGAAGTGTTTCTGCGGCTCCACAAAGCTGAAAGAGGAGCCCAAGATTTAAGCTAACCACCCCCCACCCCCCTTGCAGTCTGATGGTGGGACCACAGCAAAGCTTGGGTTTCAGCTTCTCCGAACACCCACACCTCTTCACCCTCGCCCCACGATCTGACACACCGAGCCACGTGGAAGGAGAAGGCCAATACATCTGGAATATATCCAGACTTGCATTCTATTGTTTTTCAGAAAACTGCATTCCCTTCAGGTTGAAAAAAGGCTCGAAAAAAAAAAAAATCACTTTAACTGTGAGATATTTAAACCCACTAAAATTAAACAAAACCAACCTGATATATTTAGATGAAAGCAGCTGATAACTCATATTACGGGTGTAAAAATAAGCCGCCCTGCCTCTCTTTGCTTAGGAGGAAGAGTTTTAGCTTAAACCCTAGCCAGTGTATCACTGCCCATGTTTACTGTTGTTGCTGTGACAGTATAGACATAATTCAGAATATATGTTGATGTTAATATTTAAATGTAGTTCAAATCAAAACACTCTCGTTGAAGAACTAAAGTATAACCCCCTGTCATGTCTGTGTTGAATCAATATTAAAATGTAGCTGAAATTACTGATTTTATTGAAAAAAGACAGTGTATCTTATCATTACAAATGTGTTTAGTCAGATCATGCACCAAGCATCTAGATACATAAGATCTTCATATATGTCCTTTTGCACATGTGACAAACTCAAGGCCCGTGGGCCAAATCCGGCACTCATAACATTTAACAATTTAGGTTCATGATGAATGTCGGCCCACCTAGATTTTGTCGCTTTTTCTGAAGATTTTGTTACTTTTGTCAACGCTTTTTTGCAACCTTTGCTCACTTTTTCCCTCATACTTTTCAACCTTTTTTCTTTGATGGTAAGTTACTTTTTTGGGGCTTTATGTCGACCAAGCTGTAAGAGAGAAGAGTATATGAGACATTACTTATAATACAGTCAAAGATGTTTAACTTTATCAATTAAATAAAATCATGTCAATAAACTAAACATGCCTGGCCCGTTGACGTGCTTCTTATCTTCCAGTGTGGCGCGTAGTGAAAGTGAGTTCGACAGCGCTGTCCTATTGTCATGACGAAAAAGTTATTTACGTAGTGTCTGGTATTTTGCAGTGCAATGAACTCACTGAAACAGGCGTTTAGGCCACAGGAGAGTAAAACTTAGGTTCTCTTGCATACTTGGGTAAGACACTTTAACCCTACAATTACAGCCTCCACTTAAGTTTGAGTTAGCCAAGAAGCTCCAGCCCTCTACAGCGAAGAAAGCCTCCGTCATCATATCTGAGTGCTGTTTGTCATTAGCCGGTACACTTGAATGTCATATGGCCAGGCTCAGAATGGGTGCTGTCATCGGAGACATTAGTCAGCTGGACGCCTCCGTCCAAAACAAATGAATCAAGCAGAGATGGAGAAATGATGGGTGTAAACAGTTGCTTTAAAATAGCTCACAGCAGCCCTATTTATCTTCAGGTGGACAGTGACATGGGATATAATGTCAGTGCAAAGACATATGTTGTGGTGAACAGGAAATGCAACATTTTTTTGCTCACCTAATTCACACCGTTAGACAGATGTGCCATTAGGCTTAAGTAACTTTTGACAGTTGCTGTTACTACTTTTTTAATATTATTATTTTTCAATACTGCCATGACACTGGGCTGCTCTAGGGGACGCAACAAAGAGGAAATGAACCGCCACAATCGGTAGATGGTGACAACAATGGCCGCCAGGACAGTTGTGGTTAGGAAAAGAACAACGGGGAAAGGAACCGTCACACGTGGCACCCGATGCTCGGTCTCTGGTGTAAAAGTCCTATGTTGTTGGACCCATCCACCCCCCCAACCAACCTCCGTCCGTGGACTTTCGGCTTTTCAATACTACTGGCTACCGTAATCATGCTGTTATCACGAAAGGTGCTTCCCATTTCGTCCTGACCACCACGAAAAAAAATATCTATAGATATCTATACAGCCATGAGACCATCATCATGACCATCACCGCTTGCAATAGAAGGTGAATTTATCGCCATGACGCTGTCACATGTTAGTGATGTAGGCTACTTTGAATTTTTCAGAACTTTTATGCTGGTTTGCATAAAAATGTAACCAATTTCAGCTCCTACACAGGATCGGACCGGTAAAACTGGAAATCGACCCAACTCTAAATTATAAGTCATCACCATTATGTATTTTTGGACTGCACAATCTCTTGTTATTTATCATGACACAGCTGTAACACTAGCAGGCATATGGTGAATTATCAGAGCCACACGGGGGGTACTGTGATTCCTGTGGTAAACCTTCAGGCCAATGCACAGTGGATTGTCTCGCTCTCCTTCCCAACAGCCTATCAAAATAAACAGTAACGTCTGATGAGGGATGGCATGTCCACCGCAAAGACAAACAAAATGAAAAGCTCAATCACACGATGGGATCCGGTTTCATACGGAGCAGCCCATGATGAGAAAACCAGGCCTGGCCGCAAAAACGGCCGTTTACCTCCAACTTGGCAGAGTAATGACTGACAGGACATTCCTCCATCTCACCACCAGCAACCCCTTCTGCACTTCCTTGTTCCCTACCCCTTTAGTGCCCAGAAAAGAACAAATCTGATAACAAAATAGAGCTAAATTATTTTCATGTGGACCACGCAGGCCTGTAAAGCTTGTAATGCTGAGCATTGATATGTCACACTCCATGCTATGGGATACCACAAACATTTTACTGCCTTTTACAGTAAAAACACATAGTGTTCATCAGTGTTGGAGCATGGACACATTGTCGTGTGTTGGTCAAGCTCACATTTAACACCTGGCTGGGGTTGATAGAGGAAAGGTCATGGAGGCCACCAAGAATACAAGAAACCAGCCTCTGGGGACCATGAATGTCCAAATCTTAGACAGACCCAAAGGAAATGCAAGCCTACCATCCTTCCGAGGCTAGTCAGAATTAGTCAATAAATGATGCCATTTGATCAAACAATTGTTTCATTGAGTCTAATGTCCCATGGGCTGTACATAGTAAATGTTTCAGAGATTTTTCCTGCAGAGAGCAAGGAGACTAAAGCTGAGGGGGACTGATGGGAGTCCCACTGTAGGTATCTATGGCGTAGGTTTTGATTTATATATCCTGTAATAATAACCATGTATGTGTAAAAGGGGCCCCAATCTATCCAATAGTTGTTGGACTCGTCGGAGTCCAACAACTGACAAGCTCCTGCTGAGACAGAGACAGAGACAGAGACAGGTGAACAGCCAGACACACTACCCCTCGTTTTCTGTCACATAAACATGAGTTCTCTGTGTTTCCAGATGGCCTCTGTCCATACACACACTCAGATCAGATCTGATCTTCATGGGATTTCCCACACATACACTTTCTATCAGATCTGCAGTGTCACACACACACACACACACACACACACACACACACACACACACACACACACACACACACACACACACACACACACACACAGACACACACACACACACACACAGATTCTAAACCTAACCTAATCTAACCTAACCTAAACCAAGTTAAAGCTACGGCTGGGAATCAAATGTAGGATATTCATTTTAAAATGCATCATGTTAATAATCAATTGAAGACATTTATATTTTTTTGGCTGTTATTACCTACTACATCATCTCAAGATAAATCAAGTTGTGGGGTGTTCATATGCAATTGGAATCTTGAGATTATTTATTTGAAGATGTTTATGTCCTATCATTGTGAACTGGAAAGACTACAATGACTATTATTAATCATTATAGTTAATTAATTACTATTATTTAATTATAATCAGTTTCAGGCTCAGTTTGAATGTTTTAAATAACAGCTGTAAGTCTACATTTGAGCTCCATTTGTTATCTGGAGATGATAACATCGAGTTGTGTAATCCTTGCAGTACTGAACTGAGCAAGACACTGGCAAGAATTGGTTTGGCTGAGATATTGAGATCTGTGTGTGTGTGTGTGTGTGTGTGTGTGTGTGTGGGAACAAGTGATTAAGACCTGGAGGTGGTCACTGGTCGTGCACTTCCAGTTTTTACAGACTTCAAAGCATTCATAACACCAACCTCAGTTGTGCCACTAAATCCAATTAAAACAAGCCCAAATTGCTTCCCACTTGTTGGGGTGATGATGAAAAACATAACTCCGGGGTTTCCAGACAGAGGAAGCTCGGAGACACAAGCCCTGGGCCTCTGCACAGTGCTGATTATGTTGGTCCAGATCAACCATCTGCTATTCAATTGTTACCTGAAGAACAAAAAAAGTGGAGTGTTTGTCTCTGTGTCTCAGATCAGCAGAGTAGAACCACTGAGCCAACAGGCCTCTAGGGGCCGGTGGGCCCTCTGACACGCCGCTGCAGGCAGGGGAGCTGTGCTCTTGCTGGAGCGAGACTGAGCCACTGTGGCAACACACTGGTTGTCCGAACCCCCTTTCGTGGCCATCAGGCCTCATGATCTGGGATATCCATGTCATCACGCGTGAACGGGCACACTAGGGCAAACCGTGACGGCAAACACTGCCCCCCCCCAGCAAATGAGAAGCTCTAAATCACAGAAGGTGCAGTGCAGGATAAAGATGTGTGGTTTAGGGCCAGGTCTTGTTCAAAAATAGTCAATACCGGTACCAACTTTTGAGAACCACAGGCAATCAGCTCTATTTTACCTCAAATTTGTGTCATCTGCTTTTAGTAATGCATGCATGCATATTTTTCGTTTCCCACACTTACTCCCGTGTGTGACGTGTATGTTCACTAGTCTGCCTACTGGAGATTTACAGGCAAAACTGGCTGTAATATCCAGCATTAGAACGTAAACTTATAAAATAAGTTGGGTTTAATTCTCTCTGCACCCCTGCAGCTCACTGAGCGTGAAGCTAACAGATAAGCCCGACTTTACTTTTAACTGGAGGAGGCTATATGACAACTTAGCTGTTCACTGAATAAAGCGTGTAAAGCACTGCACATTTCTAGAACTTAAGGTATTTGTTATGCACACCCATGGCTTAGTTTGCATTTCCAAGAGAAGGGTTAATCTCTGATCAGACAACCTTGGCCCAAACCTGGTCATTGGTGTGAAAGAGGTACAAGTGGCACAGGAGATTAACCCTGCCTGTGGGCATCAAACTGTTTCGGTGGCAGTTTGACATCAGAGGACTGGGAGGCTGCTGAGGTCATACTGGACTCACTCACTCTAACTGGACTCACAATTCCATTCTCCATCTGTCTGTCTATCTATGTAACAGACTGAGTGTGGAATGTGAAATTCAGGATGTGAGGAGATGTTGGACTGGGATCTGGATCTTCCTCTGACTGCCCTCAGGAGCCTGTGCTTGATGACAGCATCCTGGGCCGTTAGTCAACCATCAGCTGGGGACACATAGACGTCCATGTCTATGATCTCACCCGTAAACTGCTAAGGTGTATCCGTCCAGCTAGGTTTGTTTGGATTTGGTTTTCAGCGTGGAGTGTCCAGTGGGGGAATGTAACTAAGTACACATTTACTCCTGAGTTCTGTACTTCAGTCCAAATGTTGAGGTACTTGTACTTTACTTGAGTCTTTTTTTTTCATGCCACTTTCTTCTTCTACTCCGCTACATTTCAGAGAGAAATATTCTACTTTGTACTTTAGTACAAAGCTTTAGTTACTAGTTACTTTAGTTACTCCTCTACATTCATCTGACAGCTTTAGTTACTAGTTACTTTAGTTACTAGTTACTTTAGTTACTCCTCTACATTCATCTGACAGCTTTAGTTACTAGTTACTTTAGTTACTAGTTACTTTAGTTACTCCACTACATTCATCTGACAGCTTTAGTTACTAGTTACTTTAGTTACTAGTTACTTTAGTTACTCCACTACATTCATCTGACAGCTTTAGTTACTATTTACTTTAGTTACTAGTTACTGTAGTTACTCCACTACATTCATCTGACAGCTTTAGTTACTATTTACTTTAGTTACTAGTTACTTTAGTTACTCCACTACATTCATCTGACAGCTTTAGTTACTAGTTACTTTAGTTACTAGTTACTGTAGTTACTTCACTACATTCATCTGACAGCTTTAGTTACTATTTACTTTAGTTACTAGTTACTTTAGTTACTCCACTACATTCATCTGACAGCTTTAGTTACTAGTTACTTTAGTTACTCCTCTACATTCATCTGACAGCTTTAGTTACTAGTTACTTTAGTTACTCCTCTACATTCATCTGACAGCTTTAGTTACTAGTTAATTTAGTTACTAGTTACTTTAATAACTCCACGACATTCATCTGACAGTTTTAGTTACTAGTTACTTTACACATTCCTGAACACATTACACATGTAGTTTATAAAATCAGATGTTTTATTATCAATACAATTAGCCTACAAGTCCAGCTGAGAAGATGAGACCATTAAAGTGCCCATATTCTGCTCATTTTCAGGTTCATAATTGTATTTTGAGGTTGTACCAGAATAGGTTTCCATGGTTTCATTCGCAAAAAACACCTTTTTAGTTGTTGCTGTTCTTCTATCCTATCTTTGTTGGGAGCTGCACATGCTCAGCAGCTCGGTAAGATCCCATCAGCTGATAACTCTTTCTCCAGCTTTGGTCAGTCCAAGGCAGGATTAGCTGGGAGACTTCTTCTAGACCAGGGCCACTTGTGGAATCCCTGCACAACAGGGACAGGAAGTAGTTCTTTTGGAGATTCTGGTCAACTAGTAGCTGTTGTAGCAGTGTTTCACCATTGAGAATGAGCTAGCATGCTACGGTTAGCCACCTCGTCTCTAGTGACGTAGAAAGCTGTGCAGATGTTGGACAGGTCACCCAGAGACTGAAGACAGAGGACATTCAGAAACCGGATCTCACTCAAAACACCATGGCTGTTTTTTTTCCAAGTTTGTATGTAGCACCAGAGACACAAAATAACACCCAAAATCCCAGAACATTTTTTTTTTTTTCATAATATGGGCACTTTAAACACTGTTTGGATTCTTCACACTTTCTAAAATGTGAAAAATGTTCTGCATTGACTACTTTCAATACTACTAATGAACTACATTTTCCTGACGATTCTTACTTACTGATAGGTGGAATATTTTAGCATACAGGTTTTCAAATGCATCTATGCTAATGATCTTTCCAGAGAAGGGTCAGTTTGAAGGTGACACTAGCTCGCAGGAATAGATCGGAATGTGTAAAACTATGTGTCTTACAAATAAGGAGTAGTTTGAAGGTAACCCTATCCCACGGAAATAGGGGACAAGAAGAAAAGTATAAAGGAGGAGTTATTCTGATAACATTGAATATGAATAATATTCATAGAGACCCACAGTTATCTTCCTTGTTCAATATTGAACAATGCTGAAATTTAATCTAAATTCATTGGACTTGTCATGTGTGAAGTCTCCTCCATCATTTTGCGTTATCCAATCATTACACTTACTTTAACTAAAGTTACATGTTCAATGCAGGACTGCAGTGTTGTACTAGTACTTTTACTTTAGTAAAGGATCTGAATACTAGGAGTGTCCCTCTGTTGTACAGGGTTAGTGATAAATCCTGATCTGGGATGTTGGACAGTCTGAACTTGTTGGAACTGTTGCATATTGTATGTGTTGTCATCATTTTCTCCCAAATGTTATATTATTTCATTTCATTTTAAATCATGAATGATTACATTATCACATATTGTCTAACTAAAAAATGAATGAATGACTGGATGAGTGATTTTTAGGGCTTATTAGTACATGTGAGATAATTAATGTGATACTGTATGTCCCATTCATAGTCTCAACACGCTGTGCGGCCATAATAAAAATGAATCCCCCCCCCCATTACTGTGGTTACTCAGGGAGACCATGGGAGAGAGAGCTAGAGTAGTGTTCTCGCGCTCCACCTCTCCTGATTAGTCTCAGTCATCACCTCCAGCTGAGCTGATGTTGACACAAGTCACAATAAGAACAACACACACACACACACACACACACACACACACACACACACACACACGCGGGGTTAAACCTTGAATACTATAAAGGGGGCCTTGACAAGCTTAGAGCACTGACACACACACGCTCACACACACACAAACAGAGGGGGAGCGGTGGGGGGTTAAAACTTGAACACTATAAAGGGGGCCTTAACAAGCTTAGAGCACTGATCAGTATGCATGCACGTGCACACACACACACACACACACACACACACACACACACACACACACTGTACTCAATGCTGGGAGGTATACACTCCAGTAATATGGATATCAGGTTTTGGTGGCTGGGATGTGAGGCCCTAGATGCCAGATTTGTTCTTTCCACACAGCCTTTACATTTGAGTGTGGGGGAACACCATGAGGGTCCGGGGGCAGTAGAAGGGGGTGGGGGGGGGGGAACTACCATCCATCAAAGAGGCGTATCAAACTACTTGACACTTTTCTGTCAGGCACACAGGTTTTTTTTGTTTTCATCTTAAATGAGAGTTTTCATTTTAATTGGCAGGGTTGTACCTTTCTGTAATGGCCGTGACACAGCAACCAGACGGCAGCATAAAAGGCCGTCGGACTGACCCCCTCCCCGAGTTGGTCAAAAAAACTGATTGGACGAACGCGTCACGTGGGTCTGGATGGTTTAAAGCCAGACTGTCATGGCGTCTCGTTCAGAACACAATCTCATATTTTACTAAAATAGATCTCTGAAATGTGTTCCTGAAATCGGCCGTGCAGCGGCTGAATCTGTTTATATCTCAGATCCACGAAGGTCAGTTTGAAAGATTTTCCTCCGATTTTGAGAGACATCCAGCTTCCTGTTCCTGGGTTAGCCCTCCACCAATCAGATTGGTCACTTGAATCCAACTGCCGGCAGTGCCCGCCTTCCGACCGAGCATGTCAGGTCAGCCAAAATGAAGGCAGCCGCCCCCCCCGATGGACGACAGTCCGACGGCCGATTGTCGGGTTGGTGTGTCAGCGCCTTCAGGACGCTTACGTTATTTGTTACCCTCCTTTGTATCATTTTCTTCCTCTCCTTGCATGTTTTCTGACTAGTTTTGCTTTTGATGCTGATGGTAAAGGCTTGCGACCAACTGACTTCAAGTAAGATTCAACTGGTATGAGATCATAAGGGCTAATATCTGACTGACTGCCATTTCCATGCTGCCATGCAAAATGACAGAGATTATAGGCTTCAGTGTGACTGCTACACTGTGGAAATCATTTCATATATTCTTCCTGCTTCCCCACAGCAGCTATTTAAAATGGATAAACCATAGGAGAAACGACAGGCGTTGACATGTACAAACACAATATTCCTCTTGCAATTTGTGATCGGAGAGTCCCTGGTTCTTATCTTAACTATTAACTAAGAAAATGGGAATGGAATGTGACTTTAGACAACGCTAGCATGCTCTCGAGCCTCATTACCACTGTACGGTACAGCTCGACTCTCCTCCCCTCATTTCCGGGTATATTTCTTTCTTTTTTTCTCTTTTATAAAACAATGCTTTGATTGATTATTTCATAATGTAGATGGGAATCTTTGCTGATTGTCATAGCGATGCAATAAGTAGAGCATTGTGTTTGTACCGGGTAGCTGTCCGCGTGAATGTGAAGCACGGCGCTGCTAGAACTTTCTCCAAGTAAACAACCAAAGCACACATTTTCCTGATGACTCCTGTTTGTGTGTGTGTGTGTGTGTGTGTGGGGGTGTCAATTAAGAGCGAGTAAGTGTCTTTCGTCTCCACCTCCTCACTACCTCCTCCTGCTCTGTAAATAACCCTGTTTATGTTAGTAACATCAAACGGCTGGTTAACAGCTAGATGACCAAACCAACTGTCCACCCTCCCACGACCCCCTCTTCCCCCCTCTACTACCACACAGCGCTCTCTCATTTAACAACTGGGGAAGTTAGCACGGACAGACGCATGGTGTCATCATCTGCCTACACACACACACACACACACAGCCCGGGGGTAGGCCAGCAACAGGTTTGACCTCTGACCTGTAGATCTGCTAACTGCCGATCCGCAGCTAGATAAAATCAGCTCTCATCAGCACAGTCGCCCTATCCACGCAAAATAGCATTTTGATACAGGAACAGGAAGTAAATAAGTAAAGTTATTAAAAACCTTGTTCAGCTTGGTTGTCCTTGTTTTTGTCTATTTCTGTGTGTGTACCGTGAGAGCAACAGGACGCTGGAGTCAAATTCCCTGCATGGGTTCACACACCATTAAAGACCATTCTGATTCTGGTTAAGTCCATGCTCATGGTCAGTGGTCTTTAACGTGAACATTTGCTGGGGATTTCATATTAAAGTGGGTACTGTCCTCTCTTTTGTATATAGGGGAAATTTTAGAATTTATTTGAAATGTATTTTGAACATGATGTAAATGGTGAGACAGGGTTTGATTCCCACTGTGATACATCAACCAGTGTGTCCCTGAGCAAGACACTTAACCCCTAGTGGCTCCAGAGGTGTGCAACCTCTGATACATAGCAAATTATAAGTCGCAATGGGAAAAAAGCGTCAGCTAAATGACATGTAATGTAATGTAGCTCTGTCACCAAAATGGTACTTAAAATGCAATGTGAGTTATGAACATATTTGACTTGGAAATGTTGTGGTATTTTGTGAAAAAAGTCTTTATCAAAAGAAACTCTTTATAACATGACACCCACTTATTGACTGTAATCAGCATCAGGCTCAGGGATCTGCACAGTCTGATAGACACATGCTTTAGCTATGCATTTTTTTTCATTAAAACTCAGTTATTATTAACACAGGCATGTCACAGATAGGTGTACATGGCTTCCCCACTGTGGTTAAAAGTTGACCCTTGTCTGGCAGGCATTTTGTCCATCGTTTGAAGTGGCTTTGATGGACGGACTTTGCGAAGGCATCAGCTGGTTGACAGCTCCCTTGGTCTGACTGACACGCTAGCGAGCAAACACTAAACTATTCTTAGAGGGGGGGGTTGTAATTGATAAGTGTGTGTTGAAGTATGGGAGAGGTTCTGGAGAAAAGCTTAACCTGACTGCAGCCTTAGTCTTGGAAACAAGGTAGTTACCCTTTAAGTAAAAATACTAATACCACACTGTAAAAATACTCTGTTAAAAGTAAAAGTCCTGCATTGAAAATAGTGTTCATAGTAAAAGTACTCGCAGATATATCCTCACATTATAGAAACCGGAAACGATCCAAAGACTTCTGTCTCAAGTGTTTGATGGTCTGGTCATTTCAGCTACTTTTAGGCCTGTATATGTATAGTAAAACATCATATATTATAAACCACATGCATTTTTATGCAGAAATCTTAATGTATAAAGTAACTAAAGCTGTCAGATCAATGTAGTGGAGTAAAAATCACAATATTTCTCTCTGAGATGTAGCGGAGTAGAAGTAGAAAGTGGCCTGAAAAGAAAAAAGGTACAAGTACTACCTCAACATTTGGACTAAAGTACAGGACTTGAGTAAATGTACTTTCCACCACTGGATATGTGTTCCCAGACCAAGACCTTTTCAGATGGGCTGCTTTAGTGTTGGAGACCAGGAAAATAGAGAGAGACAGATGATGTGGTGAGTGGAAGACCACACTAGAGGTGGCTTTTCCAAGGCCTTTGATGGATTGACAAGACTATTCGCTGTGTAAGAGCCCAGCTGAACCTGCCGTCTGGATCAAATCTCTGCAGTTACTGGGGTGTCACATGCAACCTGAGCGCTTCGATAGTCTTCTCACTTCTACCCCTGTCATACTCCAGGTTTTTTAGCTTTTCACTGACTAGTGCAACACCCAGTGTCTCTGGTAAACCCATAGAGCTCCTGTTGCATTCTTTCATGCACCTCAGAGACCTGACGCGCTAACGTCTTTACAAGACACAAGAAGCTCCTACGTGGGTGCTCGGCACATTCTTGGGCTACTGAGAAGAATCTTACGCATTTTGGCTCCACGTCCAAATTCACACCACTCCTTTTTCATTGACAGGAGAGTGTTTCTATAGAGTTGGCTACATAAATGAAATGATTGGGAGGCGTAGACCAAGAGGGAGCACTGATGAGTGTTTCTTGGTTGCATTTTAGTTAAAACCTTCACATTCTATTCTTTAGATAGTTAAAGGTGCCCTGGCACACGTATTTCATGACTTTGTTGTAATGTCTGAAGTTCTACCATGGACTCTGGGCTAACAGCTAGCCAATGAGAGCCTGGCTATCAGCATCCTTTACCCAGCTCGTTAATAGTAATGAGCTCAGGCAACATGACATCAGACTGACCAGCTGTTTTCATTGGCCTGATTTCTCCTCTTATTTCTTTCCAGTGGCTAGAGCTGACAGAGGAGGTAGCAGTTCATATTCACATTTACCACATAACACACACACACATGCCTGATAAAAGATTTTAAAAAAACGCAAGTCAAAACAGTTTTGTGTGGCAGGGCACCTTTAAGCCAAACCTCCTAAAAACAGAAGTGAACCTTACAGCACTCTACCTTCAGAAGGAAGAGGACGCTTGCCATTAATCATCACGGTTTGTTTTCTCAGGGTCATAAAGTCCCAGTGTGAGACACGTCCAAGTCTGTTTCCTTCCTTTCTCTTGTCCAAGAGACAGCTCCAGCTTTAGCAGCGATAAGAGCAATTCAGGAAAAAAAACATCTCCTAGAAATATGACGTGACATGTATTCATGTTATTTGTGTCAAATAATATAGGTTGGGGGGTTCAGGGTGATGTGATGGAGGGATTACCATACATGGTAAATTCAGTCTGATGTACTGTATATCTCCACAGCAAAATTAAAAGCCTATCTCTATTATGAACTTGTTTTGTAATAAAGGCCTTGTTCTCTCTGATTGTGCTGTAACTCAACAATGCCAGATTGCAGCAGCTTACTTCCTACTTTAGACTTAAAGAGACACAGGGACAGAGGCAGTCCAGCGTGTGCATGTGTCCATCATCGTGTTTGAGGTTTATTGGCATTTCTAAACTCCAATTGGACAGATAGTCTAGCTAGCTGTCTGGATTTACCCTGCAGAGATCTGAGGACCAGGTAACCATAGTCCTCAGATTGGACAGATAGTCTAGCTAGCTGTCTGGATTTACCCTGCAGAGATCTGAGGACCAGGTAACCATAGTCCTCAGATTGGACAGATAGTCTAGCTAGCTGTCTGGATTTACCCTGCAGAGATCCTCAGAAATCCACCAGAGGTTAGAACGCCAACACAGAGACAGAGGACGTTGACGGACACCCGGACAAAAGGAAGGACATGCGGTGGAATTTCTGGTGGCACCGGAGCAATCCCGGAAGTGGAACATTGTGGATATAGACTACTTATTGCTTGCAATTTTAGGGCCAGAGGTCCAAATGACCCTTTTAGCGTATCTGGAGCTATCTGGGGTTGTAATAGATCCCTCTTTCCTCACCATGGGGCTTCTGATGTAACCCCTTCCACACCAACCCATCAACAGCCAATGCTAAAAGCACTGAAAAGATCCTGGTTCTTCACAGAGACCTGTAAAACACATGGGTCCATCTTTGTCGTGGACCAGTGATGGGACGAGACAGTAGGGGTCCAGGTGGGGAGGGAGAGGGGTTTATAGAGATCCAATGTTCTGTCAAAGCGTCACACTTGAAACTTTGAATAACTGTATATCCTTCAAGATTGTATGAACAGCTGATCCACTCACTGAGGGAAGCCTGGCACTGACCACGGCTGCATACCAAAAACTCAGACCGTAATGGAAAGTACACAAACTGATCACATCATCACTAATGTTTTTTCTGGCTTTAGGAAACACTTTATTTTACTTCCTGGGACTTTGAAGCTACGTTTTAAAGCATGACTACTTGCAATAACCATGAGTCATCTGAACAGTTAAAAAATAACATTCAAATCAAAGTGTTAAAGTCCCATTTTCACAGGAACAGATTGAGGTGGAAACCTCTTATTCATATTGCCCATCTATCATTGTAAATGGACTGCATTTATATATTACCTATACTCTTACTGGACAGAGCACTTTATAATATGCTCTGATTCACGCATTCACACGCACACTCATACACTGACGCAAGGCACTGGCCTGCCCATTGGGAGAAACTTTGAGTTCAGTGTCTTGCTCAAGGACACTTCTAATAAACTGCAAATATCGACAAGGAGTCGGGGATGGGACCGCCAACCTTGTGATTAAAGGACAACCTCCTGAGACCCAGCAGTGGTCTCGCTTTGCCAGACCTTCCTCCACAACCTAACATTTCATCAAATTGATGCATTCTTATCATTGTCTTTCTTCCAACTCTTCCGTCTTGCTAAGCTATACCATAATTATTATGTCCACTTAAGTTTGAAAGAGACATGAAACTCATTTGCTGGGAACTGTGTTTGATATTTGGAATTGTCAGAAAACACAAAATAACAAGCCAAGTTGTTTTATGTCAAGCTAATGAACTTAAGGACCTAAAGGATTTGGATGGCACAAAACTCTGAATTTCTGCCAGTCAGTGTAAGTGCACAGTATAAAGTGGTCCCACAAGCCCTGTGGCTTATGGCTTCATATGAAAAGTCCATTGAGCGTGAGGGGGAAATGGAATAAGCTCAGCCTCAAGGCTGATCGGACAAATCAGAGCCGCATGTCTGACACAAAAGGTAAGCCATCCATGGGTGAAGCCTCTCATACTGTGCGCATCTGGAAAAGTCCTTGTTAGTATGAAGGCAGCATAAAAGCTGTAGTTTTATCCCCAATGACTGATCTGTGCATTGATTTGGCCTTTGAAATATCAGACACAGGACTTCTTTATGATGTTCAAACAGCATTACCTAAACCTCTTGGCACTCTTTGTTAAAGCTGTGCCTCTGGTACTTTAAACTAAACCACATACAAAAATAAGATGTTTGGAGCATGGAAATTTATTCTTGATGTTAGGGTCAGTACCCCAACATTCAGAATGAACTTCCATGCGTATAGGTAAAAATTATCTTAACTCAGAGTCCATTTATTAGCTTTTTTTGCTGGCTTAGGTGGCATGACGTGACCTAAGTGTGGAACGTCAAGCCCAGTTTCCTGAAGAATTACGCTCATATTGGACAATTCTGCAGATTCGCGTCCAGTGTCAACATTCAGCACCAATTCAGGCAGTAGTGTGTGCTTTATATTGCATGGTGGAAAGTAAGGTAGGGTTGTGGGGGTGGTGGAAGTTTGTCTGCCTTTCAACTGCAAGAGCCAAGAGGTGGCGTTCTGTCGGACATGCATTACCATAACCAAGTTTTAAAGTTGACTTATAATTTTTCACTCTCACTCACTTAATTGATTTCTCTTTTGTTTTTAAGATTGTTCACTTCTATTGAGATTATCTCCATATGGCAGTGTGCTCATAACCTGAGCCAGAGCCTTTTGGTATTTGTAGTCCCGTATCCATACTGTAGATGCCATACACAGATATTTTAAAAATTGAGATATTGTCAAATTGTTGGGACCAGTGACGCCATTCTCATATGACTATGAATTCTGTTCCATGCCCTAATGAAAACAGACAAAAAACACAATTGAAAGCTCTAGAAATTAGAGCTAAAGTTCAAAGCACAAAAACAGGCATGGATCTTGAGTTGGGACTATTTTGTCACATAAATAAAATGCCTTTGACATTTGCATTCAAGGACACAACCATAACCAACTTTAAAACTTGGTTATGGATGAAGAAAGATTATGGTAATAAAAACAAATGTTAATTGCAGGTCTGTGACAGAACGCCAACTCTGGCCTCTTGCAATTGAAAGTCAGACAAACTTCCACCACTGTCTACTTTACTTTTGCTGGATAAAGAACACACTACTTCCTGCATTGGCACAACGCCACATAAATTCCTAATGTACAAAAATAAATAAAACACAATTAAAAAAGGAAACTTCATAGTCCTGAACTGCTTAACTCATTCAGAGTCGGTTTTATACAGATAGAAAGGAGAGTCCATGGAAACTCAAAAACTCTCACCTGTCTGGCATAGGGTGACCATACATCCCGAAAATTCAAGACAGTCCCAGAATCCAAGTAGTTGTCCTGAATCCTGAATCCTGCCCTAATTGTCCCGAAAGTTAGAGCAAAGTCTCAAGAACAGACAGAACTGATAGAACCCTAAAAATGATGGTCATGATGGTGATTGAGTCGTCTTGAATTGTGATAACACACATTGCTATTTTTCAGTCATTGTTGAAATGGAGGAAAAACAAAGCATTTTACAATGTGTGAAGGAAGGAGTTTGGTATGTCACACAGGGGGGTGGAGTCAGACGTCAGGCTGCATGCTAGCAGCAAACTATCTAACAACACAACTGTACAGACCAACACTTTGTGTTTGTTTTATTTGTTTCATAATGACATTTGAGTTTATGATTGAGTTCGTCCCAAATGTGATCCATTCTCATCTGGTCACCCTAGTCTGGCAGGATCTGCTTCTAAAGCGCCATTCAACAGAATACAGGTCTTTAGAAGCAGAACATCCATGTTTGACACGGTTCCTTTTCCTGAAGCGCTTGTTGTAGGTTTCAGCTTTCCACATTCCTCAACTCTTTTTAAAAGCCAAATATTTGGACGGGTTCTCCAGCAACCAACTTGAAATGCAGAACGGAACAATACCTCAGCAGGAACCACATAACAGAAAGATATCAGTCCTCAAACCTTAGCCCTGAAGCTCCCAACAATCAAAGCAATAAAGTCAGCTTCTGGAATACACCAGCTTTGGGTTTGCGGACAAGATGTGTCAGAAGCTGAAACATCTTGTGAAAAACTGCTCTACTGTCTGACATAGAGGGGAACCATTCATCAATGCCACTACGGCACATAAACCTTTTCCCTCTTGAACTGACTGTTGATGTTACAGCTGGACAGAGAGAGGAAAACGATCCACTCCTGGACCACGTTTGTACAGAGGAAGACATTTTTTACAGGCGGACATAATATTATTCAAGGTTTCAGTCCTTTTGCACAATCCAACAGTGATCCAAGGCAGATGGTCCTTCCCTTATTGCCATTATTCAGTATTAAAGATGTTTAATAGATGGCCATCCAATTATATTGACGTCATCCACATTGTCGAACTCATTTAAATGTTGAGCCATGGCATTGAAAATCTTATAGATGAAAACACAAAGCTATGATTTCCTTAACAACAGACTCTGCTGACTCTCGTTCCATTCTCCACACCGCTGTCTTCAGACAAGAAGTCACCTTGTGAGGGCGATAATTGACACTTTTAATAACAATCGGAGTCTGTCAATGGAAAAAGAAATCCCTTTAAGTGGACAAAAATCAAGGTTGCACAATTGTCCCATTAGGTTACATTGCTGCTTAGTTCGCATCGGCCCGTCACTGCATCCTCCTCAATACTGGACCAACACATTAGTCTAGTAGATACAGATGCATGGGGGAAAAGGGTCCAAGTTGAAAAAGTTGGCACTTCTGGCCACGAAGAGTGCTTTTCCCATTACCAATTTTAACACACGAGTTGTGCTGAGTCGCACCACAGGTGGACCATCTCCAGACACAGGCTGCGCCCGACTCGCCTCCAAGCCGGTGCGGTGACGTCTTTCCGGTTGCGGTGACGTCTCGCTGACTGCAGCCAATGCGGACGTAACAAAACTTTAATCAAAGTAACTTTAAATTGGTATGAATGTTTACCCATATGACCAGCAGTTTAACCCCAGGTGTATTACGAGCTTTGTCCGGGCCTTTTCACCACATGCCAGTGACTGGAAGAAAAGCTCCTGAGAAGGCTAGTATAAGTGATCACAATCAATAAATAAGTGAGGTTGTCGACAGTTTAGAATACCCTTAAAGCCTTTGCTCACTTCCGGCGAGAGGGGAAACCAAACCTGATATGCACATGCTGCTTGGATTGCCACAACAACGTGGATTATAACGAAACATGATGGCTCATTTTGTTAATGAAGCAAAGGACTATGGATACGCTGATGGATAAATCAGTGGAGCCCTAAGACTGATAGTAGTGCAATAACTAAGGATTATTTTGTCCAATAATAAATGGTTTTGTCTATAAAAGGTGAGAAAAGAGGGAAAAATGCCCATTGTATTTCCCTAAAGTCCAAGATGGCATGTTCATGTTGCTTCTTTTGCCTTTGCAGTCTTATAGAGCTGTAACTGATTGGGTTAAATATTTTGTATGAATCTGCAAGTATATATCCAACAATCTACATGCTACTCAATGCAAAGAATCAGTATCTCTGTTCTATAAAATCTAAATCACATGTTTCTGAATTTGAGTGGTTAAGATGCTTGTAGAAAATGTTCACTTCAGACTGCTTGTGATAGTTTTAGACTTTCTATCAGATATTTTAAGGATTGCGTAAAGACGTTGATTCCCTCTACAGTCAGTCGCTCAACACCATATGTTGAAGTGGGCAGTGTGTGTGTGTGTGTGTGTGTGTGTGTGTGTGTGTATTCCCATTTGGTCCAGTCTTTCAAGTGCTCCTAATTACAACTGAACTTTGAAGGTGATACATGACCTTTAGCAAATGAGCTACTGCAATTTTAACTGCCATCCCCTCTGCCCTCATGTAGCCAGCTGAAGAAGAACAAAATCTCATTCTGAACTGAATTCTTAAAAATGCCTTCTGAAACGTGCTGTTGTTGGCAGGCAGCCCAGGTCTGTTAACATAAGAGCATGCTCCCTGTGGGTTTGCAAAATCACTCTGATACCCACAGGATGTCTGGAACGAAGCAACACAGGCCTCACAGACTGTATGCCAAACTCAGTGTGTGTGTGTATGTGTGTGTGTGAATGTGTGTGTGTATGCGTGTGTGTGTGTGTCAGGGAGTCCATGGATAGTTTACAGTATATTCATTTTGGCTCAGTGTTTCCTGTAAACAGCTATTATTGAATGAATGTATCTTAATGACTCCCATTAACTGAGCCGAGCTGATGTGCTGATGTGGTGACACAGTAGCACAGTGTTTTCCTGAACGGTGGGTGTGTGCCCAACAAAGAACTAGGTGTGGGTCACTATAAGCTGTGTGTTGAGCACATTTTCTAATGTCACACAAAGTCAGACAGTAATAGTGTGCTTTCATCAGCTGTTTTAAAGTCAATGAATCAGCCTTCCAAGCATCTGAATACAAACGAAGGGAGGGGATCTTATTAATTATTAACATTGAACATTCAGAATTAATATCTTTATCACAGTATTTGTAATTCCAGTTGTTAGAAATGGTGATAGGTGTAAACCGAGCCCTGGGTATCAGATCCAGTATTAGGGGAACACTAAGGTCTATATAAAAGAGACTTCAGATACAGTATTAGGGGACCACTAAGGTCTATATAAAAGAGACTTCAGATGCAGTATTAGGGGACCACTAAGGTCTATATAAAGAAACTTCAGATACAGTATTAGGGACCACTAAGGTCTATATAAAGAGACTTCAGATACAGTATTAGGAGACCACTAAGGTCTATATAAAAGAGACTTCAGATACAGTATTAGGGACCACTAAGGTCTATATAAAGAGACTTCAGATACAGAATTAGGGACCACTAAGGTCTATATAAAGAGACTTCAGATACAGTATTAAGGACCACTAAGGTCTATAAAAAAGAGACTTCAGATACAGTATTAGGGACCACTAAGGTCTACATAAAAGAGACTTCAGATACAGTATTATGGGACCACTAAGGTCTATATAAAAGAGACTTCAGATACAGTATTAAGGACCACTAAGGTCTATATAAAAGAGACTTCAGATACAGTATTAGGGGACCACTAAGGTCTATATAAAAGCGACTTCAGATACAGTATTAGGGACCACTAAGGTCTATATAAAAGAGACTTCAGATACAGTATTAGGGACCACTAAGGTCTATATAAAAGAGACTTCAGATACAGTATTAGGGACCACTAAGGTCTATATAAAAGAGACTTCAGATACAGTATTAGGGGACCAATAAGGTCTATATAAAAGAGACTTCAGATACAGTATTAGGGGACCACTAAGGTCTATATAAAAGAGACTTCAGATACAGTATTAGGGACCACTAAGGTCTATATAAAAGAGACTTCAGATACAGTATTAGGGGACCACTAAGGTCTATATAAAAGAGACTTCAGATACAGTATTAGGGACCACTATGGTCTATATAAAAGAGACTTCAGATACAGTATTAGGGACCACTAAGGTCTATATAAAAGAGACTTCAGATACAGTATTAGGGGACCACTAAGGTCTATATAAAAGAGACTTCAGATACAGTATTAGGGGACCACTAAGGTCTATATAAAAGAGACTTCAGATACAGTATCAGGGGAAACAAGTCCTAATTGCTGCTTGAACAAACAACATATGGGAGTCTCAGTCTGTTAAAGGAACACGTTATTTGAAAGTGGGAAAGTTTTGAAGTTGGAAAAAACATTTTACATTGCAATATATCGCAGAATATTGCAGTAGGTTTAAAAATCGCAATAATATCGTATTGTGACATAAGTGTCATGATGTTATCGTATCGTAAGGCCTCTTGTGATTCTCAACCCTATGTAACATAAATAATTTTCAAAACCCTACCTGCTATCCTTCACATTGGGATAGAAGCTCTGCTACTATCAAAATATAGCACAGAGTCCGTTTTTTTACTCTTTATACAGTGACATAACTGTGTGATTTCTACGATGCCATCTATTTCAAATGTAGGTCTCTTATTAGTTGCAATACAAATACTCCTCATTCAATCATTTTCACAACTATTTTCAAAAAGCAAATGTGTTTAGGGGAGAAAAGCCATAAAAGTGTCCACAAAAATTGTTGGATGTGAAACTCTCCAGTTCAGTGGGAAGAGCAGTGGACCTTGGTATGTGTTGTGCAGAATGTGTTCACCTAGCGTGTTCCCGGCTGGCACAGCCTGTTGCTACAGTACTGATGGTGTGATATTCACACAGGGACTAATTAACACTGTAAAAAGCCTGAAATGTGTCAACATGAGCAATGTGTCAGAGTGTTTTGTTGGAGTGGGTCAAACAAAGCTGTTAACTTTCCACTCTGTGGTTGCAGATCCGTGTTAATAGCCAGTAAATATCGACTAAATACCGTAATGTGAACAATCATACTGGCTGCACACCAGATCAACCGGCAGCAATGTCAGTACTGAACCCTGTAATCTGTTTTGTTGGGAATCGCAGGACCATCTGGAAAACAACTCAGCTGTCCATGAGAATAACGTTTGACTTTGAACACGAAGCTGAGGTGCATGTGTGTTTGGGGGTCTCCATCCAATGCAAACAAACATGGTTTTGCATTCACATACTTCAGTTTTTATTACTCTCAGTTCCTCGCCTGCATGTTTATGAGGAAGTTTTCAGCCAAATCTTCCACCCATGCGCTTAAGATTTGGCTGGTCCACATATGGGAATTCATCACACTTGGACAATAGACTCAGAAAAACCTAGAAACAATTTAAATTTTTCAACGATAATTCTGATTAGTTGCAATTGTTTTGTAGTGTTGGTCATCATTGCTATCTGCGATAGCATTGTATAGTTTATACTTCTGGACTGAGAAGTCTGTAAGGTCAAGAAACATGAGCAGTCAGAAAATCGAGGTTGTCAACAACCCTTCATGTTAGTCAAACTTATATGGAACACAAAACACAGGCAAACAGTTGAATTATTCCTCAAAGTGACCCATCACAGTCTACTGACCTGCTTCTACTTTAACCTACTGTGTGTACTGTAGTTGTGTTGCATTGAATTTGGGACTATTCCTGACACTCTAGATGCGTTTACCTTTGGATTTTTACCTCCAAATACAATGCTTTAGAAACTCTTTAGGGACTTCATTGTAGCGATGTTACCATATTCTCACATCTCAGAAAACACTTGATTGTTTCCAGACCGCTTAACGGCCACCCACGTCAAATATTTACGTCTTATTCTTGTGCTTATTTACTGCTGTTTGAAAAACAACTAAGCCAATCAGAGCGTTGTAGGTGAGCATATGATTGGGGGAGTTATTCCTGGGCTTGAGTCATTTTTGAACAAATGTAGCAACATAAACATTGGCGCAGATGTACAGATTATTGTTGTGGTGTTTTTGTTGGAATTAACTGAAGAAAATCCTTGATGGACAGATACCATCTGCTTTTATTCCACACATTCTTCATAGTCCTTATCAAGGATGCTTCATTTAGGGGATAGTACCGGTTCCACCGGTTGTTCCTCATTTTTGGCCAGATGTCCGTTACCTTTGGCTTCATTTGTTCTGGAATTCTATCCTCTGGTGCATTTCTGAGGACTATGGTTAACCTGGTCCTCAGATCTCTGCAGGGTAAATCCAGACAGCTAGCTAGACTATCTGTCCAATCTGAGGACTATGGTTACCTGGTCCTCAGATCCCTGCAGGGTAAATCCAGACAGCTAGCTAGACTATCTGTCCAATCTGAGGACTACGGTTACCTGGTCCTCAGATCTCTGCAGGGTAAATCCAGACAGCTAGCTAGACTATCTATCCAATCTGAGGACTATGGTTACCTGGTCCTCAGATCTCTGCAGGGTAAATCCAGACAGCTATCTAGACAATCTGTCCAATCTGAGGACTATGGTTACCTGGTCCTCAGATCTCTGCAGGGTAAATCCAGACCGCTAGCTAGACTATCTGTCCAATCTGAGTTTTCTGTTGATGACTAAAACTACTTCTGATCGTACACATGTTCCACCAAAACAACTTCCTTCCTGAGACTATTTAGCAGAGGCACCGTGGCTCTGTCCAGCTCTTAGCCCCGCCCAAGATGATTGTGATTGAATTAAAGAAATGCCGATAAACCAGAGCACATTTTTCTCCCATGCAGTAATGCTGTGTGGACTAGCCATACTACATTCTTTAAGAACTGTTCCCTACATTACACACAATGCAACTCAAAGATTCGGGTGTGTTATGCTAGTAGCGGCTAATGTAGCCTGGACCAGAGAAGAGCAGCGGACTACAGAGCTCTGCTAAGATCACTTCTTTATAATGCCACACCTCCAGACTTTTCTTACCTTTCAAAGAGTTAACCAACGCTGACTCAAGTGACGCACTTGAAGACATTTATCAGACATCACACAGCTCCCACTTGAGACCCTAAAGGCTGCCCAACACCTGTAAACAGACTTTGACATGTACAATTTGAGATATCCTTTCAGATAAGTGTTCCTGGCAAGCAGTAGACACGAATCAGGTATATCAGATGAGTTCCTCCTCATATACAGGGTGCAATCTGCTAGGGGGTTGGGGGGGGATTCCTCCTTTCTGGTCTATATATCCCTGCCTCTGCTGAACTATTTTTTATACCCAATGGGGACAAAATCGCCCCCCAACACAATCAATGCTACTTCACCACTCAACCATTTATTATATACCTAATCTAGAAGCAGTTTCAACTAACTAAAGTGATACGATAAAATCGAAGACGGTCCTTTCATGGGCCGCGGTAGCGGAGTTAAACCAAAAAAAGAAAACATCATGCGGCGATGACAGTTGCATTTATGAAAAAGATTGTGGTTTGGATTAAAACACGCATTTCCTGGTTAAATGTAGTTTGTTTTCACCATGAAGTGAACTCTGCTCTCTGGCTTGAAAGCTTTGTGTTTTATGTTGACACCAAGTTGATTTTGAGTATTTTTTCCATTTGTTATGTAAGGTCATAAATAAGTGTTTTGGCATGGCTGGCTGAGTAGTTCTATATCCTGAAGTTATTTTATCCCAACGTCCATCAAGCTGCTGAACTCCAATAGTAAATCTTAGCAGAGCAGAGCAGGGCTGCAATAAATCCACCAACACGTTTTGTACTTAAAGTATTACAGTTAGTTCTTAAGATGTTGTGTTGTCTGCACTGTCATGTGTGTCCTTTTGTGTCCCAGGACTCTTTGTTGATCTCATGTTAATGTTGATTTCATGTTTCATTTTAGAATGGTTTTTCTGTTCCATGTTTATGTTGTAGCAGATTGATCCAAACTGATTGTAGCACTATGTTCAAGACAAATTTCCCCTCGGGGACAATGAAGTGTATTCTATTCTATTCTATTCACGGTATTGAAGGGGGGGCTTTAATTCTTCCATGTTTTATTTTGTTGTGCATGATCAAAAAACATCCGCCCTCTGCTTTCTTCACAAATCACACCCTGCTTATCTCTAATTAATGGGTAGGACAACAGAAAAGAACATGATATCAGACAAAAGAATGTAATGAGTAACAAAAAGGCAATTCAGTCGTACCATATGCAAACTCATCATAACAAAGAAAAGAGGCATAAACTCATGTAGAAGCAAATACTGTGCATCCCCAATCTGCTGCGATCCATGTGTTAAAACACATTGGAAACAGAAAAGTCACGTCAGTTCATTTTAAACCCTGTGGGGCCGCAGCACTGTGCCAATACAGCCGGACTCCATTTGAATAAGAGGCAGCTGAAGAGTAATTGTACTTTGGGGATTGGGGTGCACTATGGGAAGGTCAGATTCAGTTACATCTAATTTCACCTTGCTGTATTCACCAGCATGCTTTAATTTGGATCAGAAATGGCTGCTTGTTTGCGGTCAGCTCCTGCTGAATGACTGCGCATTTCCTAAATCCAATTCACACCAACATGAAACAAGATACAGTGGAGCTTTGGACAAAAATCTCCTTCAAGTGTCTTCAGTGCCGAGGATTTTCGAAGGAAGAAACTTTTGGGGTGCATCATGCAAAAGACCAGGACATCATTTTTACTTTGTTTTTATGTCATTGATTTAAATTAAAAGCTTTGTTTTTAATTCTCCACATGTTCATAGATGTTCATAGCCTAGAAATCTGGACACACCCTACTGGCAGCAAATGTAATCTGCAGCCAGGGTCAGTCTAACAACCAAATTCTGTTCAGGCCAATCACATCGTGTTTAGAGTCGGTGGGCGGGTTTAACATAAGGACGGCAGAGTTGCAACGGGTCTGCGTGAATCCCCTCTACTTGAAAACAAAGAAGATGGATGTCCTTCCAATCGGCTTTGGCCGCGACCCTGGAAGACTTGGAGTTAACCTCTGAAGTCATTCTTAAAAAAGGAAGATGTGTTCAGAGGTTAAAGTTGAATCTATCAACCAGCGTTGCTCTGGTTGGTTGTAGCGCTGTCCAATTGCGTGCAGAAGGAATTTGAAAGACAACCGTTTATCCCGCCCCTCGGATTGAGCCCTGCCAATGGGGAGCTCCCAGACCCAAGTTCTGGATGTGGGTCTGGCTTGTCAGGATAAGATGTTCATACATTGATCTCTAAATCACATGCTTAACCTTCATGTTGTCCTTGGCTCAGTTTTTTTCAAAGTTTCTATATTGAGAATATGGATTTCAGACATTACAGCCCTTAACTAACTGAAAACGTTTCCAAACATTTATCCTGAGTACACTTTGACACATATTAATCTATGATAATCCATCAACATACGTTCCTCGGATCTTAACTAGTAAAAATAATTCACAATTTGCTTATTTTTTAACTTAAATTAGGTATAATTTTATATAAATTAGGTGTATTGACCATGAATAAAAAGAAACCACTGGTAATAAGTTGGAAAGAAGTTGGAGACAACGAAGATGATCTTAAGAAAGAATTGGGTGATCATTTGTATGCTTTAGAAACTGGCAAACACACAAACAGACACACACACAGACACACACACACACACACACACACACACTCCATCCCGATTTGCATTTCTAAAATTCAGCGTGACAAGATGCAGGAGGCCAAATGGCCCGTAACAAGACTTCTCTCTGAGTTGGCTGTGAACACTTTCCAAACAAGATGCTAACAAGTTTAGGTGTGAGTGGTGTACTGCGTGTGTGTGTGTGTGTGTGTGTGTGTGTGTGTGTGTGTGTGTGTGTGTGTGTGTGTGTGTGTGTTCAAACTGGAACAGAGGGAGAGAGGAGGTCAGGTGGCTGAAAGCTCATGAGGAAACCAGATGGTGTTTTCCTTACTCACCTACTGTACTGCAATCACCTCTTCAGACTTACTTTCTCCTGACTGCACGCATGATCTAGACAACAACCATTGATGTATTCAAAAGGGCAAACTGTAAGTGACCCAATGCGAGGGGTGGCTATAAGTGAATGTTAGAGCTTTAAATGCCAACAACTAGACTGCCCTTTACATTAAGCTGTCTACATTTTAGAACGTGGTTGTGGTGTGAAAACAATTTGCGTTTGACATTAACATTTCTAGGTTGTGAGAAATTAGACCTCGTTTCCCAGTGAAAAACCTGAACAACATTAAAACAGCTACATTTCTTCTTCACCTTCTTTTCAGTTGGCAAACAGTGAAATTGCATAACTGAGTGCGAAGTGGGACAGACAGCCAAATGATTCACGGTCGGGATGTAGTTGTACAAAAACAAGTTAAACAGTGACCGCCTGTTACGACTCCTTACAACGAAGTGTGAAAGTAAAGTTAATATGTGAAAGTGTCCCAATCCTGCCTTCTATCTCATTTCCTGCAGGGGGTGATTCCATTGGCTCCAAAAAAGAAGTCTGTTTCCATAAGTCTAAATCAAAGAGAAATTATCCTACTCCTCATTTGATTAATTACTTCAGTAAACCTTTTCATAATGAGTTTATGGTCTCAATCCCTAGTCAATACAGCATGACGTTCATTTTGTAAATGATGGTCTCAATTATTTTAAAATTGACGATGAAGCAGTGGATGCTTTAAGGGCGTGGCTACACACTGATCTGTCAATCATGATAGAGGCTTAGCAATGCTAACCATGCTAACACTGTGGACATTGAAACAGACCTGAACTGGTTTTTGGGTGCTGTCTGTGTTTTCTCCCTACACATAGACCCTCTCACTGTGTGTTTTCACTTTATCAAAGTTCAGCATTTCTCGGAGGTCTGTGTTTATCCGCTGGTAATAACTCTGCTGGATGACTTGCGTCAGAAAGGTTCAAATTTGGTGACTTTCTGTCTTTAGCGTTTAGCTTAGTGAAGCACCATTGAAACTATACACAACACTGGCTTAGTCGGATGGGACGGGCTGGGCGAGAGAGGTCTCACTCTACTTTTGTGGTGTTTTTTTTTTTGTTCTGCCTCCTGCAGCTTTAAAATGAATAATCATAGAAAGTTAGAGGTGACTAAGGGTTGCCTTGACTGGCACTGTGGCACACAACCCCCGACCCACTCAGAGCTGTTCCAAAACAATGGCATTAGCCTCCCTTGATAAAAAGCTCTGTTATCTTACACACTCAAACACAAAGCTGGCATTTTATGAAGTTACCCAATTTCGGAGACCATTTAAAGGTTCCATGGCATGAAAATTTCACTTTATCAGATTTTATAAAATAATGTGAGTTACCCCAGCCTGCCTATAGAAATGGTGATAGGTGTAAACCGAGCCCTGGGTATCCTGCTCTGCCTTTGAGAAAATGAAAGCTCAGATGGGCCAATCTGGAATCTTGCCCCTTATGAGGTCATAAGGGGAAAGAGTACCTCCCCTTTCTCTGCTTTGCCCGCCCAGAGAATTTGGACCACCCATGAGAGAGCTACTTAATGTGAGAGCTGGTGCTTTATTCTAGTTTTTGTTGGCTCTGTACTGTAGCAGTAGTGCTGTAGTATTTAAAAATACAGACAATTGTAAGCTAGAAAGCTAGAAACAGGTCCAATGTTGCAAATCCTACACACCACAGATAGGGGCCAATAAAAGTCACGCTACACTAAATGCTTCTTTAAAATATCTATTCATCTCTTCATTTAGTTATTCATCTTCCTCCTCGTTTGTCTGTCAGTATCATGTCTTTTCCCTCTCCCTGCCTCTGGCTGCCACATTCCTCCAAGTATGGCCACACACTGGCAGCTGCAATGTGAACTTATCACGGACGAAGAAAGGGGATCTGCCGTGCTCTCTTCCTGTCAGCACAGATGTCAAGGTGAACTTCGGGAACTCCTTAAATAACCGGCTCTGCAACCCCTCCCCACACACACACACACACACACAAACACACTGAATGTATCTTCCCCTGTCCATGATATGACTTAATGATGAGAGCAGTGAGATGTGGTTAAAGAAAGGAATTAACATCCATTAATCATGACACAGATAGTTTTAACAATACATTAGTGTGCATTGATTAAAATTTGATCTGATTGATTCAAATCATCTGCTCTTCAATACTAATAAGACGAGATTCAATAGCAATTTCACTCTTTTTTCATTCATAGTTACTTTTCAGTTTTGAGTATAGGCTGTACGTTAACATGGGCAGTGACACTGTTAGGACTCAACTCATGTCGGGTGTCCTGGGGGCTATAAATGTTAGCTTTAAATAAAATCCAATATTAACACTAATACAGCAACGATGACATTTGTGTAAAAAATATAACAATGGTCCCCCAGTGCTGAGTCAAACATGCATTTTGAGCATTATTCATTCGGCCACCAGGGCTCCTGGAGTCCATGTCCGCGAGGATTTGAACAGGCCTCGGTTTGAGGAAAAAATAATGACTGTTAGGATGGTGCGCAGCATCTACAAATATGAAGACACATCTGTTTACACAGACAATCAATGCAGTACACATGTAGAAAGTCCAGGAGTAATTCCTACTCAGTCTCCGAGGAGGAGTTTTCACCAAAATGCTGCTGGGAATTGTTAACATCAGGTTGTTGGTAAGTTAAATGACATCCATCTAAATATGGTACTGTCGACAAGGCTATATGGGCATATGGCAAACGTCTTATGACTTCAGATATGGATTTTAACTGATAGACCTTTGTAGCAAATGTGCTAACGCTTGCATGACTGGCCTTAGGGTTACTATTCCTGTCACTAACTTTACCGTCAGTACACACTTCACCTTTAAATCAATGGAGAGGTTTGTGGTGCCACTGTCACATTATATGTGCTTTTCAATGCACATATTGAAATGTATTAACTAGATTTCCCCCGGCTGCTCGCCTGACGTCCATCATTCGTACGTTTAGGCACCAAAACGACTAGTTCAGATTTAAAAAAAAGATTGGAGTTTGGGTTAAAAGAGCAGTCCCCTTAAATAGTATTCCCGGGACACGAACAACTCATGTCCTGGGGAAAAGTCTTTTGATTTCTCTTTACCTTCTCCTGGGACACAAACTCCTCTCCCCTGCTTGAAAGCCCTGTGTTTTATGACCCACCCAGCCATCAGAGCGGTCTTATACAGCATCAGTCAATGTGGTGCTGACAGTAATAAATACTATATGGAACAAATCATTATTTTTGTAGCTTTATATACAAATGGTTCATGAGAACAGCCTGATTTTTTTTAAATGATAAATGCAATATAAAGATTTCAGGCGGTGTTGGACATGTCTGACATATTTTCAGTGGAGTAATCTGATGCCCTACTCTTAGTGCCCACAGACCCAGTTGCCCTCTAGTTGCACCACCACCCTAGCAGCCAGGGTTTGTATCGTGGGGCAATAAAAAAGTCACATTGTTCCTGCATAGCACTGTCTACACATGTTGCTCTGCTGTCCTAACCAGAGTGCTATTTACATCTCAGATACAAGCACAGCTAAGCTCCTCTGGTATTAGCATGAAATGGCTGAGAGTAGAGCCAGTTCTGCTTCATCAAAACTATCTTTTTTGATGAAGCTTGTGGGGAAAATATTATGGGTCGTCCTCAGTCTGTTTGTCTAACGGGTCCTCCATCTGTTCTTCTGTCACAAACTATGTTTGGGACATCTCTGATCAGATTTTGGTGGGATTTTCTTTTTTTAATATAAAAACTGAGTCATGAGGACCTGAATCTGAAATTTCCACCTCCAATCTGATACATTAACTTTGAAGATATGCAGTGCGGTACTGATGTTAAGGGTCTGTTAGTTAGGTTTACAGTTTAGATACTGACAGGATTCAAACTGAACCAATCAGTGGTGGGAAAGTGACACTTTTCCCAGCTGCAGATCTGATGTCTTACACAACAAACTATAGCCTATAGCCAAAATAAAGAAGTGTAGACCTTTTGGGAATGTTGGTGGATGAGTAACAGTTTGAATGGGGTGAGGGCTTAATTATGCCAACCATGCCAGGCTGCCAAGCTGTGCAGCTGGCAGGGAGAGGGGAGAGGGGCGATAGTGATCCGGGTACAGTGGTCAGGTTCTGTTGTGTGTTGACTTCCCCTGGAATCCAGCCAGGTAAACTGTCAAAGTCCACTTCCTCCCTTCAGAAGTGGCAGGCTTTTGGGGGTCTAAAAAACACCCACCAGCCCTCACGTCTTCTTTTTTTACCCAGAACTAATCCACTCTCACAGCCCTGCCATTTCCATCCAAGCCAGTATGAGTGGAGGCTTCGTGTTATTGGCCAGTCCTCTGAAGAGATGGGCCGACAGTAGCAATGACAAGCTCGCCCCAAAATAGATGTGTGGTCACCAGCACAAAAATATCCAGGAAAGTGGGGGTTTGAATCAAAACTGTTAGTATCACATGCGTGTCTTGAAGGAAAATGTTGATATTTTGATAATTTTGGCCATGATTTTTTATAAGTTACAAAAACATTGCAATCACTAAAGTAATTGCTGAGTTCTGGAAACAAGGCAACAAGGCAACAATGCATATCAACAGGTCACAAACACAAGCAGAAAAGAAAACTACACTGCGTTCCAGACCAGTTTCCCTAAGAATTAGGTTATTTTTATATAAATTCATACAATCATTCAATATTGTAAATACACCAGACCCTACATTTACCAACATCCTGTGTAATGCTGACTTCAACTGTTAGCATGATCTTTTCTTAAATTACCTAACCCAATCATATCTTGTGTTAATGATTTATTAATTGTTCTGCCTTATGGTGCCCCAGCTAGATGCACACTAAGGATGCTGAGCGTTTTAACCCCTAGGCAACCAACGTGCCTCAAAATCTTACCTTACCCATACCGCAGTGTCCTGAACAGATATTGTATATTGGCATAAAATTCTCAATGCAATCCTGTGTTTTGCAGAATTGTCCAATATTGATGATGTTGTCTGCTGATAGGTACAGCAGGTCCAAGGTGGTCAGTATACTGAGATGGAGGTCTACAACAGGTCTGGCATAGGAGGGTCTGGCTAGTCCACACAATATTCAAGTATAGGAGAAAAACATGCTCTGGTTTATTGACATTCTCTTAAACCAATCAGAATCTTGGGTGGTGCTAAGTGCCGGACGCTCAACACAAAGAAAGAGGAAGGTGATGGACATCCAACAGAAAATGACGGAACTCCGGTGGAATTTCCGGCGGCACTTGAACAAATAAATTAAACATCATCAATGTAGAGTATCGTAACCCTAACCTAAGAGTGCGATCACATCCTGCCATGTTCTTCTGCTCTTCACTGTGACCTGATGAACTGCTTGAATTCACCTGGCTTGTTTAAACAGATATAGCCTTATGCTATAGTTGGTGACTGGGTATTTGGCTCTTTCTATGGTGTTCTAAATAAAATCAATGCAAAGATTGTTCATGACACGATGGGGCTGATGAACTCTTGCTCATGTATGTTCACACCCATAAATCACTGTGTAATGTATACACACTGTATCCTTTGTCATAAACACAACAATGGCCTGATCTCATTGCAGAACAGGAAAACACAAACAATCCTAAAGCTCTGTTTATGTGACAATGAGGTACACTTCCTCTGATGGTTAATCATATCTTACAAAGGTTATTTAAAGCTATGTCAATCTATATGTAATGCTCTGTTGCACACCATGACTTTAAAGGCATTACATCCATGTATAGACTAAATCATTCTTCTCAACCATCACTTATGACTCACTAGAAGTGTGTGTGTCTTTTGAAGGTATGGGGATGACATGTTTGGATTTTGGAGGGTGTCACAGAATATAACATGGGTAATGAGTTTTTATTTCCTGCTTTCAACAGCATTTCACAATCTTCATTTAGCACCAAAAGCTAGAGAGTAGACCTTTAAGCTTAGATTATTTTCTTACATGTACTGTTCCCAAAGGTCAAGAGCAAACTTCCATGTTCATAGTAACCCTCTGTTTGAGAAATACGGGTTCAAGAACAAGAACCAGCCGGGGATCTGCATGTTTCTTGCCCTGCTGGACCCATTTTTAACAACGTCGCCACGTTCCAAGATGAGCGGGGCGACAAGGTTATCATAACCGATTGAATTGTTGGCCAGAGCTAAGCAGTAGTAAACTTGATCAGTATCAGCCCAAGCCTGACTTATTCATTACAAAACACTGACTTTGTTTTTGAGCATTACAGGCTCACATGATCAAAGGATCAATGGTTTTATAAGTGGTCACTGACCGTCTTGCTAGGGCTAGCCCACAGAGCATTCTGGGACAGGAGAAAAATGTGCTCTGGTTTATTGGCATTTTGGTATAGAGTATACTGACCGATGGTATACTGGTGATGTTCATGGGCTTGGACTCCATGTTTGAGGACACAACTTTAAGAATGTGGAATAGCCATCCTGTTGTAAGCAAGTATAGAAGCTCTCTAAGGGAACAGCAGCCTTGAGGGTATGAGAGGAAGCTGAGCACTGACAGCTTATACACACCATCTAATAGCTAAAAGTGTGTTGGATGTGTGATGTATAGAGTGGAATATGTTACATGTTACAGTTGTCTGGCTTATGGGCTTTGCTCTGTCAGTGTCCTTCAAAAGCCCACCATGATGAAACCCTAATAGGGTCATGTGGTGATCACACACACACATACACAACATAGCCAGCCTGTTGATATGAGGCTCACTCAGCCATAAGCAATGTGTCTGCTTATTCATCTCCATCCACTTAAAGCAACACGCATGTTACACATATTATTTGGCCTATTGGCCCAACATTTGAAAGACAACAGACTATGTGGCACCTTGGAGGCCTAAAGTGTCTCAAATACTGCTGCTCTACTTTTAGCAACGTACAAAGTTCATTTTTCACAGGCTGCACAGAAACATGTCAAGTTGAGAATTGTCTTTCAGATGGAACACAGACAGCCAGGACACCCAAGTGCACATGCAGGCCCACGGCTACCACTATAGTTATGCCTGAGTACTAGAATATATTCACATCCGAAATAAGATGTATAGATTGGTGGTAAAGAAACTGTTACTGGATCACTACATTCCACTGGGCCGTTCTTATATGTAGCATAAACATGCTCAGTAAATGTAATGCTGTCATAAGAGTCTAGGGGTTAATCATTACACATTATCCATGTTTCCAGAAGTTTAATCATCTAGATCGGGGAAAGACAGAGGGAGCAGGGACCCTCTGCTATACATTTTGTATCGTATTAAGTTGTGGCAAATGTATTTGTCACAACTAAAGTCTGCAGTGTCTCTGTGCAGGCGTCAGAGTTCTGCCCTCTGTGTCCCCTGGCACGGCAAATAATCAAAAGCATGGCAGTCATGTGTGCTCTAAAGCCATCTGGACATAAATACATCCCACAATTCACTTCAGGGCAAGGGTCAAGGCATGGCCTGCTGGACTGACAACAGCTACAAGATAATTAAGAGAATAGCAGTGGATGTTGTCCTCCATCACTGCCATGTAAATTGCAGTGAGAAGGGATGTCATTATGAACAGAGGGAATGATTTCAACAAGAATCTGGGCACCTGACATATGGTTAAAATCAGTTTGAAGAAAATAAATTGTGAATCTATCCTTTAAAGAACATGTCTTTTCCTATTCAAACATACACAAAGAAATAGAAAGTAGACAATAGGGCAGCGGTTCTCAGCGGCTCTCTGATTTTTATTCCAGGTCAGAGGTCTGAAACGATTGGCAATAGACAAATAGCATTTCATTAACTCACTTTTAACATAAACAACATTTATTCAAGTTGAGTTAGCCCGCTCAGTCTTTGGACCGATTTGGGTATCGGTACTGAACGGTACTTTTTCAGCTTCATGCAGTAAAAGTACAGCATTATATTCAGCTTCATGCAGTAAAAGTACAGCATTATATTCAGATTCATGCATTAAAAGGATGTTTTTGTCAATTTTTGATGTTATTTTTTTTAAATGATGTTTTGGTTGCTGCTTCATTTTTTTTTTAAGTGTTCACAGTTTGTCGCTTTTTTTCTGACATTTTTGTCACTTTAACGTTTTTTTTATTTTTTTTTGCATTTTCAATCACCATTTTCCAAGATTTTTCTTGCAATTTTTTGCGCTTTTTTGTGTATATTCAACATCACTTACAATTTATTGATCAATAGATTTTTTTTTTAAAATAGGAAACGTTACACTTCATATTGTTTTGTCTTCATAACATAGTTAAGGTTTATGGGTCAGGTCCGGATTGACTTCCAGTTTGGTCAAGATGCGAACCTTGGTCTTGGTCTGCAGTAGTGCTTTTAAGTGGTCAGTAACTTTTGTCTTACAAGTAACTCACATAACAAAACCCTCTTCTCCTAGACTCCCAGTCAACCAGTCGTGGGACACAGAAAGTCACAAAGAGCTGTAAAAGTGGTGGACCATCTGGCAGCTCCGAGTTGAAAGACTTCCACACCTGCAGCGAGCTGAGAATCTCCTCTGAAGCTGCGAGCAAACCGCCACCTTAACAAGCGTTCACGAGCCATCTCACAGACACTTACCGCCATGTAAAACCACTAACAGACCAATTAGCACTAATGTGTAGTGGCTGGCCCCTCCCTCTGTTCTCACAGGGCTGTCACAGGTACACACACACACCCAGAACTAACTTGTACCCTGGAGTCTTAGTCTTAGCTAAACCACCGTCATTTTTCCTACTACAGCTCCATGAGTCTTAGCGACAAGCATGCTTCCAAATGTCAGACACTGAAACTGTTAAAAAAAAATATTGTTTTATTTGGGTTGCCATCACTAAAGTGACAATACGTAACTTTTAATAAGTTTTTTTTATGTTTCTGAAACTGAGGAATTTGATTAAGATCTGATGATCATAAATGACCTGTAACAGTAAACGGGACTTACAGTGAAAAGAACACTATTTTTAAAAATATTTTTCCCACAAAGTCATAAAATAATGTAATGTAATGTAACCCTACAGTTATTTGAAGGCAGCTTCATTTCACGTAAAAAGACAGAAAGAAAAGAGAGGAGCGAGACATAGCGAGTGCTTCATTGTTGCAGGAAACATTCAGCTAGCACACACTCAGCAGTTAAGCTGCCTTAGCTCTGGGATGCAAATCTCAAACCGTTGAGTATTTGTAGTCAGATAAATCTAAATTTCAAAATGTCTGACGAGGGCAATGAATCCAACAAAGACGGGTGCACTGGCTCGCTGCAGGCAGCTGTGCATTGTGCAACAGTCTGTGCTCCAAATACAGCGATGGGGCCCGTTACCCAGGGATACTTTAAATGATGCCACCTCATCACAACAGCTTGCATCGTGACCTAATATGACACAAAATGGCCCTGGCTGCCAGCTGGGCTGGAAATACACCTCAGCCAGTCATCATGTCTGAGTGAGCTGAGGCCACCAGCTGGCATAGACACTGTTAAATGCAAAACGTAGTCCACGTGTACATCAGTAAAACACGCTCGATTGCCAACGTTTTATTCTTCAAGTGAAAATAAGAGAGAGAGAGACTAATACACACACACAAACACACACTAGGCCTTGAATACACTGTAGCTCTGTCTATTGAGAGACATACTCAAACATGATAGAAGAGCAAAATAGGAACTCTTCATAGGGAGACCAACTACAGGAACCCCACTAGTATGTCTAAAGCAGCATTTTTGGGAATGAATGAAGTGACACTTGTAGAGTTTCGTTGCACGTTGAGTGGTGATGATTTTGAATGTCCGACAGTTTGAAAGGCCAAATGCAGCTTCTCACTAAAGGCTGACATTTTTCGGGAATCCTATGGATCACAGGATTCCTGCGGCAAGGGAATCAATTTATTTATTAATCATTATTTTATTGGATTTCATTGCTGTTACTGAGCCGGAACAGATACACAAAGAATTTCACAGCACATTGTACTGCGTGTGATTGTGTATGTGACAAAAAATATTTGAATTTCACTTTGAATCACTCGACTGAGCAGTCACGGTAGCAGGCAGGATGGGATCAACATAACAATGGGGCAGTCTTTATACATATGTAGAGTACAGTACGCAAAAATCAGGTTGTGCATTGAATGTAATGGCAGCAGTAACACCTGTGTGTGTGTGTGTGTGTGTGTGTGTGTGTGTGTGTGCAGGCGTCAGGTGCAGCGCAGTGACACACACATTTCACAATGGAATTACTTGAAACTTTAATACTCGTGCTACAATTCTGTGGCCTGTGCTCCAAAACTCTGTAGACCAGTGCTATGTGCAAACAAAGTGAACAGACAGCCCTGCATATGCAGTTTAAATATGAAAACACACTATTGTCAGAGTAAGAGAAAAAGAGAGAGAAGCCCGTGGATGGGTGAATGGACGGATGCAGGGAGGAACTTACCTGGGGGACACAGGCAGCTGTGGGGGGCCTCCCTCACCTCTCGGGTCTTCGGTAGTCGCGCTGCAAGCTTCTGCACAAGAGAGAACAGAAAGAAAATGTTAGCGCTTACTAGTTCTGCAACAATTATAACATAATCAGAACTTTCAACATAACACCCAGTAACAGAAAGTCAGAGTGTTTTTTTAGGGGACGGGGGCATTTAGTCAGACTCAGTGGTGAGTGAAACCAGAGCAGAGGGACAGACACAGAGCTGCAGCCGAGCCAACGTAGAACTATCTGGCAAATAAAAATCTAATACAGAATTTTAGCTGTGTCTGTTTAATTAACCACATCCAATAATCAAATCTCCCTCTAATGTAGCCCAGCGTAAATTCTTTCAGAAGACCTAACTTTTAATCGATGCTCTCCTAAATCAATTCAGCTGTTATCCTAATAAATGTAGATTTTATGATACTGTGTATAACTGACCCATATCTGCAGCTAGACTCTCCTGATTGAAATGTATCTCAGTGTAAATCCTTTCACTCTTAATCAATGCTCTAGCTAACGCCAATCAGCTGTTGGAGGCGGTCACCTTCCTGCTAAACCAATCAGAATTGTATACAAATGGCAAGGGCCAATCACAGAGTCACAACCCTACTTTAAATAATCGTTTCTCCCTTTGCTATCAGCTGTCGTTGCAGGCAAAGAGTGCAAACCTCCACCCCCTTCCACCTCTAGTCCTCTACTCCAGCTCCACCCCCCTTCCACCTCCAGTCCTCTTCTCCAGCTCCACCCCCACCCTTCTACCTCCAGTCATCTACTCCAGCTCCCCCTTCCACCTCCAGTCATCTACTCCAGCTCCCCCTTCCACCTCCAGTCCTCTACTCCAGTTCCACCCCCACCCTTCTACCTCCAGTCATCTACTCCAGCTCCCCCTTCCACCTCCAGTCATCTACTCCAGCTGACCAGTCCGGAGGTCTTCAGGCTGCTTCGTCTCCACCACCGGTGTCTAGCTTCCATCGGGGGGTCTGATGGTTCTAAACCCCTATATATAGATAAACTAAATATTCATATAGCTACCCAAACCAAAGCCCTGATCCTGTTAAAGACACCACTTTTGGGCACCCGGATAGCTCAGTTGGTAGAGCGGGCGCCCATATTTAGAGGTTTACGCCTCGATGCAGCGGGCCCGGGTTAGACGCCGACCTGCGGCCCATTGCTGCATGTCATCCCCTGCATGACCTCATTAGATAAACAAAAGTCTGCATGGGATTTGACCCTGAACAGAATAGAAAACCATCTGAGTACATTCTCCGCGGCATAGCAGTCAGTCCCAGTGCTGGTGGTTACTGGCCGGGGAATGCCAGCGGCGGCTGTTTAGAGGCCTGCAACAGGTGCTGAAGGGATGTTAGGGAAGGCGCTGTCATTTGGAGCACGGCTGCGGTATTCTGGGTACAGCCTGTTACCTCATTTACCCGTCATCTGGTTTGTGTGAGGACGGTGTGATGGCGGCGCCTGCTGCCACACAGCTGATTTTAAAGGACAGTTCATCCCCAAATCAAACATCAACTTCTTTTTGCTCTTATCTGTAGTGCTATTATCAATCTAAATTGTTTTTGGTGTGTGTTGCCCAGTGTTGGAGATATCGGCTTTTCTCTCTAACATAATGCAAGTGGATGAGACACTGCTTGTTTCGCCCTTCTTTGTTGCTCAAAGCATCCAAAAAAATACATTTTAAAAACTCATCAGCCTTTTGTCTTTCCAGAAATTATTGCCAATTTGTATTAAATTATTTAGTACCAGTACAGCTTGGCAAAGAGAGAAAAGTGAGGAGTCACAGAGAAATGGACGGGCAATGAATTTACAAAGGGTGACAGAGAACTGTCTGAAATCCCTTTACTTCATTCACATTCATTTTTACTTGTTTCATCATTCAGATCATTTATCTGCTTGTGTATGTCCAGATTGTGGTGTGGATCATTGACTGATTTAACCTGGTGCTCATGTATCACTGCTTGATGGACCATGTCCACGCCAACTGACATGGTTTTAAAGCTATTGTTATCCCAGTTTTGCTCTCCAAACATTTCATAACATTCCCATATTTAGATATGGACATCATTATGAGGGTTTTGTGTATATTGACACCTGAACCCGTCTCAAGCCTGCCGTCAGAGAGCGGGGCCCAACATGATGTATTTGAGGCATTCTTGTGGTTACATTACAAGAGAAATTCACACCCTGCTTACTTTTAAACCTCGCAAATGATTGCCTAAAGCGAGCATGATCATCAGATTGTTTGTTTCATAAAGTTATCAAAATTGTTGGATGGCACCTGAACCCAATTTCTCATGGGAGTTTCAGATGCTATGTTTAATAAGCATTTAGTTTGAAGCACTGATGCCTTAACTGAAGAGAAGCCAAATGTAGATAAAACCTCAAATAAATGTATGCCCTACAGGCCTTCTGTGAGTATTTTATTCCATAACTATGGGGTTGGCTATGAAACACTCTTAAAAATATACGACTGCCTCAAAATAGCCAAGGATTCCAGAGTTAAGTGCTCTCGTCATTCAAAAGTCCCATGCGGAATCAATTGTAGGACTCCACTCTCGGGTACACATTTCCCTTAACCCCCTTTATATTATTCAAGAATACTTCCAGGAATTTATTTGGTTGATACTGGCAGAGCCCACTCACAACTGGAGAAGTCTTTAGTAAGACTAATGCAGAGCGACGTCTATGGCCCAACCTGAAGCAACAGAACAGAAAGAAACTAGATCATGGAGATAAAGCAGAGTGTGGATTCAGTTCCACTGGAGCAGTCAAGGCTGCACCTAAACCACATCAACGTTCACAGCAGAGGCAGAGACATGTCATTACCATACTTCACTTTATTTTTTTATTTCTCCTACAGTCTAATGACTGTGTTACCTAAATCTGAGATCTTCAACCGGGGTTACAGGACCCTTAGGTAGTCCTTCAAGTTAGACAATAGCTAGTAAGTAACACAAAAGCTTCAGATACAGTATTAGGGGACCACTAAGGTCTCTATAAAAGAGACTTCAGATACAGTATTAGGGGACCACTAATGTCTATATAAAGAGATTTCAGATACAGTATTAGGGACCACTAAGGTCTATATAAAGAGACTTCAGATACAGTATTAGGGACCACTAAGGTCTATATAAAGAGACTTCAGATACAGTATTAGGGGACCACTAAGGCCTATATAAAAGAGACTTCAGATACAGTATTAGGGACCACTAAGGTCTATATAAAAGAGACTTCAGATACAGTATTAGGGGACCACTAAGGTCTATATAAAAGAGACTTCAGATACAGTATTAGGGGACCACTAAGGTCTCTATAAAAGAGACTTCAGATACAGTATTAGGGGACCACTAAGGTCTCTATAAAAGAGACTTCAGATACAGTATTAGGGACCACTAAGGTCTATATAAAGAGACTTCAGATACAGTATTAGGGGACCACTAAGGTCTCTATAAAAGAGACTTCAGATACAGTATTAGGGACCACTAAGGTCTATATAAAAGAGACTTCAGATACAGTATTAGGGACCACTAAGGTCTATATAAAGAGACTTCAGATACAGTATTAGGGACCACTAAGGTCTATATAAAAGAGACTTCAGATACAGTATTAGGGGACCACTAAGGTCTATATAAAAGAGACTTCAGATACAGTATTAGGGACCACTAAGGTCTATATAAAAGAGACTTCAGATACAGTATTAGGGGACCACTACGGCCTTTATAAAAGCATACAAAAAGCACCAGGTTATGGGACCTTTAATTTTTTTTACCATCCAAAAGTAAAAATATATCTGAAAATATACATGAACCTGACTCCAACACTTTATCAGCAAAGATTACTTGGCCTATTTGTGATGTGTTTTTAAATGTACACAACGTTGATGAAAGTTTTATCGACCTGTAGGTAAGGTAGTCGCCCATAGATACAGTTAAAGGATTAACTGTCCTACATTTTTAACATTAAAACATGATGTATAAACATATTGTTATACCAATAATGATTGTAATACCTTAATACTGTATGCACCATAAAAGGTATGTATAAAGGCTTTAGGCAGCCCTACACATTATTGTCTGAAATTCCGTTATATATCACACTGGGCCTACAATAAGTAGTACGGGGTCCCTGACCCCTCAGCTAAGGGCTCTTTGGCCTAAAAAAATGTTGAAGACCCATGACCTTGATGATCACTAGTTGCTCTGTATGAAAGCCTGGTAATCTCATAAACGGAGGTGCACGTCATGAACAGCGCCAAATGTACATGTACACCTGTGACTGGCGAAGAAGGAACTCAGGATGTAGCAGCGTCATATCCCAGACCTTTCAGCACCAATAACATAATGGATTGATTGATTCTCATGGTCCACTGTGCTTTAAGTTGTGTTTTCCTTGTCTCCTGTTGTCTGTGTTATTTCCACTAGTGATTCCTGCTTTTTTTAATTGCATCTGTGGGATTTTTGGACTGCAGCTGATGTATTAGGTACACTATTAGCACATGGGTATCATCCATCACAGAGTCATATAGCAATCAATACTGTGTCATGAAATGTCTCACTTTCCTTCTGGACAGTTAAGTGATGTTTTCATTAAGAAAACCCTTAAATTTGCTCGCTGTATATCTTTGCAATATCTACGACTGTCAGCAGGCCTGTTTAGTCTCAAACTCCACTGCAACGTATCATTCAGTGACTCAGAGTGTCTGTGTGTGTGTGTGTGTGTTTGTGTGTGTAAGTGTGTGTGTCTACGTGCAGCCATCACTAACTGTGCTCTGACGAAGCGCAGAAGTGGATCGGCCACTTCTACTTGAGTGTGCTGTTTGCATTAGGCTGTCTGATTAGCACATGGTTCATTCACACACACACACACACACACACACACACACACACACACACACACACACACACACACACACACATCGTAGCAGATGTATATGCATGTATTTGTGTTTGTGATGTGTGAATGCGTAGACCTGGTGCATTGGGTGACAGCTCTGTGGGGAGCAGAGTGAGGAAACCGGGGCAGGGGGAGACTATATTTTTCACGTTTCTACACCTCACAACATGGCCTCCAGCTCCCATCATGCCCCTGCGTTTACTATGTGCACCAGGCATCTACCAGGTCTGCAGAGAGTCTTTTGTGGCTCATTGTGAATGTTAAAGGGGCCAAGTTTGGGGCAAGATAACGACAAAGAGAGGGGGAGGTCAGGGCTACTTTCAGGGGTGTTGTGAAGGTTATGGCAGTTGTTTTGGGGGAGGTACGATTCAATTCCAGGACCTCACAGAGCTTATTCTTAACTTGGACACCTGTTGAAAATTTGCAGTTATGAGGGGCCGTGAACCTTTATACATGCAATTTCTTTTCTTTTTCTTCAAAAACAGTAATGTGAAAATCAACAAGGGGACATGCTGGAACTATTTATTTTCCAATGGACAACAATTTGTCCATCTGGCAACCCTTCTGTGTAGTGTCTCCCGCTGTAGACTGCCAGGTGTCATGTCATGGTTATGACGGTGTTATGTCAGTCTTATGCACACCCCTTCCAATAACGTGGTACCAGATGCTCAATTACTTTCTACGACAGCTGCTCATTGTAGTTTAGAACTAATGTTACCTAAACAGGACAAATGGTGACTTTGTGGGGACTATTTCCAGCGGCGGCTTCATCTACATTTGGTTTTGATGATTACGGAACATGTGTGGGAATCATTCATGTGTTTTTTATTTGTATCTGCACAGCCCCATACCCCCGGGCACAATACCTGCTAACAAAATGGACTATAGCATTACTCAATCAGCTAACGGATTCTGCTGTGATCCAGATTTGACTGCAATAATATTAATAATAATAATAAGGAGCAACTCTGTGCCGCTTGAACAGGGCTGGTTGCCACTGAAGGAGACAAGGAGGTGGATTCTGGATTGTGTTGGGTGAAAGTACCACAGACGTCACTCTCTGTCTCTACAGAAGGACACATCTGTGCTGGTGTCCCATTAATAATGACTATGTATACACGCAGAGTTAAACAGAGAGGCAAGCTGCATCGCCCCAGGCCCGTCTGGAGATGAAGGAGGAGAGATCCCCCTTACTGGGACCCATGGAGGAGCTCCAGAGCTAGGCACCCACACAGGACTGAGTCCCCAGTAGGGTCTGTGCAATTAATCCAATTTTTAATGGTGATTAAAACTGCTCAACGTGCCAGTCCAGCACTTATTTTGCATATTTCATTTTGCAAGCAAATTCTTATTTTGTCTTGTGATCAGAACGACAGGCGCACTTTCACCCCTCCCATCCTGTCTGTGGTATACAAACAGACAGAAAGAGATGACAACCCCAACAACAATGTCTGCAACGCAGCCTTTTATTTTAGCCCGACTTTATAGTGAAATGTATCCGTCGAGTATATATATATATAAATATATACAGTATATATTAACAACTCACTACTTTTTTTTTACCATAGTTGCTCTGCCGGCTTTATATGACAACTGCCGTGCAGAAGTTCAACGGGAAAAGTTTATTGAGTTCAATAAATTCAACATTTTCCAAAAGTCAGCGAGTAATTGTCTTAAATAATCGTGACTTCATTATTAACCAAAATCTTCATGATTATTATGTTTTGCATAATCAAGCAGCCCTAATCACCAGCACCTTTGAGTGGAAATAACTGTCCTTTAATTTTTCAATTAGTATTATTATTAACTGTATTCCTTTTTAATATTAAGTGCTGTATTCTAATTTATAGTTATTCCAAATATATCCAATCTACTTATCCGCTAATAGCTGTAATGGCCTCGGGCTGTGCATCACAAAACAAGTGTTCCGGAATAGTTCAGATAGATGTGATGATTGATAATGGTTTTATGAATGTGTGCTCAGAACGGAGCTGGAGATAGGATATGGTTAGCTTAGCTTAGCATAAAGACTGGGAACAGGATGAAAGAGCAAGCCTGGCTCTGCCCAGAGTGGAAAAATACACCAAGACCATGACCTCTCCAACTCTGCACTAGAGAGCTGCTGGTCAAGAAATGTTAACCTATTTCTGTTGGTTGGGGGCGGGGGGGTTAAGGAGACTTCATCTCATGACCTCAATAATAACACATCCTAACGTCAGCTCTCCTCTCACAAGAATGCATATATTCCCCAAAATGTTGAACTGTGTCAACAATAAATCATCAGTCCACTCATCATATCATCACTTTACAGGACTGTGGGGAGTTGGGTTGGGAACAGGAGGGTCGCATGTTTAAGTCCCCAAATGAACCAAAATACAGGGGTGGACTGGTAGTTGGGGAGGTGCCAGTTCACTTCCTGGACACTGCCCTCCCCCAACTGCTCAAAGTGCTGGTCCAGCAGTGGCAGCTCCCCCCACTCCAACATCTCTCCATTTGAGCATGTGTGTGTGTGTGTGTGTGTGTGTGTATTTCAGTCCTGTGTATAGTGTGTAAATTGTAATGTCATTTATAAATGTATATCATCTTCCAAACAGTGGCTTTTTTTTGGGGGATAAAACCCACTGATAAAACCCACACTGTAGTAGTAATACGGGATCTTATACTGTGTTAATATGATCATTTTTGTCAGGTGTTTTGTCTGTATTTCAATTTTTGGGATTAACAGACATTTCCATTAAAAGGTACACAAGGTATCATAGGTGTAATTTACAGGGAGGATTGGGAGTTCCAACCACCCCAATTATCAAATCGAGAATATAGAAAAGGCACAAATTGTTGCAGAAATGTCACCAGAATGCAGGAAATGAAATGATTCATATGCTCAGAATTTCAATCTCAGAAGTGGAGATGTTAATGTTGAACCCTAACCCAAAAAGGGACGTCCTTGGAGAATATACTATACTTTCTGGATTAATGTGAATTTAACAGAAAAGGCACTGGTAATTTTCTGCCATGACATTATACGTTTTTCTACGGATTCACATCTTGCACTCATACTGTAGAATATCTTATTTATTCATACTGTAGCACATGCTATTTAATATTCATTTAACAGTGCTTAAGCATTTCTTGTTAGACACTAACTACATTTTGTTGCGCTGTACTTGTGACATGTGCCATGACAATAAAGTTGAATCTAATATAATTTTTTTCTTACATCATATGCTGATTCTGCTACTGGGAAGTCTATTATACTGGCCCTAGTGAAAGGGGTCAGGGTGGGGGAGGGTGATAAAAGTTAAGCCTAAGCAAACCGAGGAAGGGAAAACAGGGTCCCTGCCTGACTTCAATCACGCTGGAAGAGCTTGTTAGTGTAGCTGTGGAAGTGGTCAATGAAAGGGCAGCACAGGGGGCGACTTTAAAGCAACAGATGTGAAAGGCTGCTCACACGTTATCTCAGGGAAGATGCTCACATGATGTGTGTAACACATGGACTACTTGCTGTAGTGCTCGAATTCAGAGACAGTTGTCACTCTTTGACTAAAGCCATAACACTTTCTAATAACTCCCTAAAGTCTTTATGAATACTGTCTGGGGCTTTGTTAAGGATAAATAAAGCATCTATGCTGTATAGATCAGGTAAAAGCAGGCCCGTAGCCAGTCAAGTGGAAATAAGGGGGGTTGTTTTACTCTAGAAGTTGTGTATATACACAATGTTCCACGGCTTTTAACCAGATCAGGGCTTCGGTTTGGATTAGATTGTTTCTATTTGAGGGAGATTCGAACTATTGGCCGCCGTTATTTTAAAAGACAACAACACAGACTCAAATTATGGACCTTTGCCAGTGGTGGGGGGGGTGTCCCTTTCGAAACAGGCCAGAGTAGTCATTAATAAGAAGACCTTTTGGGTTGCCAGGTTGTAAAATAAAGAATGCTGTTGCTTGATGTTTTCCCTTTCGTTACATTTTTTAACAAGGCAACTTTCAAGTGTTTATAATTGTTACAACAGCTTATTACTGATTAATAACAAATGTATTCATGCTTTGTAGACCAGCTGAAGAAAAACTAGTTTTGGTTTGCATAAATAAACTCTTATAGTGGACAAGATTTGACTTCAAAAATTCTGCCAACCAGTTTTTCAAAAATATCAGTCAAACACAATTATAGATTATTACTCACACAACCATAAAAACAACAAATACATGTCCTTAAAATTCTAAAAGACTAAATCCAAGAGTAATGGACTTAGTGTACAGTTATCATCCTTCTGACACCATCCTCTGCTCAACGTGGCTAAACTACAGTGGTTTTTTTCAGCATAGAGCCTTTTTAAACTCATAATTCCATTAATGTGTCTATTAATAATGATTAGGGGGTTTTAACAGCGTAACTGAAAGCTTGTTGTAAGATTGTCCTAGTGTATTTTAATGTACTATCCTCTGTGTCAGGGTAAAAAACCTTAATGAAGTTGACAAAACAGTTCCCTTAAAACCCCAGAACACTATTCATTAATTTCCCCCAAAATCAGACCCAAACCTATATTAAAGACCTGAAAGACTCAAAGATAATAATGCTTGAAAATACAATTAGATTGCACAAGGAACGATGTCAGAGACCTAACATGAACCAAAGTCCCAACGCTGATAACACCTTTAACGCTTTGGGTAACTCATGAGTTAGACAAACCCATACAGTACAACAAGGAGAAATAGTCCTTAAATGTAAGGAGAGTGTTATTAGGGGCGTTTGTGAAGGACTTTTCAAGGGGTAGTTTTTATCTTTTCAAATAAATTGACAAATTAAGGGCTCCCTGTGTATGTGCATGCAGTGTTTCAATGGACACATTAACCCTTGTGTTGTCTTAAAATCAACAATTTTGTTGAGGCTTTTTCATCAATGTTTTTAACTTTTTCTCACGGTTTTGTCCCTTTTTTGTCCCTTTTTTTGACATTTTCAACACTCTGTAACACTAACTTATTAACTTTAGTTTTATGGTTATTTTTGGGAATTTATACCTAATGTTTGAGTTAGAAAAGCAGAAATTAGGAATTATTGAGACAAAAATTAAAGGAATGGATGTTGATGGATAATCACAGACTGGAATATGTCAACTTTTACTCAATACTATTTCAAAAACTATAAAATTGAACAAGACGCCCCAAAATGAATGAAAGTAGAGATTTGTACTTGGCAAAGAGCGTTGTGTGGAATCAATCATGTTATTTGGGGAATTAAAAACAACATTGATATAGGACAACATGAGGACAACATGTAGAAAATATTCTATAGGAAATATTCCTCTCTTAATGAACAAATGTGTTAAGTAGCCTAATATCAATAATAAAGATTTTCCTCGCCTCAAATGCTTGATCTTGGGGGAGGGTGGGGGGGACCTGTTGGGTATTTGTAAATGATAGTGTGGTCTAGATCTACTCTGATCTGTAAACTTTATTAGTCATCTCAGGATAGTGTCTTGAGATAACTCGTTATGATTTGGCACTATGAATAACATTTGGTTGACGTGAATAAAATACCCCCCTCCCGTCATAAGAAGTCATTTTGCTGCTTCTAAAACCTTTAGATTTAGTTTGGAAGTGAAACGCTCACCTCGTCCAGGATGTGGTCCAGCCGGCCCAGGATAACGGGCTCCACCTGCTCCAGAGACAACATCCACGCGTCCCGCTGCTGCTGCTCCAGACTTACTATCCGGCTCTGCAGCTCCGAGCTCCGCACACAAACCACGCTGCAAACCCCAGGCACACAACAGACAGTGCAATGCAACTCGTTACTGCACACATATCCCTCCAGTTCCTCCACAGCGGCTGCTTGGAAGCCGCTGCGTCCCCCGGTTTACCAGCGACGCCAAACTTCTGATTCACATCCATTTTAGACGCGTAACTCTGCTTTTTATCCACACAGAAATCCCTACACGCATCAGGTGGAGTCCCGCAGACAACCTGGGAACCTGCAACGCTGGAGCTTGTTGACAGGCTGTTTGGGGTGGGGGGGGGGGGTAAGGTAGGTGTCTATTTTCTTCTTCAAACTATCTCCAAACTACAACTTTGGTGCACTCAAATGAGAAACTGCATCTTATGTAGAATGCGAGTCATTGTGTGGAGTTTGAGCAGTCAGTCAGTGATGTTGCAGGTTCACAGGGACGGACTCTTACTCCTCTTGTGTCCCGCTCAGTCTGTCCCATTCGCTGCTTCTCCTCTCAATGATCCCGCAGTGTGCCGCAGGGCCAGCCGTCAGCGCGCGTCTCTCTGAAACCCGAGTCAGCCTCTCTCTCTCTCCTCTGCGCAGCTCTGGATGCCGTGGGTCCTTGGCTCGCAGTATATGCTTATGCTCCTCCTCTGAGAGGCTTTGGGGGTTAAACGCCGGGGCGGGATCCGTGAGCCGTGTTGCTGCCCCCTTTGATCTGCGCGCTTGGTGAAGGATATTTTTAGGGTGCGCAAAGCGAGTACGCACAGTCCCACAGCCAGCATACTGGACGGCCTGCTGGCAGTACTGTCAGCTCCGGACCAAAACAAACGCAGCACTCAGCCTCCCTTGGTCCTGATCCGGCTCTGTTTGCAACAGGGTCACTGGATCCTGTGGTGCGCGCTGAGCAAAATCCATGGAACAGAAACCTTATGCCCCACTCTACTTTTCATATCCAGGGGCGTAGCACAGCATTCTGGGCCCAGTAGAAAGGCATTCTCTATGGGCCCCTCCTCACACAAGGGCCCTCCTAATGATCAGTGTAAAACTCTAACCCATGTGTTGTCTTTCCGTCAAAATCAACACTTTTGTTGATGCTTTTTATCGATTTTTTAAAACTTGTTCTTACGTTTTTCTCTTTTTTTTCAATGTTTGTCACTTTTTTTGACTTATTAACTTTAGTTTTACAGTTACTTTTGGAATTTATGGTCAATAAACCTCATTTATAGGAAATTATACCTAATGTTTGAGTTAGAAAAGCAGAAATTAGGAATTATTGAGACTAAAATGAAAAGAATGGATGTTGATGGATAATCACAGACTGGAATATGTCAACTTTTACTCTATTACTATTTCAAAAACACTTCAATGTTTTTCTCCAAATGCTATAAAATTGAATAAGACGCCCCAAAATGAATGAAAGTAGAGATTTGTACTTGGCAAAGAGCGTTGGGTGGAATCAATCATGTTATTTTGGGGAATTAAACAGAACATTGATATAGGACCACCGGTCAATGCCCTGCTATGCCATAAACTACTACAAACAATTTTAGTCACTGTTCCATTATCTTTTATTGTGACTGTTATTTCCACTCTTCATTCTAACCCCAACCGGCCTGTCAGACACCGCCTACCAAGAGCCTGGGTCTGTCCCAGGAGTTTTTCCCTGCCACTGTTGCTTGCTCTGGAGGGAACTACTAGAACTGTTGGGTCCGTGTAAATCATACAGTGTGGTCTAGACCTGCTCTATCTGTAAAGTGTCTCGAGATAACACTTGAATTGATACTATAAATAAAATTGAATTTAATTAATACCATGCCAACAATTATAAGGCTATTTTTAAAGCTTAGTATTCTAGGCAAAAACAAGGTATGTTTAAAGGCTTTAAGCTGCCTTACACGTAATTGCAGGTCCAGTTTATTATGCAACTTAATTGTATACATTATATGTAGTAGGGGGTTAGGAGAAGGATCAGCATCCAGGCTGCAAGTCTTTATGTAGGAAAGGATCAGCATCCAGACTGCCTACCAGGCTCCGAGTCTTTCTGTAGGAGAAGGATCAGCATCTAGGCGGCCTAGCAGGCTCCAAGTCAGCATTCAATAACTCCCCATCTAATCTGTGCAAGCATGATTTGGTATGGATTTGTGCATTGGTACTTCAAACAAAGTTTTCATGACTAATAGCAAATTGCCAATTAGCAAAACAACTTGTTTGGTGGCATTGCTAATATTTGTCTAGCAGTAGCAACCCGTAGTACAACGTATATTTGTATAGATTTTTCTTTAATTAAAAACAAAATAGTTTTGGATTTATGACCCCTGGTCCTTTGTTCACTACATGAGAGATACCCCACCCTGTTTTAAAGCTTTTATTTTACGTAAATAAGTAACTTTTACTTAAAGTACTTATTACTTAGTAATTTTCAGATAGGTAATTTCACTTGTACTTGAGTAATATTTTTCATTTATTTATTCAAGTACTTGTACTTGAACTTGAGTGCAATATGTTAGTACTTTTTCCACCTCTGGTAATAAGCCATACTCAAGAACACCTTTTGAGTTGCCAGGCTGTGAATATCCTTTAGACTAGTGTTATGCTGCTACAGCATGACCAACAAGTCATCCAAATTCAACCCGACAAGTGTGTATCCCACATACGCTCCTTTGATCTGACGCCTCTGCCGGCAGTCAGGCAGCAGTAGCAATGTCTTTCAAAACTTACAAATCAACAAAATGCTACATATCACAAGGAGAATCATCATCACATTGCTGATGCAAAACAGAAGAGGTCACTGTTTCAGTGTCCATTGCTCTAGAGAATTTACAGCTCGATGATAGATTGAGCATGTGTTCGTGCTCTGCAGGGCCCTGCACGTGTAACGGTTTGATGCTTGGCCATTGACCATTAAAAAGCTAAATTAAAATGTACAGCCTTTCTGTCTTTATGTGGTGGCTTCCTCAAGACACCATGTTGATTAATGTCTTAATTTGAGGGGCGTACTACCGTTCATAAATCAAGAGTTTGCTGTTCCGCTGCAGTTTGGCCATAACGGCCAAGAAAGTCAAGATGTGACGACCTCATGCAGTTGCTTGTATAATTGCATTCATAAAAAAAGCACACAGGGTTTATTTCATGGTCTCAGGCCACCACAGAAGGTTTTTAGAAAAAGGCTAATAAAGAATGTTCCTGTCTTGTGTCTTTGTACTGTAATCGTAGTCAGACCAAAAGATGTCCCCTCGACTGTCAGCCACATCTTAGAACGCCATGCTCCTGCAGAGGTTTATGGCGAAGGCTTGATGGGCCGGAATCGCTACGTAATGACTCCATGTGCTGTGGGTCCTTGTAATTACCATGTGGCTTGGTGTGGCCAGCTGGCTTTGTGATTCTCTGAGCCGGGAAACACTTTGAAAATGATCCTCAAAATGAAATGTACATTTATTGCAATCATGGGATTCTTTCAAATTAAAAGTGACTAATCCTGCTGTTATAACAGCTGTGATAGAGATCACAGTTGTAAAGTGACTTGGAAATGAGTTTAACACTTGTTTTCATGTTAATCAGTGCAGGTAGTTGCTTCAGTCTCACAGCATTCATTTGATCTCATTTGATAGCCCGACTTCATTCTGGCTAACTAGGTCTGTCAGGGCCTCATTGGTCACTAAACCAGGTATTAGGTAAGGCACTGTATACCACAGATACAGTCAAGCCTAAGGATGTACTGTGGCCTCAAGTTAACATTAAAACAAGATGTATAGATATATGAATATATTTTTTATAGCTTAGTATTGTACGCACCATAAAAAAATGTATGTGTAAAGGCTATAGGCTGCCCTTTAGTTGTAGGCCCATGCTTTTGTAATATGCAACTCAATTACATATGTCTCTGCTCCATCTCTTTTTCAGCTCAGGGGTCCTTGGCCTGAAAACGTCAAAGACCCCTGGTCTATTGGCATGCTTGCCCCTGTGAGACCTCAAAAAAAAGGGAGGATTTTGAAACCAAAGTGGGTGGTCTGGGTGTCCTCCACCCAATAAATTGAATTTCAGATACTTTGTTTTTTGCGTTGTGTCTGAAAGACAGCTGGGTACCTGGGAGAGGGAAATAAAATAAAAAACGTGAGTCTGCCAGAAAAATTAGGAGGGTTGGCATCAGGGCTTTAAATTGACATTTGCCAACCCGCAAAATGTCAGTAAAAACAATAACTTTCTGAAGTTATTAGCCTATTTGGCAGCCAACAACACTGCTTCTGTTTGAGTGAGCCGGCTGCAGAAATGGATCCATATTAGTCTGTTTTCCGCCAAGAATTTTGGGCAGTTTTGTGTGTGTTTGACGTGGAAAGGTAATCTTTATCTGGCAACACTGCTTTTAGTACTAATCCTACATTTCCCATTTCTAGCGTGCGGTATCAATGAATTATTTATTAAACATACCTTTTCTAAAGAAGTTGCTTTCCTCAATGGGTCATGATCCAAAAACTGTGCATTGTTTTTTGTTAATACATTACATCAATTACTTTAATACATTTTCTATGTATTTTCTGACCTTTCTGTTTGTTTTTCACATTTGCTTTTGTATTCTGGTTGGTTATGTGGTTTAGTGTTGATTTATGGATGGACAATGAGTGATAGGAGTAGGCCTGTGTGAATACGTTTTTGAATGTAAATATGATCTATGTACAATGTTTATTTGTGTGGGTTTTTAATAAGCAACTTCTACATCACCGTCGCCCCCAGATCATCACAGGGAACATGCAGAATGCATTTGTGTTTGTAGTTTAGGAGGCTTTGATAGGTGAGTTGCATATTGTTTGAGGTTTGGGCCAGTTTGGAGAAAATATGTACCTGTACCAGCACATATGATATTGCAATTCAGTGTAATATCTGTTATCGTGAAATATATGTTTGAATGCTTCAATTATCACCGTACTAGTCAAAAGGTTATCTTTGCTGATTGTGTTTGCATTGTTGCAGTAGCTGCTAGTCAGCAGCAGTAACATACAGTTACATACAGTAGCAGCAGCAGTGAGAACATAAAAAAACTCACTCATCTATTTAAAAGACACAGTACAAGGAAAGGATATGGGCACTGACCAAAGCACAATGTGCAGAAATGTCAGAGAGGATGCAGTGTTGTCATCAGGGTGTGATTTGTGATTTTTATGACACTATAAAAAAACAATTAATTTCTCATATTCTTTTCCAGCACTTTTTGTCTCTTTTTTTGTCATTTCTTCTGTTGTTTTGGTCACTTTTAAAATGCCATGAAATTCAATAAAACAACCAACATTCAATGAAAGTAATCATTAATTTTACCTGAAGAACATTGCATGGCATTTATGTTATTTTAAGGCAATTTGGTTGAAAGAAAGCCAAGTTCCTGATGTTAAAAATAAAAATAAAACTGGTCAAATTTGATCCGAGGACAACACAAGGGTTAATGAGTCGTTTCGGTGCCTAAACTTAACTGTCATCGCTCACTTATTCAGCCTAAACTCCACCACCGCGGCCCCTTACAGGACCGGCATCTGGGGGCGCCTGTGCCCGGTTCACAGTCACCTATTGGCGGGTGAACACCTGCTGCTGGGAGCCGGCGTCCTGGAGCTCTGTAGAGACTAAGTTCTCTATGGCTCTACAGACTGTTCACGATGCAGCGCTGCACTCAGTTTATAATACTTCTATGTTAGATATATACTATATGGTTGTGTGGTGAAGTAGCATTGAAGTAGCATTTTCTACTACTTTGTATATACTGTAGTTGCTTTCAGGACTGTGCACCACATTCCCCCCTCTCTTTTTTCTGCACTTGATACATTTTATATTTGTATATTTTTATATTTTGTGTTGACACTGTAAAGGGGTTGCTTGAATCTCGTCTTGTGTATAATGACAATAAAGGCATCCTATTCTATTCTCTATTCTGTCACTTTGAGGTGGGGGGGGGGATACATTACATTCTGTCACCACCAGGGATACAGATAATTCAGCAGAGGAAGGGATATATCGACCAGAAAGGGGGAAATCCCTCGTTTTTCTCTTTGCTGATGTCAACTCTCTCGAAATATGCTGTGTCCTGGTCTTCAATAAAGTTGATCATCAAGTACATTTAATATCAGAAAGTTACTTTTAAATCCGTAAGCACAGTAAATATCAGCTACTTTAAGACTTTTACTCAAGTCATATTCCAAAAGGTGAGTTTAACTTCCACCAAAGTCATTTTCTGCTCAAATACTTTTACTCTTTAGTATTGCTTTCAAGTACTTTATACAAGACTGTCGGTGTGTGACTGTTAACTTTATTTGAATGACTATTACCAACTAAACAGGATTCAATCAAAACAAAACACAAACGTATGATAGTATATATATACTAGTAGTGTAATATTTGAACGGTTTTTAAATGAGCACTACACAATACAGCGGTGGTTCTCCTGGGGCCGAGCATGGAGCCTGGACGTGGACCAGATGATGCCGTGGCCCTGTGTGGATGGTGAGGCCGTCTCACTGCAGCAAACGCACAACTGCAGCAATCTGTCTTGAGATTTTTTTCAAAATTAGGGAAATATCCCAAGGTCAGAGGGATGTTCACCGCCCTGGGGGCGAAATACCTCTAATCACATGAAGAGCCCTGTCCTGTTAAAGTGGACACATGTGTCCACCTCAGGCACCTTGAGAACCAGAGGGAGCCAATGTGTCTTTGATTGGACCACCATGAACTCTGCACAATAATTCATTGAAAATTGTGTCTTATGGACCAACACTTTCCCTTATATTATTTGATTCACAAATAAGGTTCTAATAAGTGGCACATGGTTGGCTTTTTTCAATTACTCCACACACTCTCTGTATATCTTGATTATCTGTATTTATATTTTTCCATTACAAGTACTTACTTTTTTCAATATTATTTATGGTCACAGTTCAATATCTATTTTATGGTAACTTACTTTTGCTGTTTTATTTAATTACATATTCAATTTAATTTGAACGTCACATACACTGCAATATTTTTTTTTAAATATATTTTTTTATTTTTACAGTAGGAAACTGCTGCTGCTGTAATAAGGGAATTCACCCACTGTGGGATGAAGAAAGTATTATCTAAAGGAAGAATTAGTACATATATTCTACTTCAAGGATGAAAAACCAAAGCATACATAAAATATACTTAAGTTTTTTGATATAGCAGATTTGATCAGAAACACTTCTTTTCTGTGGTAGTGAATATCCTAATACTTGAGATCAAACCCAAATTTCCAAAAGGTATCAACAGGCAAAGGTAAAGCCCCAATCACAATGTTTGTTTATGATAACTTCAGGTTAGAAAAGTCCTGCGTCCGTACGTACAATCTTATTATGCTGCTTCTAGGCGAGGAACAAGTGGATATACTCTTATCTCCTTCATCTGAAATGCATGTTTGATGCTTTCATATGTCAACACTTTGACTAACGTTAGCATCGAGAGCTAAGTTACCTGATGGGCCACGCTCTGTATGACGCTAAACTATGACTTTTTGTGTCAATAACTGTTACCCGCCAAAAACACCTGACCTAGCATCGCTTTTGGCACGATGGGAGTGAAAATGTGTTTTGGAATTAGCAAGAAAGCTAGCTAACTAGCCAGTCGGTAGCTATTTTTCATTCTTTATTTTTTTGTTTATTTTGACCAAAATCACTGTCATGTACTGTTATAGTATAGTTTGAATTTTATTAGTTAGCCACTGCAACTTTAAACAACCTTTTTCCATCTGTGAATACACTGGCAAGGCTAATGAGCAGCAGCGTCTCTACAGCCCGGCCGGCTGGTGCTGAACCGGCCACAGAGAGATCATCAGTCTTTCTCTTTTTCATACATTTGGCTTTACTCAGCCTCAGTGAAACCAAATGAGATGAACAGTTCAAGTACTCACAGCACACAAGCCACCTTCCAGAGAAGTTCAAGTGGTTTTTCATCTTTTCCTCTGTTACCACAATATCAAGCAGCTGTGGCTTTTAAATATCTAAATTACAGCCTCTCTCCCTCAGCACTGTGTTATTATACAGTAGAGCAGTCACAGGCTACACTTGTTCAAAGAGGCACAGAGGACTCTAATAAGGCCGTGCTGAGGTTCAGGGTCTACAGTACATCACTTTACTGTGATCTCCTGTGCCTCTTTTTGATCAGGTTTTTGCTCTTCTTTCTTTCTTTCCCAACAACTGTTGGATGGATTGCTATGAACCTGCCACAGATATTTTGGGATGCACTCAGGCAGGGTGGGATTAATCCACTAGGGGGGCCAGGGAACAAAAATAATCTGTGGGCCACAGCGCTGCGGAGGACGGTCTGACTAGTCTACACAGCATCCTGGGATGGGAGAAAAACGTGCTCTGGTTTATTGACATTTATTTAAACCAATCACAATCATCGTGGGCGGGGCTAAGCTCCGGACACAGCCACGGTGCCACTGCTACACAGTCTGAGGAAGGAAGTTGTTTTGGTGGAACATGTGTACGTTCAGAAGTAGTTTTAGTCGTCAACAGAAAACTCTGATTGGACAGATAGTCTAGCTAGCTGTCTGGATTTACCCTGCAGAGATCTGAGGACCAGGTAACCATAGTCCTCAGATTGGACAGATAGTCCAGCTAGCTGTCTGGATTTACCCTGCAGAGATCTGAGGACCAGGTAACCATAGTCCTCAGATTGGACAGATAGTCAGCTAGCTGTCTGGATTTACCCTGCAGAGATCTGAGGACCAGGTAACCATAGTCCTCAGAAATCAGCCACAGGTTAGAGCGCTGAAACAGGGGGAAACAGCTTGTCTGGCCCTTTGTGAAGTTCAAAAACAAACCTTCCAATTCCTAGTTATTAGCACATAAAATGCTGAAAAATGCCATTTGAATTGATGCATAATGGACATACGGCGCACTGATACCATAAATGGAACATGCACAAATAGTGCTCCCATGCAGGGACACAGCGGGGAGTTGGCTTCTGGGGCACCAGCCCAAATGTTTTTTCAAAAGATTTTAATCTTCTAAGATTTGTAAATCTAATATAACTATCTAATATATATATATAGTTGGTCTTGGTCTTTAAGTTTCTTTTCATTTGACCACAGTTGTTTCTTGTGTTTACCTCATATAGTCCTTACCTGCCTGTTGTACTGTTCCCACTGTCATGTCATTTAGTCTTCTCTTTTATTTTGTTATTCATTCCCTGTTAATGTTTTGCTTATATGCTCTTGGCTATGTTTTACCCATCTTCTCTCTCTGTCTTTTCTTTATGGTATTCCTAGCTGTGTATGTTTTATGCTTGAGTTTCCTGTTTTATTTTGTAGTTTCTCTGTTTCTCCTTTGTCATGTCTTGTTTTACTTCCTGCCTTGTGTTTTCCCACCTTTGTGATTGGCCCTGATGTGTTTCACCTGTTCCTCTGTCCTCATGTCACCTGTCCCTTGTTACTACCCTCGTTACTTTGTGTATTAAGTCTGTTGGTTCATTGTTTGTCATCTGTTGTTAGATCCCTTCCTGTGCTAAAGCTGTATTTCTGTGTTCCCTGATTTCTCTGAGCTTCTCTTGTGTCATGTTTATTCTTCTGCTTACATAGAAAATCTCCTCCTGTTTCATTAAATTATTTCATACAAACTACTAATCCCTCCTTGCCTTTCTGCCCTTTGGTCAAAGCCTCACAAATCCTGACAGTTCTTCTGTTGGCCTATTAGTTTACATGGCATTGATGAGGATTGTTAATTTGCAATTAGAGCAGCCCAGATTATTATTGGATGGTAGTTACCCTTTAACTGTCTCCAACAATGCAAAGTGAGGCTGATCCATGTACAATCCTGGGCCTAAGTTGTTTGAGTCTTCACCCCAGGCCTCTGGTGGTTGTGTGGTTTTCTCACTCTTCTATAATTAGTCGCTTGCTCCACCCTCCATGTTGTTTTCTTTTAACATATTTAAGTACTGCTGACATCCCCCTCAAATAAATTATAGGCTCTTTGGAGTTCTGGTCAGGTCATTTAGCTTCAGTGTGAGCTGGACACTTGCCCCTTTCAGCTCCACATCCTGCAGACAGAGGCATCCACCAGACCCCTAATCTGCTCAGGATATCATCTGCAACAACTAAACTAATATAAATAAATATAATATAACTTGTTGGGCAGCCAAAGCATTTATACATGCGTGTTTTGGATAGAAAACTAAATTCTTCAAATAGCGGTTATAATTGTGGGCATGATTTTTTAAATCATTGTTTAATGTTAAAGGTACATGTGGCACACATCTATGGATGACCTTATAGGCCAGTAAGCAGTGGGGATTTATATTTGCTAATACTATGTTGGATTAATGTTAAGACTTGTTACATTTTTGAAAAAACATTCAAAAATTCTAAATGCAGAACCCCTGTTGAAGATGCCTGCCATAGACTGTGTAGCATATGAACGCTGCTGTCTGAAGAGACAAAATGAAGCTCAAAGTGGGCGGCTCCCTGTGGTTCCCAACTCGCCAAATACTGATGCTTGTAATGCTCATGCTAATAATGTCTGTGATTGGCTGTGACTCTACACAAGATGGGGTTCTCTCAGTAGGAGCTGAAACATGAATAAAGGATTTGAGCCATGAATATTAAGAAATTGGTATCAAAATAAGTATGGTTCAACAACTGGTATCAAAGTCAGGGTATTGGTGTTGAAAATGTTTGAACAATGCCCAGCCTACCCTTTCACAGCTGACCAAAATGACAAACTCCACAGAACTTGACTTATTCCTTTAAGGGATGACTCAACAAACATGTGTCTTCTAAGCCCTACCACATGCATTGCAAAATAAACCAAGTGCTTATTAGATGCCTTTGGTGTCATCCTCCTCCCAGCAACCCACTTGACGCCCACTCCCCCGTCGTTGTACCAGATCCACTTCAAGGCTCGTACGGTTAATAACGTGTAAGGGATGACAAATTAGAACCAGCTAGCCTGAGGTTTTACTGTAGAAAGTGCGGAGTTGTTAAAGGCACATGTGGAGCAAAGATCCTTTTAATGAAGAAAGCAAACGAGAAAATCTGAAACTGGAGTACAGTGTACAGTATCATCCTTCTGCTCTCAAAGTGGGTCATTGAATTACACAGCTTATTTACCTAGTTGTAAATGATTTAGTTAGTATTGAGTCAATGGCTCTTGTCTGCGTTGATGAATTTTAAAGGCAGTTTGCCACTATTGGGCTTCATCTATTCAATTTCTGCTGATGTCCCATAATGGAGACGGTTTCTCAGTCAAACTTTGTCTTCACGCTCAGATTTCTATTCATGTAAAGAAACAACACACGCTGAGTCCAGCCCAGTGTCCCAAAGAATTATGTCCATATTGGACTTTTCCCCAATGCTTGAATTTTATCCAATGTCAACTTTCGATGCCAATACAGAGTGGGGTGACTCATGCAGGAGACCAGTCTCAACCCTCTGGGGTCTAAGGACATTTCTACACTTCTTTATAAATTCACATTTTAAGGATATTTGCATATAACGCCATACCCATGTGTTTCATATAAAAATGTTCAGAGCAAACTCAGCTTTCTGTAAAGTGAGGCCCAGAGTTGTCCCAGAGCAATGTGTACAGAGATAAATTGGCCCTAAAGCTTTTTGAAATTTCTCAAATTCAAGTCTCTTTAATGTAAAAAAAAACAAAACAATCAAGATTTTTGAAACAAACCTGCAAAAGAAACATGAAATGAAAACAACCCCACCCGCTAATCATATATCATTACGATCATTAATGAGGAGTTACTGCTGGTGATATTTCTGGACATTCTGCAAAGCAGAAATTGGATTTCTAAATAATCCACGGCTCTATGCTTTAATTATAACCCCAATTGGAGATGTGATTAAAAAGTGCTGCTTCAGCACCAGGTCGTGCTCGCTAGGGTTTGCAACCACTTTTGTTTGGTAATATCCGCTGGCTGCAGACTCCATGCTCAGACCCTGGTCAGCGACTGATTTAGAAGCTGGGGTTTGGCCTGCTCCAAACCTGGGCCTAAACCAGCACAGATCCAACCACACACACTTAGTCTGCAGATGGTCAAGATGTCAGGCCTTGAAACAGACTCAGGCCATTGCATGGGAAGTCATTTGTTTATTAAAGTCCTCATATTATGCTAATTTTCAGATTCATAATTGAATTTAGAGGTTATATCAGGATATGTTTACATGGTGTAATTTCAAAAAAACACCATATAATAACATACTGCACATTGCTGCAGCTCTTCTTTTCACCCTGTGTGTTGAGCTCTCTGTTTTAGCTACAGAGTGAGGCATCACACTGCTGTCCATCTTTGTTGGGAGGTCTTGTAAGGACTACTAGCCAGTCAGAAGCAGAGTATGAGGGCGTGCCCTGACAGTACCTAGGTAAGGACTACTAGCCAGTCAGAAGCAGAGTATGAGGGCGTGCCCTGACAGTACCTAGGTAAGGACTGCTAGCCAGTCAGAAGCAGAGTATGAGGGCCCTGACAGTACCAAGGTAAGGACTACTAACCAGTCAGAAGCAGAGTATGAGGGCCCTGACAGTACCTAGGTAAGGACTACTAGCCAGTCAGAAGCAGAGTATGAGGGCCCTGACAGTACCTAGGTAAGGACTACTAGCCAGTCAGAAGCAGAGTATGAGGGCGTGTCCTGGGGGACTACTAGCCAGTCAGAAGCAGAGTATGAGGGCCCTGACTACCTAGGTAAGGACTACTAGCCAGTCAGAAGCAGAGTATGAACAGTACCTACTTTCACAGTGCTACAAAGAAACTATATAAAACACATTAAAGCAAAGGAGAAAAGCCAAAAAGCATAATATGAGCACTTTAAGCAAGTATTATTGAAGATACTTTATGTTGTTGTAAAATGAAGTGATCCTGTGATATGGCATGGCAGTTTGTTTTATTTTTAACCAGCAAAACTGTTCTACTCAAAAGTAAAACGTCAAGTTAAAAGGTCAAAAGTTATCAGAGATACAAAAAAATAAGAAAGAACAGTAAGTCTCACTAGGACTCTAGAGTTGCTACTCATTCTGAAGCTAATCACCCTCACTCTCTCACTCACTCTACCACACACTGCCCACGTACACACACATGCCGGCCCGGCTATTTTCTTAAAAAGATCGACACGCACACCAACGCACAAGTATAACTTCAGGCCACTTGCTACGTAAATAGCTTTGTGTGGAGCCCAACACATTCTCACTTCCCTCTTGTAAAATATGGACGCTTGGTCCGGTGCCTTTTGTTGTTGTTATTGACGCCAAAAGTCTCCTTTGGCGTTATATATCATGCGCTTGGTCGGGACTGTTGGCGTCCCTTTTGACGCTGTTAGGTTAAGGGAAAGCTTGTGGGAGGGCTTATGGTTCCATGACACGCGGGAATAACGGGCCGGTTAAGGACACACGTGGGACACTAACCCTGCTCTCCTGGGTGAAAGTCCTGTGTTTGACCCATCCACCCCCCCAAGCAGACTGGGAAGAACACGATGGGTGATGTTAGTAATATGAGTACAGATAAAGTTATGTAGGCTACATAGTGAATGAATAAATGAGTGAGTGAATGACGAAATGAAAGAGTGCTGAGTCAGAGGGAGGAGACTGAGAGAAGAAAACCTGCTCCCGACCAGGTTAGGTTTACAGACTCAGTTTCCATAGTAACTGACTCTGAGGTTAAGTTACTTCTCTTCCTGAACCGGGCTGGAGTTACCCCCCCACAGACCAAACGCCAGGATTATACGAGTTGGGAGTGAGACCGGGTTGCTTGGGAATGTGAGAGCAGCAGAACACGGCCTTCGTAAGATGAAGCCAGAATGTGTTGTGCAGCAGAGCAGCCGCACCCTGCACCACTGCCTGCTGTACCAGCTGCCTGCTGACTGTGCCAGGGGAGGGGGGGGGGGCGATCCCTGACTGTGGGAGATAAATGAAACTAGGCAAAGCCCCTCATCTCCTCTGACTCGTTAAATATGCTGCTCACTAGTCCAGCAGAGATGACACGGATACCTCCCTGTGGAGTTGATTCTGTATTTCATCCCTTTGGTTTGGACCAGCCGAGCTATGGTTGGAGATGTGTAACGCAAGGCGTTACAACATGCTCAAGTTTACTTTGGAAGGAAGCTTTTCATTCTGAGAGTAACACATAACAACCTGGAACTGCAGGAAATACCTAATAAATGCGATGTGATGTCAAAAGATTTTTTTAGTGTTTTTAAAGGGACATGAAGCGGTTTAAGACTTCCCTTTATTTTCCCACAGAGAGGATAGTTGCCAAATAACCTACACCTCGGTCACATCATCATAAATTACCAATAAGTAAAGGCCGGGGGCCAGATCCATGGCCTGAACATCCAGCATGATATTTATAGATATTTGGCAGGACAGTTTGACTTTAACAAAGAGACCTCTGGGTGGAATTTGTTTCCAGCAGAGTTCCGGAGTTTTCTGGTTTGGATTCTGATCCAGGATTTGGGTATTTATTGAGAGACACAAGACAAATAGCAGTGAGACCAAACTTGACCCATACAATTTTAGTTTTGATTGGCTGTTAATGTTTATGGAGAATCTATAAAGTGTGCATGAGAGCAATGGCTTGAAGAGACTTTATATTTGGAAATTGTGACTGTAATGGAGCTCTGCTCAGTTTTCATTGATATAACATTTGATACCAATTCAGACTCCTCTCTGTCTGAAGGCAGCACACCAGAATTAATTATATATATATATATATATATGCCTCCACCAAGACCAGTATTTGAAATGAAAGACAATGGAAGAGCGCTGACAGGAAAGGCAGACCCGTTCTCAAAATATTAATGCATCGTAAATTTTGACACCAGCACAAAATGAAAAAATAAAGTGTGTCCGCCCCACAATTTGGATACGCTCAAAATGTAATGGGTTCTTTCTTGGCCTTATGCTATCATTTTCCACCCACCCTCATGAAAATGAAGCCAGTAGTTTAGCAGGAATCCTGCTGAAAAAGAAATAAATTTCAAAAATGTGTCAAATTTACTGTCTTAGAGGTTTCAAAATTACAATAATAACAGTGGTAATCAACATATCAATTTTTTTTTTTTTTCTTTCTCAAAATAAAGTCTACCACTCCTTCCACACGGAAAGAAATTGCTTGTGAAACACATACAAGATGTGGTGTGAGAAAGTGCTGTTAAATGGTGAAAAATAAGACAATATTATGCACAGGTGATCGCTGTGAGACCAGATAAATGAAGAAGGACCACTAAATATATCCTGGTATTTTACACATTACCTACTGACAATCTGGTTAAAAAAGTATCCATGAGTGGTTGAATAATGAAATCCATAATGCATACTCCACAGGAACCAGGACTGTCTTGCCATATGGTCGCCTTTCCTTATTTTTACACCATACGTAGCTGCAAATGCATCTGAAAAGCCATGATGAGTCAAATCAGACCAATAAGAGATTCACAAGCCAGCGATGTTGCTTGAGACACAATTATTATGAAATGTTTTTTTTTTTTTTTATTGATGTCATGGAATCAAAAGAGGAGGGCAGAGGTGGACAATGCGACTGTAAACTCCAGGGACATCTCCTCTAAAGTAGTGACAATCAGTTGAGTGTGTGATGGTCTGCTTATGGTTTAGGACTGCATCTTTCTGCTATCTTTCTTTCACTCACTCCACATCCAATATTCAAGCTGTGAATGAAACTGGAAGTAAGTAGTAGCAGCTGCTTAGCTTGTTTTTGACTACCCTGATAGTCTGTGGGCCATCAAAAAGTACCTACTAGTACTACCTCTAGCACACTTTTCTGGCAAAGACACTACATTCAGCCACTGATTCTGCTTGTTGAAGGGCAGGTAAAGTTCCTGATTCCTGAAGTTGTTCCTGAGTTTAAATGTCCATGTTGGGACAACCCATATAGGCTGCATACTTATGACGCAGCTGTTGTGCATTACATTATTGCTCTGCTATTGCTATGGTCAGACAGACACAGAATCTTGTTTTGGGCTCTGGTGTCGCTGCTCTTAATCAAATATGGAATCTGAAACTAAGTGAAAAACCCTTCTGATTAGGCACAAACCTCAAAGCTGCCACAGAGCTGGGTTGGGAGCTGCTTTTAAAGTCAATTTTAACAGCGTCCCTGGAAATTCTGCCGGATGTCCCTCTTTTCAGCATGATGTTTGTTACCTTTCATTTTCCTAGCGTTGGCATTCTAAATTCCGGTGGATTTATGAGGACTATGGTGAATTCAATTCTAACATCATAACAACTAGGGTTAGACCACACTATAATTTACAAAGACCCAACGATTCCAATTGTTTCCTCAAGAGCAAGCATTTGTGGTGGTGAGGAAAAACTTTCTTTTAGGCAGAAACCTTGGACTGACCCAGGCTCTTGGTGGGCAGACATCTGCCGGTGCCATTTGGGGGTATGATGAACAGCGGAAATTATACTAACAGTAAAGTTAATGGAACTATGACTAGAAATAATAGTTGTAGTAGTTCAGGGTGTAGCAGGGTATGACAGGGTGTAGAAGGACGTTGAGCAGGACCATGGCAGCAGCTGTAACCATACCAACCATTAGGTGCCACCCTGATCCAAGGAAAATGAACATCAATTTTCTTAAGAGAGAAAACCTAAGGACTCTGGGGAATAAGCTCCCTTGGGGCTAGACTAACATGCATTTCTGAGACATGAATACACACAGACGGCAAGAGAAAGGAGCTCTGTGTGTCAAAGGAAGTCCCCCAAATGGGGACAAATATGTTCTCTTTACTTAGTTCTTTCAGTAGGCTACATGGTGCATTCTGGATCAGCCGGAGAGTCTTAAGGCTATTGTTTGAGCCTCCTGAGAGTAAGTAATTACAATAGTCCAGCCTGGTATCAAATGCATGGACTAGTTTTTCTGCACCGTTTTGAGACAGGGTGTGCCTAATTTTTGCAATGTTACCTGGTCCTCAGATCTCTGCAGGGTAAATCCAGACAGCTAGCTAGACTATCTGTCCAATCTGAGGACTATGGTTACCTGGTCCTCAGATCTCTGCAGGGTAAATCCAGACAGCTAGCTAGACTATCTGTCCAATCTGAGGACTATGGTTACCTGGTCCTCAGATCTCTGCAGGGTAAATCCAGACAGCTAGCTAGACTATCTGTCCAATCTGAGGACTATGGTTACCTGGTCCTCAGATCTCTGCAGGGTAAATCCAGACAGCTAGCTAGACTATCTGTCCAATCTGAGTTTTCTGTTGACGACTAAAACTACTTCTGAATGTACACATGTTCCACCAAAACAACTTCCTTCCTGAGCCCATATTTGCAGAGGCACCATTGCTACGTCCGGCGCTTATCCCCGCCTAAGATGATTGTGGTTGGTTTAAAGAAATGCCGATAAACCGGAGCAGGTTTTTTCCCCCCATCCCAGAATGCTGTGTGGACTAGCCAGACCCTCCTCCGCAGCGCTGCAAATGTGCCATCTCTTGTTACTTCAAGTGAAAAGCCAAACAGCTACATTTTGGTCAGTTTGAAGACATAGAAGTTCATGGGAGTAGGATTCAAACAGGTTAAAAGAGCATTACAATAATCTTATCAAGAAGAAATAAAGGCATGAATAATCATTGGCATCTCAACTTTAGTCTGCACAGATCTTAATTTAGCAATGGTCCTTAATTGGAAAAAAGACATTAATGCACAAGCTGGCAATATGATTCTCAAGAGACAGGGATTGCTCAAAGATGACAAATATATTACAACTATTATACTAAGCACAATCACTTAACTAGCCCATATACTGCTGAATGTCTGGAATTGAAATTTCAGGATTAATTTAAGAGTTTCTGTTTTTTCAGCATTTGAAAGGAGGCAGTGTTCAGCGAGGAAACCCTGATTGCTTCCAAACATGTATTAAAAATTGACAATTGGTTAAAATCATGGGGAGCAAAATAACTGAATGTCATCGGCATGATGATGATAAGAGAGGCCACTATAAAGGCTAATACTATGTCCAAGAGACATGGGACCTAAACCAGAACCCTGTGGGATGAAACAAGACAGATGTGTTGTAAACTCACCGACAGAGACAAAGAAACTTTGTCTGGAAAGATAAGATGAAAACTAATCCAAGGCAGATCCGGAGATACCCACCAACTGGTTTAGAAGGATACTATGATTGATGGTAACGAAAGCAGATCTGAGGTTGAGGAACACCAATAAAGACCATGTCCCCATTATCTGCAGCCATTGTCATGTCATTAGTGACTCTAAAGCTATCTACACATGACCACAGGTGAAACCACGAGGCTGGCTGCAGCATATTGCAGGCTCACAGACAAAATGCAAATATTACTGCTTCTGGCTTTGGTTTGCGCTTTGAAAGGTCAGCCGCAACGAGGTCAATGTTGAAATCATTTGAACTTGGAGCGCTAAGCGTAGCGCTTCCTCTGAGTTGTGTCCACTGCTCTCCCCATAGAAAAACAATGGCACAGCCAGCGCAGAGTGGTTTTACCATGAATCATGTGTAGAAGAGCTGTTTCCGCAGATGGCGTATTGTAGGAAGAGATTCCATGTATACTAGATTAGCAAGATAAAAAAGGTATGAGACTTGGGGAAAAAAAAAAAAAAAAAACTTCTCAAATAACAGAAAATTGAACCAATCAGAATAGGGCTGGGCAATCACTCAATATAATTCATTGTCTTTCAGTGGAATTATATCTTAATGAAATCATATATTGAGATATCGTGACATACAATTACGTCGTCTGAATGGATGATAACAAGCAGATACTCAATATTCTCAGAAAATCTGTGAAACATTTGATGATTAATTATGATAATATCGATGATATCGCCCAGCCCTAGTTCAGACCAAAGGTTCGAGACGAGTTGAAACTTGCATGTACTTGTAACGCGCCAGAAATCTGACGTGTTTTGGGGACGGAACCGCCAAACCCCCGGTTAATATGTGTACCCCCCAGCAAAACATATGCACTTGAGCCCTGGGATGGTGAGTCTTCAGAGAGAGGTCAATCCCTGGAACTTAAGAAAAAGAGGAAACATAACTACCAGCGTGAGTTTCGGAGCATGGCAATCGATGTTCCACCCCAGCTATCAGTCAGCACCTGTGTGCTTTGTGCAGAAGGCTGTCTGCCTGTGCTCCCAGATGCGTGACTGCTGCTTCCCCTGTGACTGATGCTGAAGTGTCCTTCTGGAGAAGAAAAGAGGAAGTGCTTTGATGCTCCTGTGGGTGCTTTCCATCTCACCCCCCCCCCGCCCCCTCCGCGCCGCTGTCTGCTGGTTGACATTGCTCATGTGTAACGGCCAACTACTCAGTTTGAAGTAGCACAGGTCTCACATTAACTGATTTGTCTGTGAGTATAATTATTTTTTATTGCATGTCTACTGCAGTCACATGATAGATACTTTATTGATCCGCAAGAGGAAATTCAAGGACCCAGTAGCTTACAGACATCACCCACACACACCATACACATACATCATAACAGCATGTTAAAATAACAAACCAATCCACATGAATAATATGGATATACTGTGTATATACACACGGAAAAACTACATTTACGGAAATCGAATCGTGACATCGTACACCACTAATTATTAACATTTAGTAAATTCAATTGAAATTTCTACACCATGATTAACAAAAACCATAATTTAGCATTTTGGTCAGAGAGGAAACAAAAGAAAGTTATTTGCAGAATAGTAATGTTTTGACTCACTGTAATCCATTTCAACTTGACGTATAGGCATGGGCGAACATTTTATCTAACAGTTGGGAGGGGGACAATAAACATCAAAGTTCTTAAGAGCAATTTCTGAATTGGGCACAAATAATCTAGCCAACATTGTACAGTTATAGGACATGTGTAGATGTGGAACTCCAGTAAGTAGGCTGGCAAGCTGTAGTCAAACATTGGATGAACTGAGAACTGAACCCTCTAGGAAGTGAGCTAGATAACTAGCCTCCCGGCTCAGCTAACAAAACTAGCATTGTCCTCAAGCAGTTTAAGACCCCTAATTTAAAAAAAAACACACAGAGCCATTCTTTAAAAAAATAGTATCAACCTTTCGAACATGTCTCTAACCTTTCATTGATTTTAAAAGTACTTTGCATAGTGGTGTCTCAACATTTTTCAGCCCATATGTTCATTAGTAATGTATTTTTAAGCTTTTCAGTCTGATTTCAGGGCCTGCATTCCACTCAAACTACAATTTTTCTTTTGGCCTTTTTCAGCATATTAACTCATGTACTAGGGCATACTCTTGACCATATTGTGTCCAATGAGTTGATAAGCTTAATGGTGAGGATGCATGCTTTGAAAGTCCTCTGTGTTCTGTCACAGCCCCAGGTAACTACTCCTGTTACATGGATTACCTCACTGCAGTTAACTTTGTTAAAGCCTATCAAAAAATCATCAACAACTTAATTTCTGCTGCTGCGGATTATCATTTAAGCCCAGATGAATTGATTTCCCAAATACATTCCTTTTGCTCAGCTAATCTGGATGCTGTAGTCCATCTCAAATATACACATCCCAGCTTTAGGTCAAAATTATCTCATACATTGCTCTGGAACAAATTTGGGCCTCAAGTTAGAGATAGCCGAGTTTGTTCTGAACATTTTGATATGAAACAAACGGGTTATATACAAATACCTTTAAAAGGGGAATTTACCAAGATATTAAAAAAATGGCCTTTGACCTCAGAAGGTTAATTATATGGAAATCATAATGCTTTTATTACATCCAGGCTGGACTATTGTAACTCCCTTTGTTAGGTCTTTCCCAGTCTTCTTTACAGTAAGTCTCCTACAGATGGGTCCAAAATGCAGCTACAAGGACGTTGACTGGTACATCACCCCAGTGATAGCCTCTCTTCACTGGCTCCATGTCTACTTCCGAAACCAGTTTTAGACCCTGCTGATCACCCAAAAGGCTTTTAATGGCCAGGCACGATATTATGGATCTTACTCACTGGCACTCAGTGGACTGAGGTCTCTTAAATCTGATGGCAAATCTCTCCTGCATGTCCCCCATCTTGACTCAAACTAAAAGGTGACAGAGTTTTTGCACTTGCAGCTCCAGGACTGTGGAACCAGCTGCATTATTGGAACTGATGTGGTAATTCCATTCCTGTTTTTAAATCTAGGTTAAAGACACATTTTCACTCACTGGCCTTTTTAACCCTTGTGTTGTCTTTCCTCTGTCGACCATGTAACTTCTTTATTTGCCTTAAAATTTAAAATGAAAACTTTTTTTCCATTTTGGTCATCTTTTAACACATTTGTTGCTTTCTCCAATGTTTTTTACCACTTTTTTTTGACGGTCTTGCCATTTTTGAAGCTTTTTCTGACATTTGTCACTTTTTTCAACGTTCTTTTACCATTTTCTTTTTTCAAATGCTATAAAATTGAATGAAACAACCAAATTCAATGAAAGTAGTTGTACGGAACCATCCAAGTTAATTTGGTTGCAAGAAACCCAAATTTATGCTATAGAAACTTGTTGAAAGTGGGTCAAATTTGACCCAAGGACAACAGGAGGGTTAACACACACACGTCTCTCAATCTGCAATCATTTCTATAATTCGATATTTGTAAATTGTTGCTTGTTGTCATTGGTTACTTTACTTACTTCTTGGAACATCTAACTTTAACATTAACAGATAACATCTACTTCATTTACATGTTTCCTCCCTAAGCTCAGCAGACTCTTATAGCCCTTCTATGCCAGTAAATATTTAAGCAATTAAAACACAGGTCTAAATGCTGGCCTGCAGCTAACTTTCAGCTGAGAAAACATGAAAGCACCTCTTGTAATCACTGTAATTGAAGGGCTAATAAGTCGCCCTCAGAAACACTTTAGCCTGGCAGGGACCAGTGAAATACCAGCCTAATGCTCCCTACTCTGTCTCTGCCTCAATTTCACCATCTACAATGCCACTTCACATCCCACACTTCCTCCATCACTGCCTTTTGTAGCTACAATGAACTTCTAGGATCAAGCATATTGATTGCAATGTGTATTCTCATTAATGTGAGAATACATGTTACTCTCATCAGAGTGTCTGTCTCAGATAATAATCCTGCAAATGGGTTATGCTTTTCTTTATCCATTTGATAATATGTACAAGCCAGGTCCCACGTCAGTTCATGAAATGGTCACGTTAGTTTGATTTCTTGCTTTGTGTACAGGTCACGATTTTGTCCTTTATTTTGAGTACATGTCACGATTGTTGAATGTGTACAGGTCCCGAGTTTTTAACCTGCTCTGGAGGACACAACAACGGGAAATGAAAGCCTGCAATTTAGATTAGATTAAATAATGTAAACATTTCACAAACTGCCATGAGACTGGGCTGATAGGTGATACCTTTGGACTTTTTGTCACTATTTGTAGGGTGTCTTAATGTCAGTTAAAGGGCTGGGGGGCTACTTTGATATTCAGGACATTAATATAGCAGTAAACAAATATTTGCTTTGTAAAGATATAGTGCAGTAATGGCGTACTGGGCAGAGAATGAATTGAGTGTAGTAATTTGAGCTTCTCTGTTCTTTGTTTTCACAATGCGTATTTGACGAGAACTGTCTGTGAGAGCCATGTGGAGGCAATCCCGAGACCGTATTTCCAGTAATAATTGTTTCAGTATTTAAGTATAGGCACCTTACAGCCGAAATGATACTGCCCATGCGTCCAATGTGCTACACAACCTGCAAACTGTTATTAGCTGGAGGTTACACCCCCACAAGTGGCACAACGTTGTTGTTGTTGACGCCCATAAACGTCCCACACACAGCAAAATAAAAAATTGAATACAGAGGGCGGGGTCTCTGCAGATACAGACACTACCATATCTCTGAACTCTCTTTAACCAAATCACACACATGTAGGCTGTTTTATGTTATCTTGTTTTGAAAACTAACATAACGTGTAATATTTTTTCACTTCTATTCACTGACCGTCCTGTGAAACAGTTTGGAGCCCCCCTGGGGAGGCCAGCCTCCCACTTTGAAAACCTCTGCTAGGGCAGTGGTTCCCAAACGTTTTTACATCACAGCACCCCTGTAAAGAGAAGAGAAGACGTTTTTAGAAATTTAAGGTTTTTTGTTTTAATTAAAGCGCAAAGTTAAAAAACAAAGTGCTGGTATATTATTACAAAGATTGATTGTTGTGTTGAGATTTATTATTGAAGTTCAACAGCTATTATTTTATTAGTGCAGATAGAGAGGAAAGGGGGAGAGAGGGGATGAAACAGAAAAGATAGTATGGAACAGTTTTGTTCCTGCATAGATTAATTTTAAACGCCCCCCTAACTAGGTTTGAGCCAGCACCAAAGGGAAATCACCAGCGCCAAAACTCCAAAAAGGACTTCCAGCAGTCAACTTGCAGTTGAGACACTTTTATAACTGGTTGAAAACTTCTCAAAGTCACATTAATTAGTAGTCCCCTTCTTCATTTTGGTACAGTTGGTTTTTAGAAGCCAAGCAAAGTTACAGTATGCAATGCTCACACTAATTAAACTAACTGTACTTTGGGGGTCAAGTGTACTCTGACCCGGGCACAGTTTCCTGATGTGAAATGCCCCTTACTGCATTATATTCCCTTATACTTTTTATTTTTGAATTGTCACCTCTCCTGAATCTTGTCTTCCTTCACATAAATAAGACATTTTCACCATAAATTGGTGCTTAAAAATGCATCAGAATGAATAATTTCCTAATGAAGTCTTTCAATCAACATTTCCTGGGGGAGGAGGAGGACTCACTCTTGATGTGTGTCCCCCCAAAGACCCAATCAGAGCCAGGAAAAACCCTGTATAAGATATGGAGGAGCACAACAGATGCATGTCCCAAGACCAGCACAGCTGTATCTGTGTTAATAAAGTTGGTATGGAAACAGTTGCTCAATAAAGTCCCAGTACCAGCAGTGACCCCCCAATTAAGGGCTTTGCTGGTGTTTCTGTGGCATAAATCACAAGTTTAACCCCAGGGAGAGTTGGGTCCTGCCCTGCTCAGCTGTCCATGTTTATATTTAGTGCTGCAGGCAGAAAGATGGAGCTGTGGTGTAGGGTTACCGTGAAACCCAACCTGCAGGGCTGGTTTGTCGTTTGGCCCATGTTTTCCCCCATCAGTGGTCCCTGTGCAGGTATGTACTGTATCACATATTCCCTCCCTGGCATGGGAGCAGATGCAGGGTTTTTTGCTAGAGGCTGAACCCATAATATAGTCCATAGCATTTCTTAATCTGTCACACACACACACACACACACACACACACACACACACACACACACACACACACACACACACACACACACACACACACATGCTTGGTGATAGACTTTTTTCACATTTTAAAAGTCATTAAGTGCATTAATGCATGATAATACTGTGGTAATGTAAGGGGTGCTCAGAAAGGTCCAGTGCATGCACAAACTGTTACCAGCACATTACGTGGTATTGGCATGGAATGTGTGGAAATTCTGTATGGCCAATACGAAAAACAATGCCAATGTGAAGTCAATGAGAAAATGACATAGCACTAAGTGCAAGAACGGTAGCGAGTAGTATGAAAGCCTGAAAATCCACGTAGGGAGGTTGGCTAGGGTGTTGGATGGGTCAAACAATACAGGACTTTCACAAAGAAGATTGTGTCCTGCATGGCACGATTACTAAACCCAACCATCCCGTTCTTTTTCCCTAAACCCAACCCCTTGTCCTGCCCACCCATGACCTTTTCCTTAACTTAAGGGGCCCTTCATGGAATTTTTGGCGATTCCGTGACACTGCCACAGATTTCAGTTGAGGGCCATGTTCTTTTCACAGAAAACAGCGTTGGTATGCCCATAATGTGCCTGATTGTAACAACCTATATGGATACACAAGTACTTCTATACTTTAAACATTTTTCATTTTAAAAAGATGAATCATCACTTGACTTGGTAGTCAAGTGTTACATCACCAAAGAGAATGATAATGTCATCATCTGAGCTCTGTTTTCCTCTGTAAAATGTGGTCAAGAACAGCCTTTGGAACCAGATGTGGATGTCCTCTCTCCAGCTGTTGCTGACACCTGGAAAGGCAACCTTTGACCCTTTCCAAGACAATGCTGTGACCATCCTTCAACAGAGAGTGTCAAAACTCAAATCCACCAAGAAGGTGAAATGGTAAAATGAGAATCACGGGGGGGGCTCCAGCTCACCCAGTAGGAGCCCCATGTTGGCAGAGTCCTGCAACGGCCTGAGTTTGAATCAGATCCTTTGCTGCATGTTGTCCCCCATCTCTCTCCCCCTTTCATGTCTATCCACTGTCAATAAAGGGAAAAGCCCCCCAAGAAATCTTTAAAAACCTGAGAATCACATCAAGAGCCACATCTGGACTATTGCTTTGAAAATTAGATTAGATTATACTTTATTTATCCAACAGTGAGGAATTTCACTTATTATAAATATATTTATAATAACTTATGAAAAGTCAAATATCTTTAACTGTCATTGCATGTCTTATATTGTCTTTCCTACAGGTTGGTTGACCAAAATGTCAAAAGGAAAAGCCAAAAATTGAAAAACCAATCAGAAATGTCAAATAGAAACTAAAATGTAGAAGAAAACAGAAAATCTACGTCAAATGTCTTAGAAACGAACGTGTCAAAATTAGGGACACTACACACACACACACACACACACTATATATATATTGACTTATGTACCGAATAGAAATTGTAACATCTACCCTTCGCTTTTTTTGTGTATTCAAATACAACAGCCAACAACAGGATGCATCATGGACCACCACACCGCTTCCTCTCTGCACAGTACAGCGTTTCTTGGTGCTCCATTTAGGGTGGGAAGGACAGATTAAGGGGTCTTTAGCACTGTCTCTAATATCCCCTTCCACCTAGGATAACCTTGTTTTTACCTTGAACTTGATTCTATGACTTATCAGGGCATCTTCTGCTTTCCTTCCAAGAAGGTTTTTTGTATTGATATCAGGAACAAGGACATGTTCTTAAGAGACTGCAAGATAAATGACATCCATAAATGAGTGTGCCAGGTTCACAACAGAACACAGGGAACAGCAGATATGACGCAAACTACTAAATAAACTAACAGGCCTTTTACAACCACAAAATTATGGCTGAAATTTACCCAGCAGTACCAAATATTTCCTCAGTAACCCGGAGAAAATGTTTCAATATTTGCTCCACTTTAGTTTTTCCAATTCCTCTCCTCAAAAAGGGAACTCAAGACTTAAATGAGCGAGTTGTAAATGATCATCCGGCAGACTGAGGTTAGAACTATAACATGATCTGAAGGTGGTCTGACTCAGACCTCCCAAAGGCCAATCCAGGTCAGTGAACCGCAGTCAGAAGCCACCACTGGATTCCAAGGGGCCATTCCAGGTTTTTTGGGGGGAACCAATAAGTCAGAGTGGGGGTATGGTCAGTAGTTTTAGTCAACTGACAACTCAGATTGGACATATAGTCTAGCTAGCTGTCTGGATTTACCCTGCAGAGATCTGAGGACCAGGTAACCATAGTCCTCAGATTGGACAGATAGTCTAGCTAGCTGTCTGGATTTACCCTGCAGAGATTTGAGGACCAGGTAACCATAGTCCTCAGATTGGACAGATAGTCTAGCTAGCTGTCTGGATTTACAGAGATCTGAGGACCAGGTAACCATAGTCCTCAGATTGGACAGATAGTCTAGCTAGCTGTCTGGATTTACCCTGCAGAGATCTGAGGACCAGGTAACCATAGTCCTCAGATTGGACAGATAGTCTAGCTAGCTGTCTGGATTTACCTGCAGATATCTGTTAGTCCTCAGATTGGACAGATAGTCTAGCTAGCTGTCTGGATTTACCCTGCAGAGATCTGAGGACCAGGTAACCATAGTCCTCAGATTGGACAGATAGTCTAGCTAGCTGTCTGGATTTACCCTGCAGAGATCTGAGGACCAGGTAACCATAGTCCTCAGATTGGACAGATAGTCTAGCTAGCTGTCTGGATTTACCAGAGATCTGAGGACCAGGTAACCATAGTCCTCAGATTGGACAGATAGTCTAGCTAGCTGTCTGGATTTACCCTGCAGAGATCTGAGGACCAGGTAACCATAGTCCTCAGATTGGACAGATAGTCTAGCTAGCTGTCTGGATTTACCCAGAGATCTGAGGACCAGGTAACCATAGTCCTCAGATTGGACAGATAGTCTAGCTAGCTGTCTGGATTTACCCTGCAGAGATCTGAGGACCAGGTAACCATAGTCCTCAGATTGGACAGATAGTCTAGCTAGCTGTCTGGATTTACCCTGCAGAGATCTGAGGACCAGGTAACCATAGTCCTCAGATTGGACAGATAGTCTAGCTAGCTGTCTGGATTTACCCTGCAGAGATCTGAGGACCAGGTAACCATAGTCCTCAGATTGTACAGATAGTCTAGCTAGCTGTCTGGATTTACCCTGCAGAGATCTGAGGACCAGGTAACCATAGTCCTCAGATTGGACAGATAGTCTAGCTAGCTGTCTGGATTTACCCTGCAGAGATCTAAGGACCAGGTAATCATAGTCCTCAGAAATCCAGAGGGGGGGGGGTGCACTGTATTCCTGAAATGACAGCTGAAGGCAGCAGAGAGAGAAACTGATTCAAAACGGGGATGTAATGCTGTGATTGGCTCGTGAAAATGGCCAATTCTAATTGGTTTAACTGAAAAGTGAACATCTCTAAACAGCAACATTAGTTTTTAGGAAGAGAGAGGCGATAGAAGTTATTAGAAGTCTTCCTGAAAGAATGTAATGAGCTTCATTACATGAACAACAATGAGTTACAACAAAGGACAGGGAAAATAGTCAAACAGTACAATATGAGCTCTTTAAAACCAGGTCAGAACAGACTTTGATTAAACCAGGCCTCTGGCATGAAGCTCAATGGACTGCAGAGAGCTGATTCAGCAGGGGGCTGGGGGATATGGCACATGGTCTGTATGGGTTAACACCTCGGATAACTAATCCCACAAACAATAGCTGATTATAAAATAATGGTTGGCTTGCAATGAGATTCACCATCCTACATGAACAGTCATTGACGCCTGTTCAGAAACAATGTCAAAGCAGCCCAGACTGAAATGGATACAGTTTTGACTCAACAGTTGGGTATGGACAGCTGATCTTCAGAGACAGGAAGGATGTCCAGGAGTATTATACAAATAGTGCCCTGCTTTGTTACATTACAGTCCATGTGGTCAAAAGTATAGCTGACATGAGTCAAGTTAAACTACTTTCATTAAACTATTTTCACAAAAACGCCAAGCATTCCCTGAAAGCATTCCCTGCTTTCACCCTGCCAAAGGTGAAGAGTCTTCTTCGAAAGAAAGTTAAATCTTTGAGTTACGGATTTTTGGTCAGATAAAACAAGCAATTTAAAGAGATCATCTTTAGGTCTGGGATATTGTGATGGACATTTACTTCTGACATTTTATAGAATGGGGTCTTCAACATATTTTAAGCCAAGGACCCCTCTAACTGAAAGCAAGACAGATCAGGGACCCCTGCTACATACATTGTACAAAATGAAGTTGCATATGTAACTGGACCTGCAATAATGTGTGGGCAACCTATAACCTTAATACATACATTTAATCATAGACTACAAAGCCATTCAAATAACTGTCTGCATGATTTTATGAATCATGTTTTAATATTCCACATACATGAGGCACAGTGAATCCTCATGATTAACTGTATCTGTGGATGGTTACCATAGTTACTTCCTTACCTATAGGCCAGCAAGCCTATCTTCAGTGCGGCTTATACTGTATTTGCTGATAATGTTAGAATTATGTTAGCACATTTTGATTCATTAAAATACTTTGAAAAATTGACAATAGTTGTGTGTCCCCTGCAGTCACTTAGAGGACCCCTTAGGGGTCCCTGACACCCTGTTAAGATCTCTTGTGATGGCCACACAACCAACTTTTTGAGTATTTTTTGTTGCGTTAAGGTAAGTACAAGTACATTTCTTTTGGAATAAGTTTTTAGGTAGTGTTTGCTGTTGTGTATAGTTTCTGTAGTAGTGTTATTGTTAGTATCCCCCGTGTGTCAAAATTGGTCTGATCAGGCAATATATAAGTCCCCGTTGGTTCTTTGGTAGTAGGGCAGTTGTATTTTTTTGTTTTTGTCTAATGTGCAGAGCTTTAGTTACAGTTACTGTTTATTTGACCTCTTTTATGGACCCAAAAAAAGTTTGTTGTAATGATTTTTTGAACTCTCCTCTTCCTTAACTGCTTGTTCCCTCACATCTCTGTTATCGAGCAAAGGATTCATTTTTAAAAATAACTGTCAATGAATCAATAATGAAAGCAGCCGTACTTGTTAGCTACAGCTCTAATCAAAAGAAACGAAAGTGTGTAAGCCTTTTGTCATCTTCATGACATATGTTGGAAATTCAATATCGCAATTTTATGTTGACATCAAATGGATTCACAACAAGGAGAGTTTTAGCATCATGACAAACACCAAAGACCCAAAGAGTGGAGGAGCTATCAAATAAGGGTTATGGTTATGACATGCAGCCACAGTCCAGTGTGTTTAATTCCTCCACGCTTGCCTCGGTGCCCCATCTGATGTAGACATGGACGTTGACACAGATATGGTCTCTCTTGTCCATGTAGTCAGGATCATAGCCATAGGTGGTTGTTGATAGCCATCTTCACCTTTTCTTCCGTTTCCTCAGATGTTTACATCACCGTCCAGTGTCAAACACATAAAGCACAATTTGTAAAATGGACAATCCAGCATACATATGGTAGAGCAGTTGGAAAGGTGACTGGAGAGGTCCACGCCTTCTTGCAAATACCACAACCCCCCCAAAATATGAATACATCATTCATCTGTGTGGACTGTATAGACGGACTGAACAGAGAGGGATGCAACTAAGAGTAGCAGTAGATGTACTCCATTAATAAATGTACCCAGAGAGTCGTTCAAAACCTTTCTTTTTAGTAAACTGTGAACACAAACAGTGTTCTCGATGCTGAGTTGATGTGTAGAGCTCCTGGCGAGACTTGGAGCAAAGTCTCATGTCGAGTGTCATCTTAGTGTTTTAAAAATAGTGATTTTGATGCTATCATAGTAGCGCCCCTAGCGCTCCCATTCAAAAGGCCATTTGACCAAAAAACAGGAATACAGTCAATCTTAAAAGTGGTGCTTCGGTCCTAATTATTACAAAACACATTCCTGCATGATCAAAGCACATCTCCCCCCCCTCTGCTTTTTTCACAAATCACACCCTGTATATGGAAGTAAACACTGCACAATTTATAAAGTTTTAAAGAAGAAAACTGCTTTGCAAATATTTTATTACACAGCTTCTACAAATTTTAAACCTTAAAGTATTTTGGTGAGAATGGAAACATTACTCCCCCCCCCCTCCTCCCCTCTAGGTGTGCTTCTCCAGCCTGTTGGGGGTAATTTTTAACTGTTAAAGGCCAGAAAACGGTCAAATTCCCAGTTTGACCCCTGGATACAAACGTAAACCTCTTTACATGGAATGGCCGTTAAATGAGGTTATACACTGTTAAAGGGATGTCTATGCCAACTAATTGCATCCATGCTGGAGTGTAGCAGACGCTCTGAAAGCCTCTCATTACAGCTGAGCACTCGCTCTGTTGACTCAGGTGCTGGTCGTCTTATTAATGACCATTGCAGGAGTTTGTGGGTGGTAATTTTGGCGGAGGCAGGTCGATTCATATGTCTACATGAGCGACAACTTAAGTGCATCTCTGACCAATGTGGCTCTTTTAAACGGTGAAGTTAGGAGCCAAATGAAATCAAATGATGAATTTTGTACAATACAAAGAGCTCGTTATTGGGTTTTTCCCCACTGTCTTTCAGTGGCCTTGTAAATTGAATAGTTATACCAACTTTGCTATAGTGAGAACACTTCTCCCCCAGCAGTTAAGAAGTGCTGGGAAACAGCCCATGTCCTCTGGTGGGACAGGTACACAGGGAACCATTACTTCCCCTCTCATGCCTCTAGGCCGGTCACATAAATTCACATCAGTGTAAGCCAAGCTTGATCAGCTGCCATTGTGTTGTTTGACATGGCAGCCGCTCTGAAGACGGGTGACATTTGATGGCCACCTCCTGATGAGCCAGTAAATGATGTTACCAGCCACATCTGTCTGTGGATCTCCAAGAAAACACAGCAGACACCGGTGAACTGAGCCAAAGTATACAATGTCAAAGTAACATTTCCATCATCCAGTGTAGTGCAGTAGCATTCAGTGGGCCACCATGGTGATTATGTGTTTGGTCATTAGCTGATTTGATGCAAAATACAGTATTTAATACAATGTATGCAATCAAACATTAACAAAACACAGAATGCACAACATAACATTACATTATTTTTAAAGCAAAATTTTGGTTTTGAGCTTCTATCAGTAACAATCATAGTCAGTCATGCTTATTTGCAACAGTGTATTTCCAGAAGAGAAAATCCCATTTATTTCCTTCATAAGAATTATGATGATAAGCCATAATGTCCATCCAAGATAGACCAACCCGAGCAGTGAGGTTGTAAAACAAAGGTTCCTGCTCCAGCAGAAGCTAGAAGTCCGTATGAAATCAAGCTAATTTGAAGAAAAACATATTTTATTCAAGATGTCATGGAGAAGTACTACACTACCTGCAATGCTAAGTGGAGCAAACAGCAATATATCTGACTTGTGGAGTTCGCTGTTACCATGGAAATGATTACCGCACCCGCCAACTAGGGAACAGCTAGTGAGTACTCATTTATACTCATCTATCATATGTTGAAATACTAGAACTGATTATGCATTAAAAGGCAGTAATACATAAAAACTAATTTAATGTTTTCCATTGATCAACAGGCCAATAAATTCAATAAGATGAAATGGAAGAACTCAAATATAAAAGACAATGGGCATTTATGAACTTTTTGAATAAAAATTATTAAAAAAGCCCTTTTAGCGCAGTTCAGCCACTGCGATCCTATTCAGAGTACGGATGGGAAAGAGCAGCAGAGAAGGATGCAGCCTCAGAGGAACGCCTACCGTAGTGTCCTTGAGCTGACCATGTAAAATTATCATCTTATTGTCCTGAAACAGAAGAGCAGCTGCACCCTTTTGTGATCATAAAAAGCCTCATGTCTGCAAATTGTCCCAATATCAGTAGTAGACTGTGGTGGACAACTTAGTGCCAGTAAAAAAACTGTTAGTGACGCACTGAAGGACAATTAAATCCTTGGTCTTACAAAAGCAGTGTACAAACACTGGATTTCCTCAGAGCTTGTTGATAATGGGGATATCCTGCTGGTGTAGATACCATAAGAGCTTTCACTTCCATTTCTATTTAAGTCCACTATCCACCATCCAGAGGTGGAGCCTGAAGCTGTTAAGATATAGAATTTCCTTTCAAACTAAAAATATGTATTTTTACTTGACAATTGTCAGTAAATCTTGCTCTCTTCTTCTTTCTGCTTATCATCTGTCATCCTGACATCCTGAAAATCCTGACACCTGAAGTCAGGAGGGCTACATGAGACTCTTTGGGTCTACCAATGCATCAGTAATAGTATTCCAACATATAATAGATGAGTATAAATGAGTTCTTTTAGGCCATGTTTGATATATTTTCATCTGTACTTCCATTTTGGAAAAATCTGTAATGCTGAACTTTGATTTGCATTGGGATACTATCATACTGTGGTACATTTACTTTTACTGAAGTAAAATATTTCAATACGTCGTACACCACTGTAATTATAGACAGCAAGAAATCTCCTCACAGTGCAGTAACTAACACACACACACACACACACACACACACACACACACACACACACACACACACACACACACAGTGAATATTTAAAAGTTCTTAAAGCATGCTTACAGTCATAGGTATAATTTCCAACGGGTTGGTGGGGGGTTATATCCTCCCAATGATCAAAGCTCGTCTTTTTCCAAAGTTTTTGTTCCTTTCCAATGTTTTGTTGCTTTTTTAGACAATTTTTTTGTTTTTGTCATAATTTTCAATGTTTTTCTGGGCAATTATTTCAAAGTCTTTACCCTTTAAAAAAAAAATGACATGCATACATCTCCCATGATCTCCCTGGATCAGAGATCTTCAACAGGGGGTCCTCTGAGTTATCGTATTATTGTTATTGTAGGGTGGCGACCAAATTATTGTAAATTTCTTTTCCAAAAACTAAAATGTGTTATCATGAATCAAAAATATTAATTACTATCAAATTAAAATATAAACCAGCCTATTTGTGAAAACAACGTTTAGGCTTACTGGCCTATAGGTAAGGTAGTCACATTTTTAACATTAAAAGATGAATAGTAAAATCATGCCAAAAAAATATTAATTTTATATGCTTATAATTCTATACACTAAAAATGTATGTACAAAGGCTTTAGGCCACCCACACACTATTGAAGGCCCAGTTAAATATTCCTCCTGGGATGTGCTTCATCTGTACCATTATCACCCGTCACCCTCTCTTTACAGGTAGCACTAGCAGCCGACTCCAAATGCTTTCCATACATTTATCCATTATCAATACACGCTTATCCTTTTTGAAGGGTATCGCAAGCTTTGGTCCAGACTTTCAGTTAATGACATAAACATACAGTATATTTCTGTAGACTTGTTAATGGGTGCAAAACCGCAGATACGCATGACCAATAAATCTGTTCACATGGGTAAACAGTTTGTGGCGATGAAAGCTCACTGCATTATTTTCAAGGTAACCTCCCCTTTGTTTTCCATGGATCAGTTTTAAGCACATGGGGAAGGCATTAGCCCTTAATGCACTCTCTAATGACTCTATAGTCCTGTGTTCCTACTTTGCTAATTCTCTTCTGAATTCTGTTTGAGTTCAAGTCTTCTCTGCTTCCTGAGTAATCATAAGTGGCTTTTCTTTAGTACGAGTTCAACATCAAAGCACTTAAGGCATGCCAATGTCCCAAAAAAGACCTGTACGGTCTGGAACACAATGACCTTTGACTTTGGCACTGGTTGGCATGAGAACACCCGTCTTCTGCACTCAATTACAGGAAAGAGACTGAATCAGGCAGAATACAAACAGCAGACAGGGTAGAAGTACATTTCAGTGTGTTATGTTGAATTCTTACAGACATATTCAGCTTAAAGGTGATTGTGGTATCCAACTTGGGAGGCCTTAACATGAAACAGAAATTATGAAAAAAAAGGTTCTAGCAGCAGACTAAACTTGGCAGACAATGTCATACTTAGTGAAATATTAGCAGTGACTGGAAGCTGGGCATGCAAATAGAGAATAAACCAACAAGACGTATTAGTAGCAGAAACATTCAGGGAAAAGCAGAGCTAATGTAAGTCCAATCAAATGGTAGTACGTAAGCCAAAGCTAAAGATTCTGAAGGACCTAACTCATCCTGGTTAAACTGTACTACCTGCTTAACTCTCTGGTCAATTGAGTGTCTGTTGAGTGCTCCCGTGTAATCAAAGCCTGCCAAATCTTCATGAATGTTACACGAGCTGTGCTGAACCTGAGTTTTAACAGCGTCCTTAACAAGGAAGTGAAATGTGATCATGGTGAGTGTGATGTATCTCCTACCTCCTGAGGCTACGCTATAAACGGACAACAGTACTTTGACTTTTGACTTTGTGTCAAGCCACTTGTGTTAGTGAGCAGAGGTCAGGAAGGGCTAAAGGTCTGGGATTTTGTGAAGGTCACAGCTCGCTTCTACAAAGACCGTTAGCAGCAGAGCTCTGCTGTTGTCACAAGAACAACTGCCTTGATGGATGTATCCACGCCAACCACTGAACACAGGGACCAGCCTGTCATCTGTGTTGTTGTGTTCTGAAGTCTGAAAGCTAAGGTTTATGCCTTGCGCGCCATTACGTTGTACGCTCGCGATTACGTCACATTACGTGACGTCCGGTCCCAAACGATCCGATAACAGGTGAGTAGGAGCCGCAGGAGATCGCTGTTTACATGATCCTGTCTGAATCTATCTAAAATAAAAACCCATAACAGCTAGATCATTCAGTCTTTTTACAGCAGAAGATAAGGCTTCAGCCTTTCTCGTTGGTGTCTTCATGTTATGTGACGCCTGGTGCAAAACAGCTGGTCGACCATTTCTATAGCAGACGAATCAAAACGCCTTGCCACTGTGTTCACGAAAAATAAAAAATGTACATAGTTCAAATGATTTCTCGTATACGCTTGCATTGTGCCTTGATTGTCTGTCTTGACTATTGTGCAATACAAAAAATACAAAAAATAATCTTGCAACCGTTTCAAAGTCCAATTCACAAAGACATCAGGGCTGCGACCAACAACTATTTTCATTGTTGATTAATCTGTTGATTATTTTCTAGATTAATGAATTAGTTGTTTGGTCTCTAAAATGTAAAAAAAAGGATAATCAGATTACCGTCACAGAGAGGAGAGAACATATCCACATTTAACAAGCTGGAATCAGATATTTGCTTTTTTTTTTAAATAAAGTGTATTAAAACCAATTATCATAATAGTAATAATCGTTGACAACTAATGATATGTCTGATCAGGTTTTTGTAGTCGGCGCTCCATCTGCTCTCCCTCCTCTCCTATTAGTCATTTCTCTGGTTGCTCTGACGTTTACTGAGCAGTATAAAGCTGAATATTGATATTAATGAACGTCCGTTACATTCTAGCCATCGCCAAATGAGTTGCTACAAAGCTAATTAAGCCTCCACACCACTGTCTCAGTACGACGATGTTCAGAAGATTATGAGCTCTTCTGTAGAGTCCATCATGTTTTTTTAATCCCCTGTCTCCTCCATGGTTACTAGCGACTGTGAATAAATAAATGTTGAGTTAAAAAGCTGTAATTATGAATTATTTGTGAATGTATGTTGATGGATTATAACAGACTGTTTTAAATCCATTTCACTTGTTTTTGACAAAGGCTATAACAATTAAATGAAACACCCAAAATTCAATAAGAGTAGTGAACTGATCCTGTAATTTACCTGCGACGAGTATTGTATGGATGTGTTATTTTTGGGAAATTAGGTTAAAAGAAACCCAAATTTTCTTGTGTAGGGACTCTGAAACATTGTGAGGGTTAACGCAGCTTTTTATCACTTTAGTTAGAGAGGATTTCTTTTGATTTGTATGTTGCGTAAGCATAGTCTATGGCTCATGGGTCATGGGTATCTCATGGGTTTCTGTACAACTGGATATTTTAGCCTGATGAGGAAGGGTCGGGTAAAACCATCTATGAAATTCAGCTATTTATGTCACGGAAGGAGGGATTTTTCTTCTTCTTAACCATTCCCAGATTGGAGTACATATGGCAGATTTAGGGATGAGGGTGACACTTCCCATGTATAAAATGCACAGGAAGTCCTTTCTCGTGGAGGGGCTGAGTGTTGACCACCCCCATCTCTCCTTTCTTCTACGGCAGCATCAGGCCCTTCAGATTAAGTTCCCTGCTCCTGAGCAGCTGTCCCTCTTTTGTTCAGGTGGATTGTTTTTCAGGGGCTGTGATACGAGAGGGACTGGGGTCCTCCTCTCAGGTCCTGATAGACTTTACAGGTTGGGAAATCAGAGCGAGAGAATGGCTGGTGGGAGACAGCGAGAGGAAGGGAGAGGAATGGAAAGGAGAGTGGTCACTGATGCGGCAACTGGGAATCTTATCAAGTTTCCCGGAAGGTTTAATGGACATGTCTGCCTTTCTTGTGTTTCCTCTCCTTTAATACTCTCCTTTCCTCTCATTTAATACGTTTTGCTTTCCCTGATGACCCAATTTATTACTTTAACGCCAGCTCTCTGTTAAGCTGGTTTTCTTTGTCACTTGTTTTCATTCTTTGTTTCACCTCAAGATGCGTTTGGATCGGCTCGTAGCTCCTTGCTAAATGAACCACACAGGGTATTTAGATTTAAGATTTCAAAATCAGCTGTTGGTACTATTGGGTGTGTATGAGCTCCTAGCATACTTTTAGCAATGACTTAAATATTTTAGTCTACAGGTTATTGTTTTGTGCAAAAGTAGTAGTAGTAAGAGGACTGCAGGAGACATGTCTCCTCCTGTTGCATATCATAGAGTCAAAATGACGGCGTGTGCCTATTACATATGCCGAATTACCAGACATGCACCATTATGAATTCATGAATAAGACAGCGTTTAACAAATGTATAAGGCGTTGCCTTAACAACTCATAAAACAGCTTGACTTGAGGTGGAAGCGCTCAGAGCAGACACCTGATGGTGAGCATGTACAGGGATAACAATAACCTGATTTCTCTGTGTGCCACGTACATATCATATTCTGAATATAATTATGACTCAAACAACATAGCTCCGTCTGTGAGTTCAGTGACACTTCCAGAAACCAGTTTATCTACAAAATCGAGTCATAAAAGTGAATATTTTGATTAATAGTGGATGGATTTTGAGTGACATAACGTCTAATAACGAGGAAATAATTACTGTGAACAGAGAGCAGAACAGAGCTGCTGTCAGCTGCTGCTCCTGTGCATATTTACACATTATTATCATTTGTTGCATGTGTCAGAACGATTTGACATCTTTTCATCTTTAGCGTTTAAAGCCATGAAAAAAGAACAACTCACTTTAGCGGTTGGTTGCTTTGGTCGCTGACATCTCGCCAGTCAAAAATAGTCGATCTCCAAATGCAGCGTACCAGGGAGAAGATTAAAGATGGAAAGCTCCTAAAGCTAAGTTCCATATAAATGCACAGAGAATTTGTTGTTTTGTCGTTAGTGAAAGACAATATTGGCCTTGAAAAAAAAGCCTCATATAAGAATGACATTTCCTCCTATTCGATCGACTATTTTTGACACTTCTTAGTGTTTTAAAAATAATGATTTTGATGCTATCATAGTAGTGCCCCTAGCATATCATATTGCAGCCAATCAGCTTTCGTGTTATTGACGCGAGTCTCTTTCAGATTGTACAACAAACATTAAACGGATTTTATTCTTCAGCTGTGGAGAATGTAAGTTCAGCGATGTCTGGCATGAAAAAAACAGAATTGAGGGCTGAGTTGATGTGGTGATAAAAGGTCTTACATTTCATTCATAGTGGTCTTAGAAAGGTCTGGAAAAGTCTGCAATTTGACTTGGTGAACCCTGCAGAAACTCTGAACTCACAACAGCATTACATTGAACCAAATAGATGGTTTTCATGAAAAAAAATGTTTTTGTGGGGATTGCTCACAGAAACCCAGAGACGCTGACTTACAGCTCTTACGTTGGCTTTAAATTTCTGGAACACTGGAATAAAGAGAGACAATTAGACTAGTCTGTACATGCTAGAAAATTAGACTTCTACAGGAATAAATGCATTCAAAAAGTTCATTAAGGAACCATTTTCTAACAGATGAGGTTAAAATCATTTTTGATGGTGGTAACCGGAACGGTTTGAATGACTCAATACCACATTAGCTCTACCCAGAACTACTTTGCTTTTACCCTAACAGAGGTTACAAAAAGATTTGAATGGCTTCTGTATGCTTCTATGCTTTGGATAAGAACACACAGAAGCCTTGTTGTGTCTTTCAACCCCCCTTTTTTCTCTTAAGTGGACGGTTGGGAACATAATCTCATTCCACACTGATTGACAGAATCATTTATATTGTGTCTAAGCTTATTTTCTATGGCTGCACCATTCCATCAGATGGAGGTATTTTAGATGTAGTATGCATATTTGCAATAGACATTTGCCTCATAATTCAGCCTGACATTGGAATCTTTGGAAACTCTACTAGAATTGAATATACATTTCTTTTGATTTGAAAAAAGATTAGTTAGCACGATATTTTTTACCAAGTGCCCCCCCCCCCAATAGGACACTGAGGTTCATGCTGGGGTTGGGAGACTGACCCATACATGACCCTCTTTTCTCCAGTCTTTAGTTATACTTTGTTTGTATTGAGTTATGTCGCTGTATCCTGTTACTATTCTGGAGCAGTGCAGTTTGTCCACAGGGATCAGTTTCATCTTACTCCTTGAGACGGATACAGTGATTGTGTGTGTCTGTGTGGGGGGGTGAAGGTACAGGTAGTGGGCGGTGGGTATGGTTTATATTATCTCTACCGGAGGAAGAGGATCTCTGGGTTGGATCCCAGGATGCATAAAGCTGTCAGAATCCAATTGATGGTGATGAACAATCAAAGGTGATGAGTGAGGGCGAGGATGTGTCCCACCACCACCGCTATCTGCCCACATACAACGGCCGGGGGGGCCAGGGGCTCAGGGATATTATTAAGGATTGATGGGGAAAAAATGCTCAGTCAGACAAGTTATAGAGGTTACGTAAAATTTTTTATCTAGTAGTCAAAAACCGTCTAATGATTTGACATGCTTAAGAATTTGAGACATATATTTGAAAATACCCCATTTAGAGCATGATTTAGTATTGTATTGTATTGTTTTAGTATCTGCTAAAACGACCAAGCTGCAACGGAGGTCTGGAGCCCATAAAGTTGATTAAAAGAGGAATAAAAAACTATATTTTGGAAATTGTTCTTAATGCCTTAATTAAAAGATTAAGGCATTAATTGTGGGGGGGGTATAATTATACAACCCCCCCATGTTAAAATACAGGGGGCATAAGTATACACCCCCCTATATTAAATTCCCATAGAGGCAGGCAGATTTTTTATTATTAAAGGTCAGTTATGTCATTGATCAGGATACTGTGCATCCTGATAAAGTTCCCTTGGCCTTTGGAATTAAACTAACCCCCCCACATCATCACATACCCGTCACCATATCTAGAGATTAGCATGTTGTTATTTCATTAAGCTTAATAGCTGGTTGGATTTGCATTGAGAGATGATCTTATGGAAAGTTCTCCATGCCAAGCTCTATGTATGGTGAAGGGTAAAAATAAAACTCTGCCTGCTTCTATGGGAATTTAACATAGGGGGGTGTATACTTATGCCCCTGTATTTTAACATAGGGGGTGTATACTTATGCCCCCTGTATTTTAACATAGGGGGGTGTATACTTATGCCCCCTGTATTTTAACATAGGGGGGTGTATACTTATGCCCCCTGTATTTTAACATAGGGGGGTGTATACTTATGCCCCCTGTATTTTAACATAGGGCGGTATACTTATGCCCCTGTATTTTAACATAGGGGGGTGTATACTTATGCCCCCTGTATTTTAACATAGGGGGTGTATACTTATGCCCCTGTATTTTAACATAGGGGGTGTATACTTATGCCCCTGTATTTTAACATAGGGGTGTATACTTATGCCCCTGTATTTTAACATAGGGGGTGTATACTTATGCCCCTGTATTTTAACATAGGGGGTGTATACTTATGCCCCTGTATTTTAACATAGGGGTGTATACTTATGCCCCTGTATTTTAACATAGGGGTGTATACTTATGCCCCTGTATTTTAACATAGGGGTATACTTATGCCCCTGTATTTTAACATAGGGGGGTGTATACTTATGCCCCTGTATTTTAACATAGGGGGTATACTTATGCCCCTGTATTTTAACATAGGGGGTGTATACTTATGCCCCCTGTATTTTAACATAGGGGGTGTATACTTATGCCCCTGTATTTTAACATAGGGGTGTATACTTATGCCCCTGTATTTTAACATAGGGGGTGTATACTTATGCCCCTGTATTTTAACATAGGGGGTGTATACTTATGCCCCTGTATTTTAACATAGGGGTGTATACTTATGCCCCTGTATTTTAACATAGGGGGTGTATACTTATGCCCCTGTATTTTAACATAGGGGGTGTATACTTATGCCCCTGTATTTTAACATAGGGGGTGTATACTTATGCCCCTGTATTTTAACATAGGGGTATACTTATGCCCCTGTATTTTAACATAGGGGTGTATACTTATGCCCCCTGTATTTTAACATAGGGGTGTATACTTATGCCCCTGTATTTTAACATAGGGGGTGTATACTTATGCCCCTGTATTTTAACATAGGGGTGTATACTTATGCCCCTGTATTTTAACATAGGGGGTGTATACTTATGCCCCTGTATTTTAACATAGGGGGTGTATACTTATGCCCCTGTATTTTAACATAGGGGGGGTGTATACTTATGCCCCTGTATTTTAACATAGGGGGGGTGTATACTTATGCCCCCTGTATTTTAACATAGGGGTGTATACTTATGCCCCTGTATTTTAACATAGGGGTGTATACTTATGCCCCTGTATTTTAACATAGGGGTGTATACTTATGCCCCTGTATTTTAACATAGGGGTGTATACTTATGCCCCTGTATTTTAACATAGGGGGGGTGTATACTTATGCCCCTGTATTTTAACATAGGGGGGGTGTATACTTATGCCCCCTGTATTTTAACATAGGGGTGTATACTTATGCCCCCTGTATTTCAAGGAAGATCATTTATTTATTTACAATACATTATTCATTCACAATGAAATTTGGTGTCCTTAGAAGGTTGGATTTTCCAACATTTTTTGATTGTGGAGGAATTATATTTTGTAATATATCCCTTACTTTATCAATAGAATTTTTGGAAGGAAAGAAACAAGTGAAGGAGACTGAACATCTGAAATTGTCCTCTGACTTAGTCATGATCGGATCATCATTCTTAACCCTCGACTAAAATAGTCCAAAGCTGTTCTATCACTCGCTCACGTCACTGTAGTAATGTTTATCTGGGAGTTCTAGGAGGCATCAAGGTACTTGGGGCTTGTTTACTTCACTTTGAGCCTCTTTTCCATCTTTAATGGCTCAGCGCTGATTACAACCACATGCCCTCTGACTGCCAAATGCTTCAAACTACACTTTGTTGTGTCTTGTTTCACATTGCACCCATTATCAATCCACACAGCCAGCCTTCGACGGAAGTCTGCGTCCTTGGTCATGCTCTCAGCAGAAGTCAGAGATGACACTGCAGAGCGCATATAGGCTGAGCATGTATGGGCAGGTGGTTGGAAGAAAAGGGACATTTGGTGAATTAACCCCCCAACCTCCGACATCCACCCCCTCCCCAGTCCTTCATCCTTAGCAGGGCTTCATTTAAACCCTTGAGGGTACAAGTCTTTCTCTGTGACCCCTTTAAATCCAGCTTCCTGTTCTTGCACTTGAGTTTTTTTTCTGTGGGATAGTGGACACACAAACACACACACACACACACACACACAGACACAGACAGACAAACACACTGCAGCACCAGAGCAGCACTTCTAATTTTTTTTTCTGATAGCTGCCAGATGATGAAGCCGGCAGGGGGGCCCTGGTCTGACTGACTGACTGATAGACTAATAGACCTGCTCTCTAAGCCACATTACTTTGGAGGGAACAGGAAGTAACTCAGTCTGCCAGAATATCACGGGGGTGGGGGGGAATTTCATGATTTCCTGTCAAGAAAACTGCACTTCTGTTGTCATGGGAGCTGCAGTATCCCTGGCCAATCATCTTCAGTCCAGTGTCTGCTGGTACTTTTAAGCATTGCTGTACGTTAGAGCTGAGGGTCAGAGGAAGGTCAGGTAGTTGGTCTGAGATGTTAATGAATGGTGGAATTAGGGACAGATCAGCTGCTAAATGCATCTAAAATCATTTGCATTTCTTAAAGTTTTGTGTTGGAAGCAAAATCAGTGATGTCTTTCTGTTAACTGTATTCTGGAGTTAGACCGGTTTAAGAGTGTGTGAGAGAGAGAGAGAGAGAGAATCAAAATCAGAATCGAGGTTTTATTATTTGCCAGGTATGAGGACACATACGAGGAATTTTTCTTTGGAGCATCGTTACTCACACTGTGCTTACACATACAAAACAACAAACAATACATACACACTAATATATACACAATATATACATACTATAAACAGAAACATAAACAATATAGAGGCATGGGTGCAATAAGGAGTTAAATAAAAATTATTTAAATATGGAATATAGTGCAAAGGATACTGGGATAAATAGTATTATGTTATTATATTACAATATGAACAGTATGAACAGTATGAACAGTTCTGAAATAGGAAATGAGAATGATGAATAAATAACAAATAAGTGAGATATGAGAATGGGAATGATGAGTAAATAATAAATAATAAGTGAGATATGAGAATGATGAATGATACTAAATAAGTGGAATAATAAGTGGAACCAGTAACCAGGTGCTGTAGAGACCGTGTTACTGGGTTATTGACCAGCAGTGAACCTGACTGTGGGCCTGTAGTCAGCTGTTCATCAGACAGATGGCTTGTGGGTAGAAACTGTTCCTGAGTCTGTTGGTTTTGGCGTACAGTGCTCTGTAGCGCCCCCCAGAGGGGAGAACCTGGAACAGGTTGTGTCCGAGGTGAGATGGGTCTGCAGTGATGGTTCCAGCCCGTTTCCTGACTCTGGACGAGTATAAGTCATGGACGGAGGGCAGGTTGGCACCGATGATCTTTTCTGCAGTCCTAACTGTCCGTTGTGGTCTGCTCCGGTCCTTTTTGGTGGCAGATCCAAACCAGACAGTGATGGACGTGCAGAGGACAGACTGGACGATGGCTGTGTAGAAGTGGATCAGCAGCTCCTTAGGCAGGTTGAGCTTCCTGAGCTGGCGCAGGAAGTACATCCTCTGCTGGGCCTATTTGATGATGGTGTCTGTGTTGGGCTCCCACTTCAGGTGCTGGAATATAGTGGATCCCAGAAACCTGAAGGATTCCACAGCAGACAAAGGGCTGTTGAGTATGGTGATGGGGGGAGGAAGTCCACGATCATCTCCACAGTTTTGAGCGTGTTGAGCTCAAGGTTGTTCTGACTGCACCAGAGGGCCAGCTGATCCACCTCCCGTCTGTAGGCCGACTCATCACCGCCCCGGATGAGGCCGATGACCGTTGTGTCGTTAGCGAACTTCAGGAGTTTAACAGATGGGTCTCCTGAGGTGCAGTCCTTGGTGTAGAGGGAGAAAAGCAGTGGGGAGAGCACCCACCCCTGGGGGGCGCCGGTGCTGATAGTCCATGTGCTGGATGTGATGTTCCCCAGCCTACCTGCTGCCTCCTGTCAGTCAGGAAGTTTGTGATCCACTGACAGGTGGAGGCTGGCACAGTGAGTTGGGAGAGTTTGGTGCTGAGGATGTCAGGGATGATGGTGTTGAACGCTGAGCTGAAGTCCACAAACAGGATCCTTGCATAAGCCCCTGGAGAGTCGAGGTGTTGCAGGATGTAATGCAGTCCCAAGTTGACTGCATCATCTAAAGACCTGTTAGCCCTGTAGGCAAACTGCAGGGTGTCCAGCAAAGGGACTGTGATGTCCTTCAGGTGGGCCAACACCAGTCTTTCAAAGGACTTCATGACTACAGATGTCAGGGCGACAGGCCTGTAGTCATTTAGTCCAGAAATGGAGGGTTTTTTGGGAACTGGGATGATTGTGGAGCGTTTGTGAGAGAGAGAGAGAGAGAGAGAGAGAGAGAGAGAGAGAGAGAGCAGCTGGGGTTGAGGGAGGTAGAGAGTGAATATAGAGAGGGAGCGCCAAACAAAGCAGTGAATCAGAGGAATAAAACTTTACTTTCTGATTGTTTCACGGTGGTTTTGTTCTCAAGCACAAATTAACCACCACACAGGGTTTTTCCTGTATTGAGGAAATTAAGAGCCTGTCCACACCTCAGGAGCTGAGCTTGGTTCTGCCTGTTTCCTTGTAAGAGTCGGTTAAGTAGCGACCACAGCTCCACTTTGGAGTGGAAGACTGGTTGTTGGTGATGCAAGTAGGGGATTTTAGCAGAACCGGTGATGGTGGTGTGTTCAGAAAGCCTGCGCATAGGGTTGGAGAACAACTCCCTCCATGTACCACCAACAACACCCCCGCCAGACGCTTAATTTCACAGTGGCTGCTTTACAGCTAAAGCCATTTCTCCAATAAAACCCTTTGGAGGACAAGGTCTCTAAGGACAGACACACAAAAACCCTGTCTGGAGCCTGGTGGCTCACCTGGTAGAGCGTGCGCCCATATACAGAGGCTCAGTCCTCAACGCAGCGACCACAGGTTAGACTCCGACCTGCAGCCATTTGCTGCATGTCTTTCCCCCTTTCTCTCCTTCTTCATGTCTAAACTGTTCTGTCATAATAAACGCCTAAAAATGTCCAAAAAAAAAAACTGATGACACGCGAAAAGGAGAAGAGAAGAATTGTTTCATTATTTTAAGTCCTATCAAGTAAAAATACTCAAATGTTTTAAAGTCATTGTAAATAGAATCCCTTCGGTTTTGAACTTGTTCAGGCAGTTTCTTGGTTGTGTAATGGGCATTTGTCATTATTTTCTGACATTTTAGAACTTTATAAGTTTATTATATGAAACTCTGCTGGAAAATCAGGTTGTTCTTGTCAAAAATATGGAAAAAGGAGAACAATTACCCACAAAATAATCTGCAAAAAAATATAATCATTAGATGCGTTACCTTGTTATAACAAAACCAGGTTATTTACCTTTTTGTATTTCTGTGACCGATCACACTGCATGGTCATGCAACAGAACTAAACTAAGAAAGAAGAACTAAGGACAGTCATAGTCTTCCTGTATGTGTTGCCTGGTCTGTACAGCCAGTGGCACATGCTGTCTTTGTACTCTGTTGAGGTCTCAGTTAAAAAGCAGAAAATTACACATACCTGATTTTCCCCATGACAGATGGGTGTCCTGCAGCTCCCTGTGTCAGCGATGATCATGAACTGTGACCATGACCAGGAAGCAATTTGTTAGGCTTAAGAAGGCCTGAATAAAATGGGAGGCCCTCAGGTCAACAGCACACATATTTCCACTTAGTTCTACCTGACGGGACAGGGGTCGAAAGATGCGAGAGCTACGGGGAAGGGGGGGACCATTTACATAATATACATTTACAGCCAAGCCATATCCCCCAGATGAAGTCTAGACAATGGTAGTGAGAAGGAGCCCAAAGACCGGGCCGAGGAGCCAACGAGAGCGGTCTGCTGAAGGACCCAGGACCCAGGATGCTGTAGGAGATGGAGACTGGTGGTGGAAGGGGAGGAGGGGGGTTGCACTCTTCGCCAAAAATGACAACTGACAGCAACAGAGAGGAGAATAGATTTAAAACAGGGATGCCATGCTGTGACTGACTCGTGCATGTCATGGCCGTTTCTGATTGGTTTAACAGAAAAGTGAACACCTCAAAACAGCAGTTTTAGGAAGACGGAGAGGTGGATGACGTTTAGAAGTCTTCCTGAAAGAATTTAAGTTGAGTTTCATGTTTAAATGTGGTATTTCAATTCTATATTTGTGGCAAGGGTGTAGGTTTTCTTTCAATTTTGGGACACACAACCGGGGGGTCTGGGGGTCATCCCCTGGACAATAGCAAGCGGAAAACATTTCATTTTCCTGCTCCTCTGTCCTGTGAAGACAACACAGGCTTCCTCAACACACTCAATAACTACTTTGGTCAGTTTGGAGCACTCAACAACACTCCTGTGAGGAAATCCCTCCCTCACCCAGATGAACAGGCACTCTAATGTCTAACATTAACAGCTAATGTCTGGAGGACGTTAAGAAGACTGAACAGTCCTGGTAACATACAGGGACGGGTGCTCAAAGACTGTGCTGACCAGCTGGCTGATGTCTTCATGGACATATATAACACCTTGCTGACCTATGCTGTCGCTATCCTGTTTCAAGACTGCCACCATCTTACCAGTACCCAAAAAACCCACAATTTTATCAGTCAATGATTACTGTCCTTCAAGAGGCTGATGAAGGACCACATCATCTCCAAACTGTGTTCCAGGCTCAGGTGGAGTGTGGAGGAGACAGCGTTCTCTGTGGAGCAGTTGGAGCTGTAAGCAAACTGTAGCGGATCAAAAGAGCCCCCCTCTTTTGATCCGCTACAGTTTGCTTACAGCTCCAACTGCTCCACAGAGAACGCTGTCTCCTCCACACTCCACCTGAGCCTGGAACACCTGGAGAAGAACAACACCCACGTGTGAATGCTGTTTCTGGACTTCAGCTCAGCATTCAACACAATCATCCCCCAGCACCTGGTGAGCAAACTGCCCCCCCTTGGACTCAACACCGCCATGTGTATCTGGCTGTTGGATTTCCTCACAGACAGACCCCAGTCTATGAGGGTTGTAAAAAACACCTCCAGCATCATCTCCCTCAGAACAGGCTCCCCCAAGGGCTGCGTACTGAGCCCACTGCGCTTCACCCTGATGACCCATGACTGCCGTGCCAGGTTCAGTACAAACCACATCATTCAGTATGCGGACGACACGACAATGTGACAAACTGACGGGACAGCAATTACTATGACAATAACAGAAACATTGAGCTTCATGGAGAAACATTGCTGGGTCAGTTTTAAATGTAATACCCAGTTATCACTGACAGGAACTGCGTTGTCCTGTTCAAAAAAATTACAGTGCCTGTGTTTATAGTTGCCCATTTAGTTCATTTTGTTTAGGCTGGTGTGAAAGCTGTCAATCAAACTCTGGTGCAGACTAAACAACCGGACCAAGACTGCCTGAGAAAGGGCAATCTGGTGCAGTGGTGGGGTCAAAGTAAAGCAGGCCAACCGCAGGATTTTGTCATCGTTTGTATGTGATTTTAGCATGAATTTAAAAGCTAAACCACAATTATATGCGTCTGCAGACTGTGAAGTGTTCTGTAAGTGCTCTGTAAGTAGCATGTATGAATAATCATGTTACTTACAGTATGTTCCATGAAAACATATAATATGATCCACAGGAATAACAGTCTGGGATACAGACATTATGCAGAAGCATCCTCCGGTCATTAGTAAGTAAGATGAAAAAAATGGGGGGTAAAACATCATCCATATAGACTAATCAGCGAGAAACATCCTCTGGGGACCCTAAACATTTATTTTCAAGTCTGATGTACAGAGGGAAAGACCGACTGACAGAGAAAGGTAAAGAACTTCATGGTTGTCTCTCCAGTGAGACATTTGCCTTGGTGTCTTTGTGTGAATCACAAAATCTTCTTTACCCTCAGATGTTTGTATTCTCCCAGTTTACGCCAGCCACATTATAGAAATGTCATTAACACGCCCACACACTTTCTGTGAATTCTCCAGACAATAAGCAACTCACATATTCACACATGGGCTCAATCGGACATTACACAGACTTTGTACTCTGGTAAAGTAAAGACCGTTAAATATTTAGTCCAATTCATCTGGACATTTTTTCACATGCAGCTCCTCCAGGTAATGTCTAGATAAATTCAGGTTTACAGTGCATCTGTGATAGGGACTTAAACATAAAACATTGCAAAAGTTGAATATAGGAACACAATATAATATAGGTTTATATGAACAACTGTACTGTGGTACAGTAGTGATACACTGATTGAACTGTAATGTAGACAGGTTGTGCAGTAAATCTAGAACAGGTTAGAACAGGATGTGACAGTGTGATAGATACACCTCTTCACGGGGCCATGAATGGATATCTACAGTGCTACACTGAGTCATTATATTGATATATCAAACATTCACACTGAGGGCCAAGAGGGTCTCGGAGGAACCAGAGCAGTCTCAGACCATTTAACAGCAGGAACTTGGAGCTCTTGGAAAGCTCTCACCCTCATGGACTAGACAAACCAAAAGACAGACACACTGGGGACACATCTGAGGTTTGAGCCTCTCCAGTCATTTCACCAATATTTTCGTTAGCCTTGGAATTTCAAGCAGAAAGAAAACGGATGTTTTTACAGACTAAAAACAGCAAATAGGACTAAGAGAGAGACATCCAACCTTCCCACAAAGGTGTCATAATTTTGTGATAAATGACTCCCAGGCTAGGATGGTCATTGTATTTATCTAAACTTTGAAATTGGGAAAGTATTTTAATCTCAGTGTCACAGAAACTACACTTTTTGTTGTTATGATTTCAGACACTTTCTTGATCTAAATTAATTTGGCATTATTTGTTGATATTGGTAATGTTATTAATGTAATTATATTTGGCAGTAAGAAGAAACAAAAGTATTTTCTTTTAATTATTGAAATTGAAATGTCCTCGTTACTTTTGTCTTGATCACAGCAAACACAAACACGCACAAACAATACCACACAACAACAATACAAGTGCAGCCCACAGGTAGAAACGCTAGTCGTTGGAGAGAGGTCGTATGTGCTGATTGTGTATCTTCTACTTGTCTGTCAACGCCATTACATCACAGTATGTGTGTTTGTGTGTATGTGTGTGTGCATCCTATTTTATGCCTGTTCTAGTTTCCATTTAGTCTGATACAATGGAAGCACATTTCCAGAACAAAGCCTCACATCAGGCTTTGGCCCTCACCAGCGTTCTGTGTTCTAACTGCGTCAACACAGTCTCAATCCCCGCTTGTTCAGGGGCCTTTGCAGTAATCTCATCCGCGCCGATATTTGGCACTCTGGGTACCCCTTGACGTCACATTTTGATACCCTGGGTGGGGACCCGTGATGTCACTTCGACGCTCTAGGTCAGGACCCCTTGACGTAATTTTTTGACACTCTGGGCCCCCCTGGCAACATTTTGGATGTTTAAAAGACACACGGGACAGGTTAGTTATGAACTTAGGGAATGGATTGAAAAATGACAAACAGAGCCATAATATCATTCAGTTAAAAAATAGCTTAAAGTTCCCGTGGCATGAACATTTCAGTTCATGATTTTTTAACATTAATATGAGTTCCCCCAGCCTGCCTATGGCCCCCCAGTGGATAGAAATGGTGATAGGTGTAAACCGAGCCCTGGGTATCCTGCTCTGCCTTTGAGAAAATGAAAGCTCAGATGGGCCAATCTGGAATCTTGCTCCTTATGAGGTCCGACGGGACAATTTGGCCCACCCATGAGAGAGAGACATCATAGCTTTCAAACGAGCAAAGTGGCAGTTGGTTAAGGGGACCACTAAGGTCTATAAAAGAGACTTCAGATACAGTATTAGGGGACCACTAAGGTCTATATAAAAGAGACTTCAGATACAGTATTAGGGGACCACTAAGGTCTATATAAAGAGACTTCAGATACAGTATTAGGGGACCACTAAGGTCAATATAAAAGAGACTTCAGATACAGTATTAGGGACCACTAAGGTCTATATAAAGAGACTTCAGATACAGTATTAGGGACCACTAAGGTATATATAAAGAGACTTCAGATACAGTATTAGGGACCACTAAGGTATATATAAAGAGACTTCAGATACAGTATTAGGGGACCACTAAGGTCTATATAAAGAGACTTCAGATACAGTATTAGGGACCACTAAGGTCTATATAAAGAGACTTCAGATACAGTATTAGGGGACCACTAAGGTCTATATAAAGAGACTTCAGATACAGTATTAGGGACCACTAAGGCCTATTTAAAAGAGACTTCAGATACAGTATTAGGGACCACTAAGGTCTATATAAAAGAGACTTCAGATACAGTATTAGGGACCACTAAGGTCTATATAAAGAGACTTCAGATACAGTATTAGGGGACCACTAAGGTCAATATAAAAGAGACTTCAGATACAGTATTAGGGACCACTAAGGTCTATATAAAGAGACTTCAGATACAGTATTAGGGACCACTAAGGTCTATATAAAGAGACTTCAGATACAGTATTAGGGACCACTAAGGTCTATATAAAGAGACTTCAGATACAGTATTAGGGACCACTAAGGTCTATATAAAAGAGACTTCAGATACAGTATTAGGGGACCACTAAGGTCTATATAAAGAGACTTCAGATACAGTATTAGGGGACCACTAAGGTCTATATAAAAGAGACTTCAGATACAGTATTAGGGACCACTAAGGTCTATATAAAAGAGACTTCAGATACAGTATTAGGGACCACTAAGGTCTATATAAAGAGACTTCAGATACAGTATTAGGGACCACTAAGGTCTATATAAAAGAGACTTCAGATACAGTATTAGGGGACCACTAAGGTCTATATAAAAGAGACTTCAGATACAGTATTAGGGGACCACTAAGGTCTATATAAAGAGACTTCAGATACAGTATTAGGGACCACTAAGGTCTATATAAAGAGACTTCAGATACAGTATTAGGGACCACTAAGGTCTATATAAAGAGACTTCAGATACAGTATTAGGGACCACTAAGGTCTATATAAAAGAGACTTCAGATACAGTATTAGGGACCACTAAGGTCTATATAAAGAGACTTCAGATACAGTATTAGGGACCACTAAGGTCTATATAAAAGAGACTTCAGATACAGTATTAGGGGACCACTAAGGTCTATATAAAAGAGACTTCAGATACAGTATTAGGGGACCACTAAGGTCTATATAAAAGAGACTTCAGATACAGTATTAGGGACCACTAAGGTCTATATAAAAGAGACTTCAGATACAGTATTAGGGACCACTAAGGTCTATATAAAAGAGACTTCAGATACAGTATTAGGGACCACTAAGGTCTATATAAAGAGACTTCAGATACAGTATTAGGGGACCACTAAGGTCTATATAAAAGAGACTTCAGATACAGTATTAGGGACCACTAAGGTCTATATAAAAGAGACTTCAGATACAGTATTAGGGACCACTAAGGTCTATATAAAGAGACTTCAGATACAGTATTAGGGGACCACTAAGGTCTATATAAAAGAGACTTCAGATACAGTATTAGGGACCACTAAGGTCTATATAAAAGAGACTTCAGATACAGTATTAGGGACCACTAAGGTCTATATAAAAGAGACTTCAGATACAGTATTAGGGACCACTAAGGTCTATATAAAAGAGACTTCAGATACAGTATTAGGGACCACTAAGGTCTATATAAAAGAGACTTCAGATACAGTATTAGGGACCACTAAGGTCTATATAAAAGAGACTTCAGATACAGTATTAGGGACCACTAAGGTCTATATAAAAGAGACTTCAGATACAGTATTAGGGACCACTAAGGTCTATATAAAAGAGACTTCAGATACAGTATTAGGGACCACTAAGGCCTATATAAAAGAGACTTCAGATACAGTATTAGGGGACCACTAAGGTCTATATAAAAGAGACTTCAGATACAGTATTAGGGGACCACTAAGGTCTATATAAAAGAGACTTCAGATACAGTATTAGGGGACCACTAAGGTCTATATAAAGATACTTCAGATACAGTATTAGGGACCACTAAGGTCTATATAAAAGAGACTTCAGATACAGTAGTAGGGGACCACTAAGGTCTATATAAAAGAGACTTCAGATACAGTATTAGGGGACCACTAAGGTCTATATAAAAGAGACTTCAGGTACAGTATTAGGGGACCACTAAGGTCTATATAAAAGCATCCAAAGAGATGTCCTAGGACCTATAAGCTCATGCTAGAGGTGTTAGGTGTTACTGTACAGAGCCCCGGAGGTAACATAGAAGGAAAGAAACATGTGCTGGGGACAAACACTATCAACACAATCACGACTTTCATGGGGGAAAAAAAAGTAATCTACTGGTGACAAACACTAAACTCAAGATCTCCAGTTTGAAAGTCAAGATGTATGTATTTTTTTTCTTCCTTCATGTCAAAGTCAAGATCTCCCAAAAGTGTTTGTCCCAGTACATGTTTTTTTTTTTTACTTATAAAAAAAGATCACGCAAATTAAACTTGAGATCTTGCAAAACAAAGTCAAGATCACACAAAAGTGTTAGTCCCCAGTACATGTTTTGATTTAATTTATTATTTTTTACGTTTTTTTTCCCTTCCATGTCACCTCCGGGGCTTGGTATAGCTGAACCTTTAAGGTAAACAAAGACATTGCAGGCGCCTAAAACACAGATACTAAAGCCTAGTTCAGTCTTGTATCTCTCTCTCTGAGTACGCTAAAGCGTTGCAGGTCCACCGACCTCTGAGAGGAGACAGTCCTGAAACAAAACATTCCCTTATCATGCAGCTGTCTAGACTCCCTGAATCTGTAGAGACATACATAATTATACATGAAGCGGTTTGGTTATTAGAGACTGGCCAAATCTTTTCGTCCCCTGCCCTGTGACCGTTGAATGACCTGATGTGGTCTAAGCTTTCCCTCATACCACAACATGGTGTTTCTGGAACTTCCACCACATCCATGGTCAGGCTGTCGTGATGAGCCATGTCCCGAGAGTAATACTTAAGGGGGCCATTGTTTTTATTCCACACTACGACCTTTTCATTTGAATCATAACTAGTTGTTTTGGTTGTCCAAATGTCAACCCATGACTGTCACCTTTTGTCGGCTAAACTGAACAGTAAGGACCATCTGCACACGGCTCACAGTCAGCTTGTCTCTGCTAAATTTAACTTTAAAGCTTATCTAAATAAATGATGGACGTATTGGGAGAACCAGGGAGATGGAATCATTATGTCGTGCTACTAGCTACTAGCTACTAGCCGGCTGTTTGGGAACAGAGATGTTAATATTAACATCCACGTTACAGGCTGTGAGGAACCACGCCTGCAGGCATGAGGAGTCATTAAGTAGGTTTTCAAAAAATTATAGATTTTAATTTACAAAACAACTTTACAGTAACAGAAAGTTCTGGGCCCATAAAAGAAGAAGTTAACTAAACACAACTTAACTCAGGTAACATAACCTTAACATAAGCTGGACCTAGACAAACTAAACAGACCTCACAAGACTGAGACATGGGGAAAACTTATATAGCGGCTGATCAGGCCATTCTGACACAAAGGGGGGTAGACAAACACATTATATAGACAAACCACAATAACTACAACCCATGTTAAACCAACGCTACCTAATATGAACTAAGGAGAAATCAATCAAAAAATCATAACAAAATACAACAAGCAAAGAAAAGAACACAACTCAAAAATTGAATACTCTGCCACCCCCATGATATGGTGAAAACGTGGCACAGTCCAATTATCCATTCCCTATTTAACCAGTTTAGAGTCAATTGGAGGTCATGTGTCAGCCAACGACCCCCAGCAGCAACTCCCCAGGAACAGGTAACTCAAAAAGAAGGGTATTCATTTCACAGAACATAACTTAAACAAAGATAATGAACATGAAATTAGCTAAATTGACAAATTTACCTAAATGTGTGCACCCAAATAGAAAACTAAGTCAAATAACTAATAAAACTGTTTGTAGAACTAAAGTTTGTGTCCAGACGTTGCAATTCCACTGTTGACCGCTAAAGCCCATGGTTTCTTCAAAGCCTAGCGCTGTTCCTTGGGGGTTTGTAAAGATCGCGGAACTTAGCTGCCATGTGACCATGCTGTCATCTGACCGGTCGCCCTAATTTCACAGGTATCATATGAAATTTGTGCATATGTTTTTGTACAATTACCTGTTCATGAGAATGATTTGCCGTGGGTCATACTACTGTCTACTACTGTCTGCATGCATTCAATATGCAGTCAGTGTATTGCACTACAAGGACGGAATTTCACTGCCGGTCATCACGTGGCATATGCAGTGACAAAAGAAGATAAAAGTCTGAAGAAACAGTGCACTTAACATAATACACTTGAATGGAAGGAATGGTTAGCTGACCAGAGTTTGTGTTGGCAGGGCTGTGTCAATGTTCTTTTGAGGTTTTGCAACGATGTAGATGAAAAACTATCTTTTCCCTCTATTGTCAAATTATAGTGCTCAAAGAATCCTTGATTTAACATGTTAAAGCAGGGGAGCGAGGCAGGGGGTTTGGTTTCAGATGTTTTCGTCCCACTTGAGGTTGAAGGTCTGCATTGTAAAATATATCCATTTGGGATTTTGGCAAATTTAAAACATCACAATGGGCTCTGGTAACTTGCAATGTGTATTTTGGGGACTAAAAGATTACTACAACAAACTAGAAAGTGGATTAATCCATAATGACAATCATTATCTGCAGTCCTACACACATGTATGGGTTTCAAGAAAAAGGCACTTCAATTGATGTCGGACATTACGGCGCGGCTCAAACTTACATAAGTGGTAGTTGTGTCCATGTGACACCCACTTGAACATGCACCTGTTTTTAAATACACTGTGGACTAATCCGTTCCTCATGCAGCAAATGTCAGTGAACTGCTGGCTAATTGTGGGTTTAGCCGCCGGCGTTGACTCACAGAGGACACTGTGTTTAATGAGGACCAGCTCTGTTAGAATAAGCAAGAGGCACCCAATCAGGGACTTTGAGGTAAACACCAGCACTCACGCCGTGTTGTTATGATGGATATCAGCTGTGCAGTGCTGCAGAAGGCCGACACGAATCTCACTGCACAAATTCTATTGTAAGCTGCTTGTCCTATCAGGACAAAAACATGACCTTCTACTAGAAATGCTCTTCACTTTCTACTTTCAGGTGAAACGTGACTGCTGCTGCAATGAAGGTATTTGACAACTTCAGATAAACTACAATTCATGAGGATTTGCTCTAAACATAAGGTCTTTGCTGTAGGTATTCCTGTCAGTGCAGAATGACTCAACAATTTTCCACTCCCTGCCCCGAGCATCACAGCTTGAAACCGTTGAGTTCACGGGACTAAAGAAAACCAAAAAGAGACAGACTTTATAGTAAAAGTGAAAACAGCTTGGGAGTGTGTAGATGTCAAGTTACAGTGGACTCAAAGGCACACCCAGATATAGCTTTTGAAAGGCTCAGCATGTGAAATGTGGTTTCACTGTATACACAGAACTCAAGGTGTTTCAACAATATGTACAACACAATATACATTCTCTTTGGATTATCTACACCACTTTGCCTGAGAGAAGCTTTGGGGATTTAGCAAATAAAAGACTCCAGGTTTAGGTTTTTACAAATGGCTTGATGATATTGCTGGTTTAACAAGTTCAAGAATTTGAAATAAAAATGATGGCACACAAGACACGTCACTTTCAGGTTAGCCTATATCCACGATGTTCCACTTCTGGGATTGTCTCGTTGCCGCCGGAAATTCTGCCGGATGTCCCTCATTTCAGCCAGATTTCCGTCCACTTCCTCTTCCTTTCTGTTGGCGTTCCTCAGATCTCTGCAGGGTAAATCCAGACAGCTAGCTAGACTATCTGTCCAATCTGAGGACTATGGTTACCTGGTCCTGAGATCTCTGCAGGGTAAATCCAGACAGCTAGCTAGACTATCTGTCCAATCTGAGGACTATGGTTATCTGGTCCTCAGATCTCTGCAGGGTAAATCCAGACAGCTAGCTAGACTATCTGTCCAATCTGAGGACTATGGTTACCTGGTCCTCAGATCTCTGCAGGGTAAATCCAGACAGCTAGCTAGACTATCTGTCCAATCTGAGGACTATGGTTACCTGGTCCTCAGATCTCTGCAGGGTAAATCCAGACAGCTAGCTAGACTATCTGTCCAATCTGAGGACTGTGGTTACCTGGTCCTCAGATCTCTGCAGGGTAAATCCAGACAGCTAGTTAGACCATCTGTCCAATCTGAGGACTATGGTTACCTGGTCCTCAGATCTCTGCAGGGTAAATCCAGACAGCTAGCTAGACTATCTGTCCAATCTGAGGACTATGGTTACCTGGTCCTCAGATCTCTGCAGGGTAAATCCAGACAGCTAGCTAGACTATCTGTCCAATCTGAGGACTATGGTTACCTGGTCCTCAGATCTCTGCAGGGTAAATCCAGACAGCTAGCTAGACCATCTGTCCAATCTGAGTTTTCTGTTGACGACTAAAACTACTTCTGAACGTATACATGTTCCACCAAAACAACTTCCTTCCTGAGACTATTTAGCAGGCCAGACCTTCCTCCTCAGTGCGGTGGAGAAAGGTCTGGCAATGCAAGACTAAATATTAAACAGATGCCCATTGTGGATGAAAAGAAGACATGAAAGTCAGAGGAAAGTTGTGCATGACTTTGCAAAGTGGAGTTGTATGATAGGAGCAGTGACCACAGCCTTCCGTGCAGCAGTGGTTGAGTACAGCAGTATTTTACACCTGAAGCCGACTTCAATGTCACATTGTTTATGCGTTAACACATCGGCCACCTGCACAGAAAGCACCTTTCCGCTCCACATGGCCGACAGATGTTGGAGTCAGGTTGCTTTTATAGGACATGTGAATATTTGTTATAAAAGCTGTTTTATGAGAAGGTGCTGTGAGCCTTCAGCCTTCATTGTTTTTGGTAGAATCAGAGGAAATGAGTTTGCGTCATACTCTATTTATGAGCATCAAAATGACAGTGTTCTACACTAATACCTGGCATAAAAATAAAAATAAAATCTCAGTGTTCAAATTAATGAAACAGAAACTAGAGTTGGATAATATGAAAAAAATCTAATATCACAATATTTTTGACCAAATACATTGATGGCAATATTGCGGCAATATTATATTGTTGACTATTGGTGCATTTACATAATATTAACACATTGAGAGTTTTGATGCCACCAATAATGTGGCTACAGTGACTAAGTGGTTAAAGGCAAAAAATAAAGCAGCTAGAACAGTCTGGTAAGTTCAGAAAATGACATCACATTACTTTAATGCAACCTTTAAAACTAGGAAAAGAAAATATTTATATAATTATTACGATATCTCCAAAATCTAAGATGATAGCCTAGTCTCATATAGCAATGTTGATTTAATATCAATATATTGCCAGCACTAGAACAAACATATGCGTGCATGACTGTATAACTTGGGAGTTATGCACATTGAAAAATACTGGAAATTAAAGGACTATTCCACCAATTTTCCGGGGGGGGGGAGAGTGTGTGATAACTTAGACATACAGACACATCACTCCAATTTACTAAACAGAAAGTCTTCTGCTCCCCTAAGGGCATCCAAATGACTAATTACTGATATCATATCTATGCTAAAACAAATGAAAATATTCAATGAGGGCTTCCATAAGCGGCAAACCTATTTTTTCTATCACATTATGTCAGTGTGTTCACAGGGACGAATGTTGCACTGCAATTTTGTAACAGTCCAGCAGAAATAGATGGAAAAACAAATTCCAATATCTTTATCAGCTTTTCACATTAGTTGAAGGCTGCAAGCTTAAAATGCTTTTCTATCCATACCAAAGCCTGAGGAAATATTGTATCTCTCATACGTGCAGCCTTCATGATCTTAAATAGAAGGCCAGACCAGAGGAAGGTGCAGCTGGCCCTGGGGGAGCACTCTGGGTGACCCGGCCTGGAAGCCAGCTTCAGTCAGAAGATCCAAGACGGCTGTCTCCCTCATCTATCATCCCTCCACAGTGGAGGGCTAAAATATTACAGGGCTTTCACTCTGGGTCCTCACCCTGCTTCACTGGCAGATAGAGGCCGTTATATGACATACATTCTATAATCTCTCCAAATACTATGAAAGAAAAAAAAGAAACAAATAGTGAGAAATATAAAGAAATGCTGTTTTTTTTCAGTACATGCAAAATATTGATATCAGCTATACATGGAGCAAACCTCCAGCTACTGTGCTGCTGTATACAGTTCTTGTTATTTTTGGTTGTTAGGGATTACGGCGTCACATGGTACTCACATCAGTGGAAAGTGTGCAAGCAACGAAGAATAAATATTAGCACTGCCACAGAAAGGCCCCAGGAAGCAAAAGAGCCGATACACACATATAAGCATCAGAAACGGGTTTGTAGAAAAGAGCTACTGAGAACCTGGACCATCCACTACGGGCTTCACTAACACGACGAGATACAGAAACATCTTCCGAAATCATCTGCAAAAGTCAAGAGAATGGTGAGGTCAACATTTTTTTTATTTAACCTTTATTTAACCAGGAAAGTCCTGTTGAGGTTAAAAACCTCTTTTTCAAGGGAGTCCTAGCCAAGAGGCAGAAACACAATTACATTTATAAAAATTATACAACACAGATAATTAAAAACATTTACAATGTAAGCAGGTCATTTCAGGTTCTCTCAATCTGGATTTAACAGCATTTAAAGGATTAAGTTCAGATAATTTCAAGTCTTTTTGCAAAGAGTTCCATGCAGAAGGAGCGGAGTAGACAAAAGCCCTTTTTCCCAGATTTGTACGGGCAAATGGAACAAAGAGCAGCAAGTGATCATCTGATCGCAATGAATGGGAACCAACCCTTCTCCATGTGATTAAATGCCCTGATCTCCTGTTTGACAACGATGGCCATCCGACTCTGGAATACAATTCACAAACATCAGCTGTTAATAAAAAATTAAAGCTCATTGCCCTACAACAGAGTCCAAAATGGAGAGGGGGACGGACAGCAAGACATGCATGGACCTGTGTGCAGATCACATGACCATACTTTTTGGGCTAAAGGTTAATCAGTTTGGGACCTTCACAGACATGGGCAGATGAAAAATGCGCATTACGCGCCCTCTTGGATGCCCTTAGGCCTGCTTAAACCTAGTGCTGACTGCGCAACATCAGAATTAGAATCAGGTTTATGCCAAGGGAGGTTTTTATACTTCAAAACTTCACAGTATGAACAGGGCTTAGCAATAATTTGGTGGGTCTAAATTCAAGCCCTCTGTGTGAAATATAAAGACTATAGAGAATTTAATTTATACACAAAAAAAGGAACCAAAAGAAATGTGTTAATGTAACATATTGAAACTGTATCCACCCCCATGAAACCAAACAAGAAGTCCTTTTATGAGCTAAAGCTAAATAGCTTGCAGCATCCTCCTTAGATAGTGAAAGGGGAACATGAAGCTACAAATGCAACTGGAAACAACTGGTAATTTAAAGAAAAGGACTTACAACAACACTACTGTGAGACTTCCATTTGTGTAGTCTCTTGCTTAATGTTATTATATCAAAGTAGCACCATTAATTTGATGGGGATCGTAAGATTAGATAATATAGACTTTATTAATACAACACTGGGGAAATTCCTGGGCTTTATCAGCTCAAAGAAAAACAATGTACAAACATCAGAATAACACAAATGCACATTAAGTGGACAAAGGCGTAAACATATATATTAAGTTTAAACACTGGTGATGAAATGTGTTCCAGGAATTACAGTCAATGAATGCCTCATCACATAATTGGATGCACTGTGGAGAGTACTAAAACTTGAGGATGTGTAGATTCTGAAGAGACAGAGGGGAAAGTGTTAAAGCAGGGCTGGTCAGGAGAGTCTGTGGGCAGAAGCTGGACTAAGATTTACAGTAGCTGCTTTGGCCGGCCCCCACTTACATGCTGACATGTGTTATTACAAGCTGATTTATCAGACTCCAACCTGTACAGGTTGATGGATTTAGCAATGTGAACCAAACTCCCTGTCATATGACATGTGAGGAGAAAAGTGGAAGAAGCAGATCATTTCGTAGCTCGTATTGTCATTCTGCGTGAATCAATGTGTGTTATTTGCTAAATTCAAGCTGATTAGTGGAATTTACATCATACAGGTTTTGAATGTGTTCCAGGATTTACTTAGCCTGGAAATCCAGACCCAAATCCGAAAGCTTAAGGGTCTGGCATCAAGTAATGAAAGTCGTTTTTTTGTGGGGTAAAAAACCCATAAAAAACATTTTTGGGCCTCATCATTCACATATAAATCAAGTGAGAAGTAGGGCATTTCCCACAGACTTACAGACAGTCCCGGAAGCTTTGTCCATTATTTTATACAGTCTGTGATTCCAATCTGTGAGTCAATTCCACCATGACTCGACATGGCAGATATTTTATGGAAATTTTATATTAGGTTTTGGATAAATAAGGAACGGAATGCAAGCTATTCTAATGTCAACACGAGAGCTCAGAAAACTCCACTCACTGTAAGATGTGGTTAGAAGCTCCAGCACAAGTAATGGGACCTTTGACACCATCTCGCACCCGGCGCAGCGCAAAGTCCAAACCCAAGTGTCTTTGCCAGTTTAAGACCGACGCAGTCGTCAATTTCCTGTCCAGTGCAATGGCAAATGCACCTGCCCCCACCTGTGGCATATCCTGAGGGAGCAGAAAGTGATTGCGCTGTTGGCCCAAAAAAAAAAGTCAAAAACTCAGAATTTCATTGTTATTTTACCAGTGCATTAGTAGAATGTGCCTATGTCCGTGCACAGCACACACACTATGTGCACAGCAGCACACACACACACATACATGCAGAAGATTAAAAATAGAAATAGTGAAATGATATTATCTGCCCACGCCCTTTCACTTCACACACAAGCAGATCACTTTCTTCTCCTGAAAATGTCTCCTTCATAACAGCAATGCTCCAAGGTCCACATGTGTCTGGCTGTTAAAGGGAATGGGAGAGGACCTCTGATTGGTTGACTGCATGTTACGCCCAGAACACACCTCTGATTAATGAAGACACTAAGTACAACCCTTTTGCGCCTTGTGCACAGACCCTTTTTCCACCGTCAAAGTAGGAAAAGTGATTTTGTACCTGTGCCATGCACGTCACGCCGTGCGCCCCTTAAGTTATGGATATTCTGTTAGACCTCTGTTTCAAGTCAAGAACTTTCAAATTTAAATGCAATTTTTTTCAACAATCTTGGCAAACACGCATTTAGGATTTGTCTTTGTATAGTGATTTGCAATTTATATGAAAAGACATTGTGTTATTAAGTTTATTGACTAAAACTTTCTTTTGTATTCAGCACGGTCTGAGTCTCTCCAAAGCCACCCAGAAGGTAGAAGTATGTATGTTTCCAACTCAACGCTAAGTGGCTTTAAAACTCTAAAACAAGTATCTATCTATATATCAAACATATTGTTCAAATCAAACTACATCTTTGCTTCGAAATTGTTTTAGCAGACGAGGAAAGCCAAAAATCCATTCATTTACAACCTATTATCCCCTTCAAGTAGCAGACTTTATAGAACTGTGTCCTATGTGTGCACAATCCAGATAGAAATAATTCAACCCATATGGGGTTAAACCTAGAACCATCACTAAGACACCATGTCTCCGAAAGTAGAGGTGGGTGAACATGGAACATTGTATTATTTGTGAAAATTGGACCTTTAGAGGGGGTCAGGGACTGTAAGGGGGCATCAAAATTATAAAAAAAAATTGTAAAGTAGTTTTTTTTTTTTTTATTTAACATGAATTCAACATGTTCTTAGCAATTATAAATCAGGCTATTTGTGGAAAAAACATTGAAAAGCTTTACATCAAAATGAAATTTTTCATTTATTATTTTCATTCCCTAGAAAATGCCTTGGTCAATGAGTAGGGTGCAGTGCATTTTCTGCAACTGCAATGCAAAAGAAATATAGATAGAGGTTGCTGTCAACAGGACTGCCATTGAGGGGGAAGAACGCTATGTCGTGAATTGGATGTATAATTGGAACTGGTTACAGTATTGGAGGCATTCCCCCGTCCATTCATCCTATGAGAGTTGCTCAGTGACGGATGAAGCCAAAAAAGTTTTAAGCCACATAAAAAATTACCCAGATGATCTCCAATGCTTTCAGACACTGGAATCTTAGGAACTTATTTTAAATTTCAGTTTGACTTTAACAACAACATGTGAGTAAAACAGCACTTTTTGTAGACCAACAACAGGTAGACTCAGCATCTACCCTTACAACGTGTATTTATCCATGAATACCAGATAATGAATTGTTCCTTATTAGAGAGGACAAGTCATTCTCTGTGCCACACTGCCCCTTTATGAAAACAAGAAGATGCAGACCAGGCTCTCCTGCACACTGTCTATAGGGAAAACCTAAGACCATGTTAATATAAGGTTCACACAGAAAATCAGGAAACACTTGAAACTGGACATTCAAACACAAACATCCTCTTCCAAAGGGGGCTCCAGTCCACACCATGGTGTGCTACAGCACGGTGATAGATGGTTTTCCAGGCCCTGGGCAATATTATATTTGAGCTGAGCCCAGCTCTGAAGGAATACTCTGGGCCCACCCATACTGTGGGAGCAACATGCCCACTGTTCCTAATGAAGCATCGTGGAGAACAGAAAATACACACTGAGAAAACAAAGTACAGCATTGTACCATTTTGACAAAAACACCATATATTTGAGTGTGTATTTTAAATTAAAACAAATACATTTGTGTGTGTGTGTGTGTGTGTGTGTGTGTGTGTGTGTGTGTGTGTGTGTGTGTGATTGCAGACATTGAAACTAATACACTTGAAACTAATTTTAAATGAATTGTTGGGTTTCTGTAAATAACATCTAGTCCTGGACTTTTCTGAAAAAGTGCAATGAGATAACTGTTGTTGTGATGTGGCCCTATATAAATAAAATTGAATTTAACTTGGATGTTGCACCATCAAGGTGATTGCACAGAAAAGTAGCATATCTTTGAAAATAGAGATCTTTTAACACACATACAAAGCTTATCAACACCTGTTGATTTTAGAAGCTGTGTGTTTTTGGGTGTAAGAGTCAGGGGTTTTGGCCAAAGCTTTGGAGTGCAATATATTTAGCCAACATATTTTAACATCCTCTAAGAGAACTAAAAGTAAACACTGAGTAGGCCTATGCATTGAGATGTGGCTGAGTTCACTCTTGTTTCATCAGATCCTGATCAGCTGACTCTGGCCGTGTTCATGGGAAGCTCCCAATCCCTGCAGAGTCAGCTAAACCACTAGCATGGTGGATGAACGTAGATGTGACAAGTCCCTCCCTAGCCTCTGACTGGCTAGAACCTGTTGTCTTCATTGGTTGGATTGGTTAGGTTTAGACATGAGGAGCGACATTGTCTAGGATTGGCATTTACAGCCCAGAGTACTGTACTCACATGGGTTTTTTTTCCGGTTGTGGCTCCTCCATAACTTCTAACTGTGCACCGTCGAGAGCATCCTAGTAACTGCTTCACGGTGTGGTATGGGAACGGCACAATGGCTGACAGGAAAGCCCTACAGCGGGAGGTCAAAATTGCTCAAAAGATCACTGGCACACCACTCCCGGCGATTTCTGACCTTCATCACACACAGTGTTCGGCGACGTGCTCACACATCATCAACAACCAAATACACCCCAGTCATGGACTGTTCTCCATTCTCCCATCTGGAAGACATTACAGGAGTCTGAGGAGTCACATCAGCAGGCTCAGAAACCGATTTACTCACAACACCATAATGCTGCTAAACACCAGGACCCAACACTAGCCCCTGTGCCACCCCGGTCCGCCCCCTCTACTTTTGTGCATGGTCTATTGACTGTCTGACTACCTCTGATCACTATGCACTTTACCAATACACCTCTACAATGCACTATATACTGTATGATCATACTGCATTCTGTCTCTACTATTATATGGACTATGGACTGTCTGATTTCTCAGAACTCTGAGCACTTTATTTGCTAAATGCACTTTAATAATTAAACAATGGACTAACATGATCATACTGCATGTCTTTTTAAGCACTGGTATAAAGGAAAGGCACTTTAATGATTGCACTAATAAAATAATTGATGCTGTTTATTGATCCCCAGTGAGGAAATTACAATTTACACTCTGTTTTGTTAGTAATCACTACACACAGGCCTGAAATACACACACATGCTCACGCACTAAATGGACAGATTTCAAATTGAGCTAGCTGGCAGTGCCTTGAAGTGAAGTTGCATTTCTCCACCTACCAATCCACACTCCATCCTTGGTCTGTATGTGGACTTGAACCGGCAACCATGAAGTTGCCAACCCAACTCCCTACAGATTGAGCTCTTGCCACACCACGCTGTTGGTTAGACTGCATGTCGTACTGGTTGTCCCTACTTGTGCAAGGACAATAAAGTTAAAACTAATCTAATCTAAGTGTTGTTTTTGCATAAATTAAAGTAATTTAAATGCATAAGAGGGAAACTTTGCTGTGTGTAGATGACATTGCTTCATCCTCAGGAACCTTTGCCAGGATGCTGTTTGTGGACTTCAGCTCTGCCTTTAACACCATCCTCCCGGCTCCGCTGAAGGACAAGCTCTCCCAGCTGCACTTGCCTGACTCTGCCTGAAAGTGGATCACAGACTTCCTATCAGATGGTTCCCCCCAAGGCTGCGTCTTTTTCCCTCTGCTCTTCTCCCTGTACACCAACAGCTGCACCTCACGTCACCAGTCCATCAAGCTCCTGTAGTCCGCAGATGACACCCCCCTCATTGGACTCTGGTGGGGATGCGTGGGCCTACAGGTGGGAGGTTGACCACACGGTGACCTGCTGCAGTCAGAACAACTTGGAGCTAAATGCTCTGAAGACACTGGAGATGGTTGTGGAATTTAGGAAGGATGCAGGATAACACATTGGGACAGTTGCTACAGTACACAGTATACTATTTGTACTAACTTTGATCAGCATATTTTTTTGCTTATACGGTGTCTTTTTTTCCACACCCCCATATCCTGAGAGTTACTGTAATGTTGGATCGCTTCACAATACATTATTATTTCCTTGCTCTGTAGGTCATTTCTCACAAATGTACCTGTAGAGACAAACATAAGATAAGAAGATAAGAACCTTTTTTTTGTCCCACAGTGGAAAAACTACGGTTTGCAACAGCAAAGATAGATAAGTCTACAGAGACAGATAAGTATACAAAATATAGCAAACTATATTATACAATAAATTACACATGAATTATTAAATTGCATTATGAAAATTGGCCAAATTAAAAATCAAACACAGATGTAATGATAATGGCACATGGGATACACGATACAGGATATATTGCGAAGAGCCAACAGAGATCGTTGTACAGCCTGACGGCCGCTGGAAGGAAAGATCTGCGGTATCTCTCCTTCACACAGCGGGGGTGCAGCAACCTGTCACTGAGACTGCTACACCTGTACAGTTTACAGAGTGTGTGCATACACTTAGCTGTCCTTATGTAAGCGAGATATATAAATATCAGTATTCACCTTTTCGATAATTGTAATCTTGGTAGTTGATGTGCAAAAAGCTACGGTAAAGTCGGACAGTTTCCATCCAACAGGAAGTAACAGGTGCGATTCTGATTTAATAAAATATAACCAGACCCACAGATCAGCTCGTACACAGTCTCTAGTTGTTTTAATCATGACAGAGTAGCTCTCATAATGTTCTACATGCAATCTGTTGCTGATTTTCATTAACAACAAACTGTAGATGATCAGTGATCTGAACGGATTTAGTCTCTCTGACTTCTTAACATCACTATCAGCCACACAACGTGTGTTCTGGACTGAATAAGCCTTTAAATCAGACAAATAGCAGTTAAAATCCCTCCGATTCAAAAACAATAAAAAGTTTATATAAAACGTCATCATGTGGAGTCGATTGTGGCCGGCATATCCCAGCATGCTCTGGGTCCGCCTGGGTCTTGAGATAAGATTATCATTGCCTACGTGTGCACGACATCAGAGCGAGTCGGGATCAAGTCGGACACAAATCTAACCGCCATGCATTGGGCGGTGATCGCCGGTGATTGATCCTGCGCAGACCTGGCTCATCACCAACGAACCTAGTGCCTCCCTGGCTGCATGTTTGCTGGCAGAGAAGTGTGGAAAAACTGGAAAACACCAATCAGAGCAGACTTGGTCTTTTTAGGGAGGGGTGGCTTAATGAGACATGGGTCAAAATGGACAGTTTCAGACAGAAGGGGTGTACTGGTGCTGCAGCACAGACAGTAAGTGTTAAGGAAACACTCAGGAGCAACACAACTCACTTTCGGGACTTTCGGGAGACTTTTATGACTTACACAGTAGCACTTAATGGACTCTCAACTGAGGAGAGATTAAGGTAGACAGTACAGTTTAACCACAATATGTTATTTTGTCGCGTCGTCCCAACTCTCTGAAGTTCCTGTCTTCTGGACGTTGTATATAAACTCATGCTGGAGGCGTTAAGTCTAGCCTGTCCTTCAATGAAATCAAAGATATTGCGGGCGATGGCTTAACTAAAGCCTAGTTATCACCGACCTCCAAAAGGAGACAGTCCCTTATCATGCAGCTGTCTAGATTCCCTCATGCTGTAGAGACACAAACATAATTATACATGGACAGGTTTGGTTATTATATTCTCTTCCCCTGACCTGTGACATATGAATGACCGGATGTTGTCTAAGCTTTCTCTTTGTCTCATCATACCACAACACGGTGCTTCTGGAAATCCCACCACAGTAGGAAAAATTATTTTGGTTTTTGAACATTAAACCATGTAAATGTTTTCCTGTAGAAACCCTGTATGAACCTGGAAATCAGCAAATGTCTCCTTTAATATCTAAATTTGCCCATTATACCTAATAAACACCCCAGTACCATGTAAAGAAAAAACTATGAACAATGTTATCAAATCCCTTTTTTTGAAAGCGAGACTGAGAGAATGGGAAACTCCAACGGTTCATCTATTTGTCTTTACATAACATGCCGAGGAGCTTGAAGCCATGATTTACTTTATGTCCCAGAATCTGTTTTGGGTATCAGATTCAGGACACAGAAGCACAGCTGTCTCATGGAGCTGCTTTATTGCACAGAGATGATGTTAAACAGTTCTGTTGGACATGTTTTTATCATCAACGTTGCTTTTGGCACACTTTTAATTATGTACTTGTTCATAATTAGGATTATTTCTTTCACTTCTTTATAGTAACATCATGATTTTGTAAAATAAATTCTACAAATAAACAGTTCAAATATTGAACTGTATACAAGTAATACCGTCAAGAAACTGGAGCAGAACTACATTTTGTTAAGCTAGTAGTAGATTCAGGAGCAGACACAGCGGAAAGGTTGGGAAACAGGAAAACAGGAACGGAAAAATGGCACAACGAAATCCTCTGGGACTGAGATCAGGCAGACAGGTGGGAGGCAGGTCCAACAAACAACGATTAGGCTCGTGCAGGCAGACTGGGCTTCCAGGACTGACGCAGGGATCTGAAGCAGGAGCAAAAAACACACAAAGTCAAAAAATCTTAAATCGGCGATACTAGAGGAAGATATCAAGCAACAACACCAGAGCTGGCCGTAGCGAGCGTTACCACTGGAGGTGAACGGACCATCTGGCAGAGACTGGTTGGAAAGCCGGGGTTTAAGACAGGAGCGGCGATTGGTGGATCGGCTTCAGGTGTGTAGGTAGCCACAGGTGTCCTGACAAGGAGGGACGTGGGAGAGAGCCATAACTCTAAGGATGGCAACGTCTGTCAGTCGGTCAAAAACTACTGTGATCCAGTGTTGTAGTCAAAATCTCCTAAACCGAGACCAAGCCATCACAAAGAGTGTGATACAGAGTGTATCGAGACCGAGGTAAGACCAAGACACATTAAGTCAAGACCAAGTCCAAGGCAGGCCATGACCAATACAAGACCAGACCAGACCAGACCAGACCAGTGCAAGTCCCGCACTGCATCACACTAAATGTGGAAAAAGCAACGTCTCAACAGCTATTAAATGGCTAACCATGAAAGGTGATTTAGACATTCATGTTTACCTCAAGATGAGTTGTAATAACTTGACATTTTAAGGAAATCTAGAATGTAATCCTGCTTTTTATCAAAGTTTGGGACAGACAAGGTGGCAAATAGAGAAAAAAACACATGCCTCATCCTTTTATAATGAAATTAACCTCATCCAGTGCTTACCATTGTAAATGTTAGAATTGTTCTTGCTTCAGATAAAGACATGGCACCATATTACAATAAAATAATCTATTTTTAATGCACCTTCAGTTGCCTTACACTGTGGAACTGCTTAGCATCTGAACATCTATATCTCCGTCTTACAACAAATTGGGCTTTGGGGTAGTACAGGATGTATAATTGAAATCAATTTATATGAATCCTATCAAAAGCATATGATGATAAACATAACTTAATGCTTGGATTGCTTCTATTCCCCCTCCTCTGCAGGCTAACACACACACACACACACACACACACACACACACACACACACACACACACACGTCTGCCCGAACATCCCACTCCAGTCTCAGACTGTCTGTGAGGTGATTAAAGAACATCTGCCATAGTATTCATGATGCCCAGCTCCCCTTTTACCCACGAGTCTCTTTACCCCCACCCCCCACCCCAACCACTGTCCAAGTTTAACTAATAAACTTTCATTATCCAGGTTTAGCCAAATACCTAAATTGTTTAAAACCATTTATCACAAACCACATAATCACCTCCCAGCATGCATCAGACTTTGGGCATTGAGGGGTTTTCATACTGATGTTCTCAGAGGGAGAGTAGTTAAATTATCCATATTTCCTTTTTAGTTTTTTTTTTCTTTTCATTGAGGGATAGTTCATAACATCAGTCTTTTTTATCAATGGAGTAATGTTGTAAAATTCAGATGGGAAGCTGTCGTAAAAGGGAGAACTTGGATTTACATTATCACACGTCATTTCATTCAAAGCGACTTAGTATAATTGCTAAATATGTCAGAGGTTGCACGCCAACGTTTTTGACATATTGTCCAATTCATTTTGGGATTTAATACAGTAAAGATACTGCATATTACACTTTTAATCAACCAGTATTTACTTGAACGACCTAAAAGTAATATTACAATCGCCCAAATGGTCCAAGGTGACTTGTGCAGCTGGAAGGGAAATGGCCCTTAATGTTGTACGCTCATTTCCGTTAGTCAGACAGGACATGTTACATCCTATGTACATGGACGTATAATGGCTTCCTATTATATCATTGTTTTCCTTTATGTCTATCATAGATTCATACTTCTTCCAGACAGTTCAATTAAATGACTCTAAATCACTCTGTGATGTAAAACAAAGATAATTCTGTCTTTGATTTACAAGGGATTGTGGGACGGCAGACATGCAGGATGTTGCAGTTGTCTGAGCACCTGTCCTCAGTTGAATAATGAGTGTCTGCTGTATCTGGTCTTTCTTTACTCTTCATAGACAACATTACATTATCAGAAATACAGCGTGCATATTTTTAGATTAAAGTATCTTCCTCAGAGAGTAGAAATACAAAGCTGTAGTCTTTTTTTGGTTAAGAGCAAGTCAATGGTTAGAATGCATATAATAATCTGATTATTCATATATTCTGATTTTCATGGTATGTGTTATAGAACTGTTTTAAATTTCCGTGCTACAGAGTTGAGTTCAGGGACAGACTGAAAATGAAAAATGTCTCTGGACTTTTTGACCCCAACAGGCTGCACTGTATAGGAAAGACTGGTTCAAGGTAGGTTCACACACATTAATCTTCAGGAAGGAAAACAGTATAAAAATCTATGATACAAATTTATGATACCAATTAAAACCGATGAGAAGGGCTTTGTTAAGAGTTGTTACAGAATGGAATGTAACATTCACAAGAATGATTAAATAGTAGGGCTGTCAAAAGTAACATGATAATCATGAGTTAATGCAAATTCCTTTTTAATGCTAATTTCTTTTGACGTGTGATTAATGCACGCACGCGTTTTAGGATCTGGTCCCTCGCACCGATCCTTAGTTATGGTAATCAGGAAGCGATGCACCACTTCGCTGCACCCTCTGGAAGTTTCTGTCAGTCATCTGTTACCTCTGGGTCACAGCTCATTATTTTGAGCCACAGTGGAAACTTCAGTCTCATGCTTTGACTGTTAAGATAGAGTTGGAGAGAGAGAGAGAGGCTTTCACTGACCCAGGCGCAGAGCACTTTCTGCACACTGCAAATGATTTGGTTCTTACCAAGATAAAAAGAAAAAGGTTTTAGAAGTGTTAGTTAATTATTTTGTTTTAAGAGTGAATTTTACTATTATAAGTGTTCAACTTTACCCTATAATCTTAAAATCAAGCAAGCTTGTCAAGTGAAATGATCTTGCTGCATGGACAGATAATTGCACTTCTGTTGAGTACCTTTTCCCTCAGATTTAGTGTTTTTATCTTGTTTTTAGACCCCCTTTTATACAGTAAAAGTAGCCAAACAGTGGACATTGAACATGAAGTCAGCACACTGACCACTGATAGTGCGTGAAGTATATTTACAGCGGCCAGGCACATGCATTTCTACATTATATTTTTACACTATAGTATCGCGTTTTGTCAGACCTTCCCCCATAGTGCTGTGGAGGAAGGTTTGGCTAGTCCACACAGCCTTCCCTACCTCTGCAAAATAGCCTCGGGAAAGAAGCTGTCTGGATTTACCCTGCAGAGATCTAAGGAGCAGGTAACTATAGTCCTCAGAAATCCACCAGAGGTTAGAACGCCAACACAGAGACAGAGGACGGGGACGGAGGTTAGAACGCCAACACAGAGACAGAGGACGGGGACGGAGGTTAGAACGCCAACACAGAGACAGAGGACGGGGACGGAGGTTAGAACGCCAACACAGAGACAGAGGATGGGGACAGACATCTGGGTGAAAAGAGTATGAGCCTGTGCAATTTCCAGCGGCACCAGAGCAATCCCCGAAGTGTAATGTTGTGGATATAGACTACCACTAGTATAATATTAGCAAGAAATACACCACCAACATTCATCATTGTGGAGGTGGGCGTGGTCTGCAATCAGCTGCAGTGGAGGGAGGTGTGAGAACAGCTCATTAGAGCAGTGCCAGTTGAGTTAATTGTTTCAGCTGAGTGTAATTACACTCTACCTTGATATACAGTAGTATCTCTAATTTGTAAAGTATTAACAGTACATAACAGTAGGTGTGTCATGGCGACCAGCACAGCTTTGTGTGTGTGTGTGTGTGTGTGTGTGTGTGTGTGGCTGTGATTAGTTGAGTAGAGTCAGGAGTGCCGGTCCTGTGTGGCGCTACATCAGCTGCCTCTCATTCTATGATTAAGCATGCCTACAAGAATTCTGCACTGCCAGAACGTAGTTTATGCTGAGCGTCACGGATTTTGTGATTGTTACCTTTTTTTTGATGTTATGATTGTACATAATTCTTCTCACAACTGAAAATCCTGCCTACTTACTCCCCGTATCTAGCGATCGGGGTAATTATCTCTGCCATAACGGAGTTCAACCTTGCAAAAGTTTGCTGTAGGACTTCTGAACGTACACATGTTCCACCAAAACAAGTTCCTCCCCGAGACTATTTAGCAGAGGCACCGCCCAAGATGATTGTGATTGGTTTAAAGAAATACCAATAAACCAGAGCAGGTTTTCTCCCATACCAGAATGCTGTGTGGACTAGCCAGACCATCTGTGGAGGAAGATCTGGCAATGTGAGATCTTGTACCTCTCAGTGCCAAAGAGTTGTCTAACCTCCTTATGTGACTTACAGGAATACAACTGTGGATCAACATGTCTACCAACTACCCCAACAAAAGGAAGACCCAGTTTACCAAAGAGTTATCTAATAATAAGATGATTTATGAAAGCAGGAACACAGCAGTCAGGACCTGGAAGTGGACATTTGTAGCCTGCTTTTCTGATCTCTTCATCTGAGGAGTTATTCACACCCTCTTCAAGAACTTGTCTTCAATGTGCGGTATGTCAGACATGTAGAGTCTTCCAAGTGCTGGAGGGTGGAGCTGTCTGCTATCAGTGGCCTATGTCCTGCAGGAGGGAACGAGTCAGTGCACCTGATCCGCTGGGCCTACTTTATAACCAATCCTCCAGCTACATGTCCCTGCCATTTCTTCCTTTGCTGCCTTTGTCTAGTGTGTCCCTCTTTGCTTCTCTTATTGACCTCCCTGCCACCTTAGCTTCCTTTATGCTGAATGCCATGCTTCTATTCCATACTAGTGCTATATTCCGGTCTTGCAGTACAGCCGGAGCTGGAGTAACACCCTAACTCCAGCTCCAGCATTGTTATGGTATAATACTACCGCCTGTGTTTCTGATCAGACACAACATATTGTTCAAATTGTCTTAAAACACGTATTTAAAAATCAAGTCGACCTGCTGCAACAGAAATGCTAAAGCAACAATAATCAGAATCAGACTAGAGTAATTGATTATTTCCCTCTGGGAAATTGTTTGGTTGCAGTTTCTCCCAGTCAGATTCAAGGTAAGGAAAGGAGTCAATAAGTAACATGAAGTAGATTTGCTCCAGTAAGAAATCAAAAAGTTAAGTAGAAGTAAGTAGAGTGTGGCCATAGCAGCAGTGAATAAATAACATATATTACACACAGTATTCTACTTGCACATGTATTCAGTATGCAAAAAAACTGGAAACATCCCTCATAGACTTTGCACCGACTTATGGATTAAATAATACTGCTGCTCACCAAATAATTAGTAAGATGAGGATGGATGAAGAAAAGAACGAGTTCAGGTGAAGTTGCTCACACCAAAATGCAGAAAATACTGCATGATAGTGTTAACTGATACTTCGCACGGTTGACTAGCAGGAAAGTGCTGCATTTTATGAATACATAATTATGTATCGTTATAGTTCTGTTAAACTGTCAATAGAGCGTTATATAAAAGATTTTCTTTTGCATCAACAGTTAAGTGTTGTATTTAACAATAAAGGGTTAATACTGTTGAAATCCTGCTGTAAATTAACAGCAATCATACAGTGTAATGTAGAGTGCACACTCATAGGAGCTATTTTTATGAATAGTCATTTGCTTTTGATACTATAAGTGCAATTTACAGATGATACTTTTACTATGAAAGGTTAATCTAAGAAATCTTCAATATTTACTGCACAAAAAAAAATGGAAAGATGCCCAAAACGGTGTAAGTTAGTCAGCTGACAGAAAACTTGGGGATAGCAAAATCATTGAGATTGGAAGTCAGGCTTTATAGGAGGCCTGAGGGCTCGTCTCTGAGCTCAACACTATCTCAGCATCTCCACTGCCGAGGAGACTTTCTTGGCTTCTGACTTACATCTTCCCTTTATTTGAGAGTTCCACAACACAGATCATTTCATTTCAAAAAGAAGAGTAAGGCTTCAAACAGGAAAACATCCCTTGAAAAGTGACCAAGACATAATTACAGTGTTGGGGCATGATGGATCGGGTTAGAGATCTGCAGCGAGTCGCTTTTATGGTTGAGATGTTTTGAACTCTCAAGGAAGGCAACGGAAAAAAGAAAAACCTTGCAGGATAGAGAAATTGAGAGGAAACAACTAGGTGTTTCAGGTCGACTCCCAGACTGTTTTTTAATTCGTAGATTTCATGCACCCAACACTTCTCTTGAGGGACAATTGATGTGGTTTATTGCAACGGTTGATTAGGGCACCGGATGCTCATGGCGGAAGCTGCTACAAAGGTCCGTTGAAGAGGATTACAAAAACCTGAGGTGAGTCTGCAAAAAAACTCTCCCCAGTTCTCTTGAAAACAGTGGCACAAATTAGTCATCTGCAAGCGTTCATCCACAACCCCTTTAACATCTGTGACCACTGAGCTGTTTTCTTAGTAGCACGCAGGCTTTCCAAAGCCCATGTGTCTGGTGGAGTCATTTCACAACCAGGGGGAAGACGCAAAATGAGGCAAATAACCTTAAATGTGATCCAGATTGACAAGTCAAAGTGGCAATTACAAGAGTACAGTTAACCCTTGTGTTGTCCTTCATGTCACAAGGATCTTTTATTGACTTTTCTACTACGCTTGCATTGTGCTCCGGGTCCCGGGGACTCCATGTGCATAATTTCACGTCAACGGTCCTGGTTTATTTTATTTTATTTTCATTTTTTGCTCACTTACATTATATAGGTTTTTCTACTCACATCTCACACAGCACAAGTATCCCAAAGGGATTTTAGTCAGAATAGATTCAAGGTACATTTTAGTTTTCAGTTAGTATTTCCCCACATTTGTTGCCACTTTTAACCCTTGTAAAATCCTTTGTGTCACAGGAACTTGTTCAGTTTATTGACTTTTCTACTACGCTCGCTTTGTGCTCCGGGTCCCCGGGACCCTCGTGTATAATTTCACTGCCCTGCTGTATTTTATTATGTATTTTGTTATTTTATTTTTTTGCTCGCTTACACTGTATATAATTTTCTAGTCACATCTCACACAGCACAATTATCCCAAAGGGTTTATATTTTATTCAAAATAGATTCAAGGTACATTTCAGTTCATTTCAGTTTCTTGTCGATTCCCAATACACGTCTGTTTGTCTGGCGCTTGTTTTATTTATTTTTTTGCAGCGTAATGTCGACGTCCAACCCAGCGGCGCTACTTGACCCAAGAGGCTACAGTTTCACGCATTCAGTGCAGTAGGCCGGTGTGCAGCTCCCGCAGATGTATCTCTTGCAGCAAGACGTGTGGTCCGTGGGCTTTGGACAGAGCTGACACCTCTTCCTCCTGCCGGGCACTGTTTGCGCTCTTGGATGAGCTTTGGCACCCTCGTCGTCGCAATTCTCTCGGCCTCGCCGAACGCCAGGTCCCGCCTCCGCAGACCTCGCCGCCTCCGCGGTCTTTGTTGCCACGGCTTTGACGAGCGTGGCAGAGGCCTCCGTGCGAGGCAGATGCCGTCGTCTCTCGAATGCAGGACGGGTCCCAGAGACCCAAAGGCCAATGCCGCGGTAGTAGAAAAATACAACCGCATTCTGTCCCGGGTCACAGAGACCCGAAAGCCAAGGCAGCGCCAGTAGAGCTATTCAGTCAAATGCAGGAATGGTCCCAGGGACCCGAAGGCCGCGGTAGTAGAAAAATATAGTCGAATACGAATACAGGACGGGTCCCAGAGACCCGAAGGCCCATCTGGTCCCCAGGACCAGATGGGCCAGGTCTGCGGTAGTAGACGTGACGTGAAATAAAACAAGCGTGTGTCCCTGGGACCCGACGGCCATTGCAAAATATTTAAAAAAACTGCACGGCCCCCTTGACCTGATAGAAAACACAAGGTTAATGATATATTTTACTCTTTTTTTTAGACTCTAATAAGGAATTCTCCTGTTAAGCCAGCTTCATTCCAACTCTGGGTGAGACATCACATATCCAGTGTGTCAATCAGGTAATATCAGACCATTCTGATGTAGGATTTTTAAAATATGGGCTTAAAAAGAAAGCTATATTGAAATTTTTCAGGCTGTTAAAGCCATATTTTACTCTATTTAAAGCCACTCTAAAACGGCATCCTCTTGTTAAGCCACTTTCATTTGAATTCTGGGTACACTCTTACTTCTGGAAACACATATCCTGTGTGTCACTCAGGTAATATCGGAGCATTCTGATGTAGGATTTTAAAATTAAAAGGCTTAAATGTCCATGTAAAGCTATATTTGAAATCTTTTTTTCAGGCTATTAAAGCCATAATTTACTTTTTCTCAGGCTACTCTAAAAAGGAATCCTCCTGTTAAGCCAGGTTCATTCCATGTCTGGGTGAGACATCCCATATCTGTTTTACAGGTAATATCGGAGCATTCTGATGTAGGATTTTCAAATTAAAGGCTAAAATGTCTAAGTAAAGCTATATTTGAAATCTTTTCAGGCTATTAAAGCCATATTTTATTCTTTTTCAGGCTACTGTAAAACTAAAGTTACTAGTGACAGAATGGTCTTAGCCTGCCTGAGTGTTGCCTATTCAAAAAGCTCCTGTAGGTTGAGAGATGCAGGTGTTCCCATAATTTTACCTGCCGTCTTAACCGGATTGAAAATCTGGGTTTTAGATTTTCCTGTCAAATTCCCAAACCAGCTGGTAATACTGTGCTGAAGAATTGACTCTATTGTTGCTCTATAGAAGATTAACATGATATTCTTACAGACCCCAAACACTCTGAGTCTGGGCAAGAAGTGGAGGCGCTGATGAGTTCTGGCACTGACATTTGTTACATGTGTGCACCAACTCAGGTCATTGTCAATATACACTCCTAGATATTTAAAAGAGGACACCTGCTTGATGTCATGACCATGGATGGATACAGGGATCTGGTCTCCAGCTGATCTGGGATCTACCAGCATTTCCAAAGTTTTGCTTGTGTTAATATGACGTTGGTGTGAATCACACCAGTTGACAAACTTGTCCACAGCAACCTGGTGGATGCTTATGTCAAAAGTGGGTGCCTATATATGTATCACTAACTGGATTGTGTATTGCTGTGATAGTGTTTTGTGCTAAATGGACTAATGGCATGTGTTTTTAGAGTTTTAACGTTTGCATGTTTTATTCAGCTTGCAGTTTGTTTGGGTTTTATTGCATGTACTGTTGTATTGCATGAACTGTTGATATTCCACTTTGACAAGACTGAAGCTCCTCCCCCTTTAACTCTCAGGCCTGACTAATGACCGACATGCAGGACAGGTGTGAACACCTGGGCTAAATGGGTTTTTTTAGCGGAAGAACTGTCTTATAACTTTTAACCTATTTAGAATAAAGTGCTACATTTAAGTCACTGTCTGGGTCCAATTTGATTTGTTATTCGAAGGAATTGTGCTGGTATAGTTTTTAAACGGACACACCAGCTTCCCGGTGTGTGACACTTGCATTGCTTTCTTTAGTAAGCAAACTGAGAAGGACCGTGTCATCTGAGAATTTTACTATATGTTGGTTTGGCTCAGAGCTGATTCAGTCATTGGTGTACAATGTAAACCAGAGGGGAGAACTGACACACCCTTGGGGGGGCGCCAGTGCTGCACACTGTTATATCAGACAAGACGGAGTTAAACTTCACCTGCTGTGGCCTGTCTGACAAGAACGAGTGATACCACCTGATTTTAAAAAAGGATTTACATTTAACTGAACTCGTTTCCTAAGCATGATGTCTGGCTGAGTTAAAGGCACAACTGAAATCAACAAAAAGCAATCTGGCACATGCAGCAGGACTTTCAAGGTGCTTCAGAGTGAGGTGCATTATTGTTGATTTGGCATCACTTTTATTTTTTTTGTGTACGCAAATTGGTATCTAACCTTTGATCCACATCAGGATGGAGTTTCTCTATCATACCTTTCCATTGCCACCGTCCGATAATCATTGTTCTCCTGGGGAAAAATCTTTTTGGGTACTGGAATAATAGATTTTTTCCAAAAATTTGGTACTGTGAATGTATCTATAGAGAGCTGGAATAGTTTATGCCAGGCTGGTGACAGTTCTTCTGCAAAAGGTTTTAAAAGAAAAGCCGACAGGTTATCAGGGCCTGTTGCTTTGGTTGGTTGTATTGTTTTAAACACCTTAGTAACAATTATGATTCTGTCCAAGTTCACATTACAAATGACATGCTCTAACACTACAGCACATTCCCTTGCATTGTCAGTGTTAATACGTATTTAGCTCGTTTGCTTTTGCAATTTCGTTGTGGGCAAACAGGGGCTTCCTTTTAGTGTCCATGTTGGTCATACGTCTGATGGAGTCCCACAGGGACTTTGTGTTGGACTCTAACAGTTCTTGTTCTGCCCGATGCTGCTGCCGGGCCGCTCTCGGACTTCCGCATTATTTCCAGATTTGAAAGCTGTTTTCTTCCTATTAATACAATCCTTAATACCTTTTGTGATATAGGGTTTATTATTAGGATATCTTTTAACAGTTTTCTGAGGTATAACAGAGTCAATACAAAAAGATATGTAGGCAGTGATTGATTCAGTGACACTGTCAATGTCTGCGTCCTTGAATAAGAAATCCCAGTCTGTGCAGAGGAAGCATCCCTTCAGCTCCTCAGTCAGGGGAGGTCTGGCTCTCGCTGTGTAGGCGTCCTTGATATTGCCATAGCATTTATCAAGGATGTTGTCATTTCTGGTGTTGCACTTAACATGTTAATGAAAACCAGGTAAAGTTTTATTTAAACTGCAGTGGTTAAAATCGCCAAGTATTAGCATGGGAGCATCAGGTTTGTTCTGTAGAGGTCAAGCCCCACTGCACTTCGGATACTCTTTTGAGTTATCTAGTTAAGATTTGTGTACCTCACTAAGGACTACGAGCTGGTTCCCAACCCCTCAGTTTATTTGATGATAATAATAACAATAATAATAATTATAATAATAAAAAGGTTTTTATCTAAAAAGAAATCCAAACTCCAAAGAGTATACAATTGCTGAATTTAGTTTTTTTCCGATTTCTAAAAATAGTATTTTGTGACAATAAAATTCCAAACAAAGCGCTGCTATCCGGCCTTCCGAGCCTGCTGGGCTCCCCCCAACCTGTCCCACTGCCAAGAGAACGGCGCCCTCTTGACCTCGAGTTACATTCCAGCCCAGGTTAGCACAAGGGCTCTTCAGTGTGGGAAGGAAGTGCTGATAGAGCTAGGGACAGGTGTCTTCATCACCAACTCCCAGCTGTATCCATAAATCAAGAGCTACTAAGGCCCCTAGCGACCACAAGTAAGACAGAGGGACTGTTTTTAGAGCCACACCAAAGGGTGAACGTTTCTAAGGCCATGGCTTAAGCACATGACGTGTCGTGCCACGTTATGCAAAACCGCAATACCGGTACTTCATCACAGCCGCGGAGAGAGTGGAACATGATCGAGCTGTGGACAGGGGGCCTGGGTTGAATCTGGCGGAAGCATGACTTCATGTCAGCCTTTTTTTGTTTTTGTCTGTGCCAAGCATTTAGTTAATATCCTGGATTGTGTTGTGGTTGAACTATTGTCTTGCTACACCATCTGACAGAACAATGCATGTTGATATATTGACTTCAGCAGACAAGTTTTCCTCACATTTACCTAAGGCTCAGTTCTGCTAGCGTCTGATTGGTTGGTTCAGCTGCATGTGATTAAGTTGTTGATAAAATAGACTGGTTCGAGATGAACTCGCCTGTAAAGTGGACGAGAGACGGTTCCAGTTGTTCAGGCTGAACAGGATGTCACACAAACACTCATCCTGTTGGGTTTGATTCCAAGTTAATAAAATATTATCAGACACATGTATCAGCTTTTAGTCTCTAGTTGTTATTATTAAGACAGAGTAGCTGTCAAAATTCTCTGCATGTGATCTGTTGTTGACCACAGACTGTAGATGATCAGTGATCTGAACAGATTTAGTCTCTCTGACTTCTTAACGTCACTATCAGCTACATGTGTTCTGTACAGAATAAGCCTTTAAATCAGACAAATAGCAGTTAAAATCCCTCTGATTCAAAAACAATAAGTTTATCTCAAACGTCATCATGCTGAGTCGATTCTGAACCAATCAGCTGTTAGATCAACTACATTGTTGTTTTTGTTTTTTAATGAAGACGGGAAATCTAACTGCCTCTGCTGTAGAGCCAGGAGCACCCAAAGAGGAAAGGTGTGACACAGCTGATCCTGGACCAGCTGACTGGAGGGGCCACCTCAGACTCCTCTACTCCCTGCCTGGTCAAGGACTGGGATCCTGTTTCAGGTGAGGGGGAGTCTGTGTGTCTGTAACAGACTGCTCCACCCACAGGTTATGTAAGCAAAGAAGAGGGATTTAAATGTTTATCGCGGCTGATCACACTGAAAATTATTTTAGATAGTCATCATTTTTTCCTTATTTGTACTCTGGTATGTTCATCCTTAACCTATGGCTCCTATATACTATTTATTGCATAATCTGACATACCTTAAATATATAATCTGACACTGACTATGTTTATATGCACATAATATTCCAGTTTTTGCCCTTATTCTAAAAAAAATACTTTATTCCGACTAAGCTGTTTACATGGCTAATAAAAGTAATTATTCCACTAATATTCCTGTTTACATGTAGCTGGGCAATCAGATTTTTTTCAAAGTGGCCGACTTGTTGGAGCGTGTGAACACACCGTCCCTCTTTCATCCCTTCAACCAGCTCAATTCATGATGCACGCACATATCTAAAAACCTGTTAATATCCATGTATTTCATGATGTTTAAATGAAGCTGTGTTTCTCCTTCTTTTCTTTTGGGCATGCATACAGCTGAGCATAAGCTGTAAACAGGCAAGGGGGCACAATGATACATTCAGAAAAAGGCCTTATTCGGAATATTTAAAAAATAATGTGTTGTTTGCATGATCTGTATCAAATTTGGAATATTGTCATATTCTAAACGATAAAGAAATATGAGTGTGCATGTAAACAAACTAGGTGATTGAGTGTATGAAGATTTGAATTGACTGATGTCACACAGCTTGGCGGACAACAGGTTACACAGTATATCGGAGCCTTTGGATTTGAGTCTTACTCATTATGTGTGTTTAGAGGCTCTAGCACCAAATTATAAAATATAACACTTACCTGTGTCCAAAACAGACTGGGAACACATCAATGCTTCTTCTTCTAAATGAACATCTACCAGACACCAAATGTTCAGAATAGCAAATAATCAACTGGCTCTTCTTCAGCTACTACATCTGTAGTGTGTCATATAATATAAACTGTTATATGACATTATATGTTATATTGTTTGTTTACAAGATGCAAAGGGTGTCGCCATTTCAATTTAAAATGGAAAATTGATCGAAATGAGCTTTCAATTACCAACTAGTAGCATGCAGCTAAAGACACAGAGTCATCAGCTTCATGTCCTTCTGCCTCCCCCCCTCCCCTCACCGTCTACAGAGGGTGAGGGGAGGCAGTGCGGCTATTTAACACCAGTAAATAAGCTCATATATGTGGTTTTGGTAGTCATTGGCTAACAACCTCAAAATCAGAAATACTTTATTGATCCCCGAAGGGAAATTCTGTGTTACAGTTGCAATAGTATATAAATATCAGAGTAGAAATATAATGTGGAGGAATTTTTATGATACAGTATTTACATAATTAAGGAGTTGTAATGGTCACAGTACTAATGAATAAATAGTAGCAGCCGAGTATTGCATAAATTTTAAGCCAGTGTTATTGCACAAAACAGATAATATACAGATAATATATTCCAGTATAAATAAACCTATTAGGGTTAAGGACGTGTTGTGCAGTTGGAACGTGGCGCAGATGGTCCTCGTGGAAATTAGAGGTAAAAATGTATTGTAATCACAGGTCCTTAATTATTTTTCAGTCAATTATTTTGACTGCTAAATCAAAAAATATTCTAGATGTTTCTCCAAAAGCCCTGACTCAGAATCAGAGTGGTATACAATAAGGACCTTGCTGGTGTCTAATACCTGCTCTACAGCCTATATTTACCTGGTATTGTTTTGATATGCAGCCTACCAGATATGGGCTTCAAAGGGATGCCCACGTGAGAGTCTGGCATGCCGACTGAGCCTTTGAAACCCAACACTGTTATGTGATGTTGTTGGGGCGACTGTCTATCATCCTGACACACTCATAAACAAGCACCCCCAAATAGGGGAATGCATGTGATCATGAGGACCGTTCTAATTCACTTGTTGTACGCTGTATTAACAAAAGTGATGAAGTTTGAAAAGTGTGTTTATTAATATGTCACAGTTGTACTAACTCTATAGCCACCTGCTGTTTGATGAATACTCCTCATCTGGTTTGGATTTCTGGTGAAATTTCCACTGACAGATTTGGGAGGAGAATTCGAGACCAGGACGGAGTATGTGCCTCCATTAACAAGGCTTTTCTGAGAAAGCTTTACACAGAATAGTGTGTGTGTGTGTGTGTGTGTGTGCGTGTGTGAAGGCTGCCTTTCTCCCTTTTTTATTATACGGTGTATTGTTTTAGGCCTATTCAGTTGGTTAATGGCTTCATAGCATTCATAGGGGCTGGGCACTCTGAAGGTAATTTAAGGTAATCTAGGGTGCTTATTTTTATTGGTGCTCTTATATATTTAAATTTTTATTTAAATGTAATGGTATTTTCCAGAGCTTGAGTATTAATGTTGCTCCTTTAGTGTAGCTCACCCTATGCTTACTTGGGCAGGGGGTAGGTTCCAGGTAGGTGTCGCGGAGGTGTTGAAGTTTCTTCAGAAGAAGGGTAGAAGAGGTAAGGAGTTGCCAGCTTGCTGTTGTTCAACATAAGTAAAAGCTTAAGCACTAAAGGTGTGAAGGAAGGGGAATTATATATATTCTGTAGGCCTATCATTCATATGTTCTCATTTTTGTGGCCAAGATGAAAATAGATCCAATCTGATCCACTTTTTATAACTAAAAGGTCTGATTCAACTTAGACCTATCGGACATATACAAAATACATGCAAATACACATGATATCAAAGGCATAACTAGTGGTCAACAACTACACAGTTGGCCTTTTTTTTGCCTCTTTTAGCTCATTGTTTTACGTTTCATGGCCTGCAACATGACTTCCAAATGTTACTAATTTTGAATGGAATTGGACAGCAGCAGCAGCTGTTTTCAGTGAAAAAGCTCTGTAACACCCACTGTACACTACCTGCCAGCTGGCAGACAACGTTTGAAACTAGGTGGTGAACATAGTGGAGCATTTAGCAGCTTAAGAGACAGATATCTTTCTTTAAAGGTTGGAGGAGACCAAACCAAAACGAAAAGAAGAGTCAGCAGGCATTAAGAGCTAAAACACTTCCCTGAAATAAGAAATGTGCAGGGCATTGTATTGGTGCAGGTGTTTTGTTAAAGGTAGCAGTGAGACAATGAAAAACAACACAGGGAGCCCAGTTGAAGAAACAGATTGTGTTTGAATGAGGGATGTAAAAATGATTGCGATGATTAGAAATGAAAACAAATTCCTTTTAACAGCACTAATTCTTTTTTTTGGACGTGCAAATAAAAGGCTCTTTTAAGAGCCACACACTTAATCTAAAGAGAGACTTCCCGTTCTCACTAACAGGCTTTATTGCTTACAATTTTAACTAAATCAATGATAATTAAGAAGCAGCTCAAGACCACCCACAATCATTTATTAATGGATAAAGAAAAACGTTTGCTGTGAACTGACAATCGTGCATTTAATCACAATTACATATTTGAATCGATTGACAACCCCTAGTTAAAATGTTATCAACTGCAGTGTGTAATACTCACAGGATTTTGACAACTCTCCCTGTTATCACGGCAGCAATTATTTTATCTTCAATGTCATGATTGCAAGATAAAGACTAGAAGTATGCAGTTCATGTTACAAAATAAACCTCCAGGAATCTGTGCATCTATTTGATTGGCCAATGCAGCACCCTGCTGGATGACTTTGTGTTGTGGCAAACATTTAGCCTGGTTTATTAACCTGGTTTGCCAGATGACCCTGTGTTGTTTTTCCTGGGGAGCCATCTGCATGGGCGCCCCCGTATCACTGATGGACTGGCGCTAATCAAATGAATGGGAAGGGGCTGTTTCTTCAAGCAGGGCTCAAGTGGGCAGGAACACGGCTTGAAAAATGGACTTAGATGTCCCTGATTGTCAGCCGGATGTCCCTCACCTTCCGCTCTCTTTGTGCCCAGTGCTGTGGAGATAGGTCTGGCATTGCAAAACTCAACACATGTTGACCAGCGATGAACGGGCCTCTGCACCTTTCTGCATGCCGGGGGTACAGACTGGACGCTGTGGATTCCTTTACAGTCGGACACCGCGTGCAAGATTCCGATGTCATTTGTGGCTTGTGGCACAGAGGTAGAGTGGTTGTTCCATAACCACAAGGTTGGCTGTTCAATCCCTTCAATCCCCTGTTCGATCTTCTCAGATCATATGTCAAAGTGTTCCTGAACCCAAGCTGCTCCCCTGATGCTGTATGTAGAGGTTTCCACAGCTCCTAGTACTAGGATGAGTTAAGAATGCAGAAATAAAATATCAATGCATTGTACTGTGTGTATTGAGATTGCTTTACTTTCTGTGTGTGTGGCGCTGGATACGATGCATTGCATATTTTGTACCACTTCCTGTGTTCACTATGTGGCACTAGGGAATTAGCTCTAACATGCATTAGACATGTGTAGACTACACCAGGATCATTCTTGCAAATTATTTTTGTCACATGACTTCCTGTTGCCAGTAGGTGTAGTAGTAGCATGTAGATGTCTTCAGGCCAGGACTTGATTTGAACATGTGCAGTAGAGTCACAAATAGCACTGCCAGGCCGGCGCCTAAGAGCATCTGTGTCCTTGTGCTTGCGCTGATGAGCCATTAATGGATGATTCCTCTTCAACTCTATAGTATAGTGTTAATATCTATAGCAGCAAGGACACAAGTTAGCAAGTAAACTAATTGGTCAATATAATAATTGCAAATTATTATCTTATCACATATGTTTCTCTCTAGCTCCCCCATTCCCAATGTGTCCAAAGAAGATCAATTTGGATAGTCTTCTCTGACCGACTTCGGACTGACTGACTTAAACATTAAATGAAAGCTATTTCGAAATCTATGGGACAAAGAAAACTGATGAAGCTGATTTGGATCAACAAGATGATTTGTTTTCCAAGTACAACTAGTCGTAAAAAAGTTATGTATTCATGTCCCTTCTGTCTTAAATGATAATGTTGCTTTGTTACTGCTGGATGTCTGTGTGGGCATCTGATACCAACACGTTATAGCTACAACACATTTTTTAAGACGATAAAATGTCAATGTGCTGACAGTTTGCTCCATTGCCCCTAAGTAGAGCAAAAATACACAAATAACAAAGCTTTAAATGTACTTTTAGTAATTGCAATAATTAGGTTACAAAGTATAGATTTTTACCAAGACCAGTCTAACCTGATTTAAACTACAGCCACCATGTCCTCAGATGTGGATACATAACCCTGGTAAGTAATGTTATCATAATAATAAGATGTGATTGTTAAGATGATGAAAATAAAACCCAGGTTGTAGAATAATGGAAAAAATCTCATCCGCCAATGTCAATTGCCTCCACATGGTTTTCATGGCAGCCTCTGACTTATTGAGGCATGATGTCAAATGCCTCAGTTTGATGGTGTGAGAAAGTGTTTCCGGATTTCCAAAGTAGATTGGCGGTTCACATTACATTGTGCAGTGTGTATCCAGGATAGCACAACAGTCAGTGACACTCCAGACTGTGGTTAATACTGACAGCAGATGCTACCAGTCTGAGAGAAAAAGAGCCACATCCGCGTCACTTCTCATCTTCCCCTTCATCTTTTCTTCTTTGAAAGAAAAAACCCCCAGGGGCTCACTTCAGTGTTTGGCTCGGAGGCAGTCACGTACCCATTTGCCAGGCCTGACTTCTTCAAATTTAAGCAAGCATGTATCAGAATTCCATGGTACTCCTACTAAACTGCAATTTTCATTAATTTTTTTAAATTAAAAAGAAAGTGAACAAGTGTAATCCAAAATGTATTCCTTTAAACATTTCCTCTCAGCTGATTTGCTGCCAGTCAGGAGGTGAGAAATGAAAGAAAGAAAGAAAAGTAGAATAACACCAGCCTCATCGTTTTAAATTAGTTAAAATCTCAACCAGTCCTTGTTTCACACATGTCCATGCTGTATAAATCTATACGTATATACTGTACATCCAGGGAAACTGAGCCAGCCTTGGTAGATAAATCTGACAACTATGTAGAGCAGCAGAGTTCAGGGGGGGGTGCCATGTCTGCAGCTACACACCCTCCCCCATCCGTCTAGGTGTACTCTGCCACTCCTCGATCCCTAACTATAAGCTTCATCAAAGAGAGTTTTAAGCTTACTCTTAAATGTATAGACGGTGTCTGCCTCCCGAGCCCAGACTGACTCTGAGAACCACAAGTAACTCTGCAGACCAGAAATCCAAAAGAAGAAAAGAAATGAAGAAATGAATAATTTGCTTTCACTGCCAATGCTGTTGGCTTACCGCTATGCTTGATCTGCGGTGACAAATTGGCAAAAATCTAAAAATTTAATATTAAAACAAATTTCCAGAACAAGCAAACTGCTTTTACAGAATAATATCTGGGAAATCTCCGGACTCCACTGCTGCTAGTTTTGTGGCTGCTCAGGAGATAGGAAGGTGTGGAAAGCTGTCCACGGACCATGAACACGTGACAAAATTATTCATTAAAATATCAAAGCATCTAGTCTTAGACTTTAAAATTATTTTTTTTTAAATTTAAGATATGCTCTGCAAAGAACTTTAAAGACAGCGCCATGAAAATGGCAACAAACATATTAATGGATGCTTGCTTAGACCTATTATTATGTTTATAGATGAAAATAGACTGTGTTCACTTCAATATAAGGCTCAAATATCTTTTGCGGCTCCAGACAAGATTTCTTTTTTGCATGTTCTCCAGCGTACAGGCCAATGCCCTACCCAGCAGTGGCTTCATTAGGTGTCCCAGGGTAAGTGCTTCCACAGGCGGCCTGCCTGTTCACTGCTGCTGGGAACATGGAGCTCTGGCTCCCCAGCAGACATCTGTATTTGTATGAGGGCTATTCTGTACTGTATGTCACAGCAGTAAATTATCCCTTTTTATTTTTTACATATTTACCATGGTCAGAATGCTTTGCCAACCCATGGTGCTGCACGTTATGATTTATGAGCATGACTTCTTTACCAGATGGATGCTTGACTGCTGTAGGCTCCTACCTGCTGCAGTTCTGGCCACATCTCAGATTGTTGGAGCCAGTGCAAACCACAAACCGTCATAGTGTGTGTGTGTGTGTTCACATGTGTATTCTGCCCTCTTGTACCAAGGAGCAGCAGGTTGTTAGATAACTTATAACCGGCTTTTCATAAGAAGCAGATGGTTGAGCGAGCAGAGATATACTTGAGGATTAAAGACAGGTAAATCATATGGGCTGCAAAATGTAACAACATTGTATTTTGAAATAGCACAGCTGCTTTATATTGCAATTCAAAAGTCACCTTCTATTCTAATCAGCCTCAGTAGTAAATGTAATGAATTGCAACTGCAGACAACTTAAAAACAGCTTTCTTCTGCATTTAATGTGCTTTCAGGTGCATTGCTAAATACAAAAAGGCACATTTGTAAAATTCTCTTTTACAGAACAATGGAACGGTGTTACTTTTTTATGGCTCGCAATGCGTTAACGATGAATGTAACACTATGTTTTATAGAGGGATATATTGAGTGCTGGCAGAAAAGAGGCTCAGCTCATAAAATGAAATTGGGCCATGCCAGCACACTGCTGAGTCTGTCATCACTAATTACTCAGTGTCATGGAAAATCAGATGTCTTTAGGAAACATGCTGTCAACTCCTTGGATGCTGTCCAATGGACAGAAAATCAGGGTCTTGTTCAAAAATCTGTGGCACTCAAAGAGTGTTGTTCACAGGCAAGAAGCACTCTGCATTAAAGGTCCCATGACAGGGTGCTCTTTGGATGCTTTTATATAGACCTTAGTGGTCCCTAATACTGTATTTGAAGTCTCTTTTATATAGACCTTAGTGGTCCCTAATACTGTATCTGAAGTCTCTTTATATAGACCTTAGTGGTCCCTAATACTGTATCTGAAGTCTCTTTTATATAGACCTTAGTGGTCCCTAATACTGTATCTGAAGTCTTTTATATAGACCTTAGTGGTCCCCTAATACTGTATCTGAAGTTTCTTTTATATTGGCCCTAATACTGTACGGGGTGTGGGGAGGTGTGGCCTTAACCAACTGCCACTTTGCTTGTTTGAAAGCAATGATGTCTCTCTCTCATGGGGGGGGGGATTCTCTGGGCAGGCAGAGAAAAGAAAGGGGAGGTAACCTATCTTCTTATGACCTCATAAGGAGCAAGATTCCAGATCAGCCCATCTGAGCTTTCATTTTCTCAAAGGCAGAGCAGGATACCCAGGGCTCGGTTTACACCTATCACCATTTCTATCACTGGGGGGCCATAGGCAGGCTGGAGAAGCTCATATTAATGTTAAAAAACTCATAAAGTGAAGTTTTCATGCCATGGGACCTTTAACTCATTTTACATGCCAGGTGGGCAATTGGTCTTTCCAAGCAGCTCTGAAGTCTGCTCCAGTAATGAATTTGCACTTTGCAAGACAATGTTGGTGCGAACAGAGCATATCCTTAGTTTTGGTATCTGTGGAATGGAACCACAATCCCCCTCAGTGGATCTGTCCCAATTGGGAACAGGGTGGAAACTCCACGGCATCATCCTGTGAGCTGGATTTCAATTCATGTGACTGAAGAGGATTATCAGAGTGTTGGCGTAGAAATCATAGAACAAATTGTTACTGTACTCTGACCATGAGAGAGAAGGTCAACAAGGATTATTCAGCAACATGAATATGGAACTTCAAAATATTTGGTGCTTTACAAGGTCACAGTGACATTTATAGAAAACTTTATGGTGATTCTCCAATTAGGCTACATGTATAATTTAGATAATGTTTTCAGATAATGGCAGCTAGTTATCTAAGGTGCATCTCACTTTACATATTTAATAGTTTATATGGGAAATGAGGCATTTCTAGGAAAGTTCGCCAGCTGTCCCACATTTTCTAACCTCTGATGGATTTCTAAGGACTATGGTTACCTGGTCCTCAGATCTCTGCAGGGTAAATCCAGACAGCTAGCTAGACTATCTGTCCAATCTGAGGACTATGGTTACCTGGTCCTCAGATCTCTGCAGGGTAAATCCAGACAGCTAGCTAGACTATCTGTCCAATCTGAGGACTATGGTTACCTGGACTTCAGATCTCTGCAGGGTAAATCCAGACAGCTAGCTAGACTATCTGTCCAATCTGAGTTTTCTGTTGACGACTAAAACTACTTCTGAACGTACACATGTTCCACCAAAACAAATTCCTTCCTGAGACTATTTAGCAGAGGAACTGTGGCTCTGTCCAGCGCTTAGTGCCGCCTGTGATTGGTTTAAAGAAATGCCGATAAACCAGAGAACTCGCCCATCCTGGAAGGCTGTGTGGACTAGCCAGACCTTCCTCCACAGCACTATGGAGGAAGGTCTGGCAATGTAGGACCTTACAACCCAGTCTCATACCAGTTTGTGAAATGATCACGTTATTTTGATTTATTAATTTGTGTACAGGTCACAATTTTCTCGTTTATTACATGTTCATGTCACGATTTTCACCAACTGCCATGACACTGAGCTGCTCTGGGGGACGCAACAACGGGGAAATGGCGTTTCATTTCCCCGTTGTTGCGTCCCCCAGAGACCATGGATTGTGTCCTTGCAAACCGTGGTGACCACTTGGACACAATCTGCGGTCTCTGGGGGACAAGAAAATCGTGTCCTTGTTGACATATCAATAGATCAAAATAACTGCCATGGGACCGGGTTGGACATCATCGTCTCTCTCTCTCCTTCCCTCACTGTCGATCAGCTGCTCATTGCTCGCCTTCTTCTAAAATATTAGAAACACTAATCCGAAAACCCCAGATGTTATAAATGTGGTGTTGCTCCATTATTTCTGAGAGCAGAAGTCTCAAATAATCTGTCCAATAAACAAGCGACTGTCTTGACCGTGTGTCCACAGTGTTTGGTGCGTTTGACAAAGTGCATTGTGAAGCAACCCCAACCAAATGAAAAGAATGCAAGAATGTTGCAAATTCACCCCCGAATTATAGATGTCAAAGCGCCTTTAGTCACACCTGTGTTTGACTAATCAAAATGTCAGTAAGACCAGTCTAAAGCCCTCCTCATTTCAATCAGATATATGGCAACATACTGCATCTGTAAGGAGGGTTATTTTCCCAGTCTGGTCTTTAAAGTAGATCCCTATCCCACAGGACTGCTGACCAGAGACCAGCTGCTGTTTATATATGATCATATCTTCTACGATCTGAATGCTGTTCGCTTTGAACTGGACCTGAGTGTGACTCCAGTGAACTGGAGGGCTGAGTGAAAGCACAGCCTGAACACGGATATTCCAGGAAAGCTACGAAATGGATTGCTTGACATAATAAGTTGTGTAATATTAGACTATGTACTTGATTTCTTTAATAGTAATTATTTAAATATTCATGACCCTCACTACATTGATAGATTGTTTATGTACTTTTCTGAATAATTAATAATAATTGATTTGGTTATGGATATTATTTCAAGTTGGGATTTGGTAACACTTACACAAAATAGTAGGTAGTTAATGATTAACGAATGAATGCTTAACTAATCATTCCTTAATGATTAACCAGCCGGTTAATCATTAACACTAATGGACACTAACTCTCCCGCTCTTCTGGGTGAAAGTCCTATGTTTGACCCATCCACCCCCCCAACCAACCTCCCTATGCTGAATTTTTCCCTTAAATACTACTTGCTAAACCCCGTCTAGATGCTGCTCTCCCCATTACGTTCTACACACACGCCGAAGGGCGCCTTTTTCATCCCATCACACGCTGACCGCCACTGTCCAAACGTCGTATTTCATGAGTTCGGAGGGAGAACGGGTTGCCAGGTACGCACAATACTTAACTAATGGTAGTGAATGCTTAACTAACCATTCGTTACTCATTCATTTAACAGTAACAGTCTGTTTAACAGGGCTTGAATCACGGTCAATCAGTAACTACTCATCAATTAACCATTCATTACTCATTTGTTCCTCATTCGTTAATCATTAACTACTTACTTTTTGTGTGACTTTTTGTGTAAAGTGTTGCCTGGGATTTGAGACGAGTGGTTGTTCATTCATTATTCATTCATTCATTCATATATTTTTCATAAATTCAATTGGTGATGGTGTAATTATGGTAGGAGTTTGCAGTCTGACTCAGTTATTGATTGTTTGTTGCAGCCTGTGGCTTGGCTATAAAGGTGTGGTTCCATATGGTGAGTTTGATGCCGGACAAAGGTCTTTGACATTTTCAATAAAACCTTCTGTCGACAGGGTAATTGGCAGTGTACCACGGTGAAATTCAATACTAGCTTTAAGATTTCTAAGCTTATATTTCTAACTTCTATTGAGTACACACATGCTTATTTTTAGCTGTGCATTTTATAATGGGTGGTGATGCATGCTTCCAAACACCCCATCTTTTACAGGAACAGGAAATAGTGCATATGGTATGGGTATGTAATGTGTTGCCAAGTTTAAATGCCAGCACTAAAAATACACTGCTGGAATGCAGGACTTGGCAACAGGGTCAGGTTGGTGGCCCGGGCTTTGTCGCCACTCTCAGGGCGTATTTATACACAAGAGGGCAGTCAGGCTGAAACCTGAAGCCGGCTCCTTGGTTCAGCTCCGCTTTAATCTTCTATTTCTCTCTGAGAGAGTTTTCGGGGGATACTTGCAGAGGCTCCAAGAGCAGATGAGCGGGGGATTTGGGGGCGCTATTCCTGGGGTCCTTTGGGAGAGTCTTCTAAGTAGTTTCTTTTTGTCTGCCAGGCAGCATTGCTCAGTCGTCTGGTGGCTATTAATACCTGATATACATATCCAGGTCTGGACTGTACAGCAGATCAGCTTGTTCTAACTTCACTTCCTGCTCCATATCCTCCCCTCTGAGATGGCTCCTGTCATTTAAGTGAGATGGCAAGACTCTGTCCCAAGAAGAATACCAGTATCAGACGCTTCAGGAAAACCAAAACAACAACTCCAAGGACAAAGTGGCCATATTATGATGGGACCGAAGGAGGAAGTCAAATGACGTTTGTGATAAGGTCTGCATAGGGACGGGGGTGTGGTTCATTGTTGGATCAATGAAACATAAGTCTAAATAGACAATTTTTCATTTCTGGGATTGTTCCATCGGATATGTCATTTCATCCTGATGTCCGTCCCCTTCCTCTTTCTTTGTGTTGGCGTTCCATCCTCTGGTGGATTTCTATGGTTAACTGCTCCTCAGATCTCTGCAGGGTAAATCCAGAAAAAATATTGATAGGGTTTAATAGGGTGTTAAATGGCCCATTTCTTCTGTAAAGCTCTGTTGGAGTGTTTGCATTTCTCCTCTGCATTGTCTCTCAGGAGGTAAAGATGTCTCTGTTGCAACAGTTGAACAAAAGGCATTAAAAGCTGCTAAAAAACTATTACCCCAAGATACCAGTGGCCCAGTCGTAACTACAGCAGACAAGCATTGCCAGAAATGTACACTAGGTCAGATAGAACCTTGCTGACCGGTATGCAAGAAGTGACACGTTTCACGCTGACAACAGATGAGTAGTCAAGCAGAACATACAAGCCATATGTGAGTTTGACAATACATTTCATTCAAGACTGTGAGATTAAAATTGTGTGTCTCCAAACCTTTTCTGCAAAATCAAACTGGCGAGCATACAGATGAGGCACTGCAGGATGCAAACTGGAAGCTGGTTGCAATAACTACAGATAACAGAAGCACTGTTGTCGAAGTGAAAAAGTGGCTGAGGATGCAGTGCTTTGGTCATCAACTTCATCAGGGTATTGGTGAGGGCAGTGGAGGAGGAGTATTCAGATATTTTATTTAAAGTGTTCATATTATACTCATTTTCAGGTTCATAATTGTATTTAGAGGTTGTACCAGAATAGGGTTACGTTGTTTAATTTCCAAAAAAAACAGAAATTTGTTGTATTGCACATTTTACTGCAACTCCTCTTTTCACCCAGTGTGTTGAGCTGTCTGTTTTTGGTAAGGACTACTAGCCAGTCAGAAGCAGAGGATGAGGGCGTGCCCTGACAGTACCTAGGTAAGGACTACTAGCCAGTCAGAAGCAGAGTATGAGGGCGTGCCCTGACAGTACCTAGGTAAGGACTACTAGCCAGTCAGAAGCAGAGGATGAGGACGTACCCTGACAACACCTAGGTAAGTACTACTAGCCAGTCAGAAGCAGAGTATGAGGGCCCTGACAGTACCTAGGTAAGGACTACTAACCAGTCAGAAGCAGAGTATGAGGGCCCTGACAGTACATAGGTAAGTACTACTAACCAGTCAGAAGCAGAGTATGAGAAGCTACAGTACTAGAAGCTACTGTAAACCTGAGTGGAATTCCATGCATGCGTAAGCACACTTGACTAATAAAGTTGATGCTTAATCTGATTCTTATTCTGACAGGACATGGCAGGACACTCGGGCCATTTCTCTGTGTAAGAGAACTGTCTGCAGGTTTTCTTACAGCTGGAGAAAAAGAAGAGAGCTGGCTCAAGTCCAGATTCAGCTGGGTCTGCCGGCTCAGCCAGCCGCTGGGGACCAAGGCAGCATATGATGGACAGGGTCCTGGAGCAGGAGGGAGCACTCTCAGAAGTCCTGTCTGCTTACAAAAAGTCCACGCGTAATGTGGGAAATCATCAAAAACATTTTAGATTGGAGCTTATTACATTAGTCTGAGGAACTTTAGCTGAGAGACAGAAGATCAAAGAGTTATGTTATCAAAATGTCATATTTCCTGACAAATATTTAGGAGACAGCAATAGTTCTTCTACACCAGGAATCTTCAACCGTGGGTCCGCGACCCCTAAGGTCTCCTCAGAATTACTGCAGGGGGGCCGCCTGATTATTGTTGGATCATGTTTTGATAATTTGTTTTTCTTCAAAAATGTGTATATAAAAATATACACTTGAATTGAAACATTAGCAAAGCCTTTTTGCTAACATTACATAATAATGATGATAGGCTTATTATAGGTTAGACATTAAAACTTAATCTATAAATATTATGAGAATATTAATTTTCATCCATCCGGCCCAGTTTAATATGTTCCTTTAGCTAAAGGGTCCTTGGCTTAAAAAACTTGAAGACCCCTGTTCTACACAACCAAGGAAGGTGTGAGGTACATTGATATGATGTGATTTTAGGACAAAAACTCAGGAATGTATGTTGTAATATAGCCTGACAGGCCAGACCCACATCCAGATCTTGGGTCTGGGAACGCCCCATTGGCAGGGCTCAATCCGAGGGGCGGGATAAACGGTTGTCTTTCAAATTCCCTCTGCACGCAATTGGACAGCGCTACAACCAACTAGAGCAATGCTGGTTGATAGATTGAACTAACCTCTGAACACATCTTCCTTTTTTAAGAATGACTTCAGAGGTTAACTCCAAGTCTTCCAGAGTTGCGGCCAAAGCCGATTGGAAGGACATCCATCTTCTTTGTTTTCAAGTAGAGGGGATTCACGCAGAACCATCGCAACTCTGCCGTCCTTATGTTAAGCCCGCCCACCGACTCTATACACAATGTGTGTATTACATTTGCTGCTGCTAGGGTGCGTCTAGATTTCTAAGCTAGTATTCATGCATGCTCTAACATCTCCTATCCTGAGGACATCAACTATTGTCTTTTTGGTGACTGAAATATATGTATATAAGAATACACACTTCAGATTGTCTTCTCGTGTACACATATTAAAGGATTTGATTCATCACACCAGCAACTCTGTACTTTTTAAGACAACAAAGAGAATTTCTTCCACAATCTTTGTCCCCACATGGCAGGAATTGGAGAGGTCCTGGAAGGCTCTGAGACCCCTTGAGGACTTTACTGATGCTCTGTCTGTCAGAGTATGTCACCCTCTCATGTCCGACCTGTGCCACACCTTTTCAACAGAAGTCTCTTGGCACATGAAGGCGATGATAGCGAGCTGTGCAAAAAGAGCAAGACCTGCATTGTGGATTACCTCAATGCCAAGTACCCAGTCACTAGTAACCTCTCTATATTTATGAAGGATACCCATAAGACAACACACAAGCGGTTTTTTATGTCATTTAAACAACAAAAGAAGACAACCAAAAAGAAAAACAGAATCAAACTAATTGTGCCATGTTTTTGCACAATTGTATTTTATACAAATTCTTCCAGTTAAGTAAATAAATGTGAAACCAAATGATAAAATATTGAAATAGTGTTCTGGGGGGGAAGCATGGGCACCTTTTGGTATGATAGTAGTACATGAATGAAGTATATGAGGTAGGCCTAGCCAGGTAGGTGTTGGTGAGAATCTTCCTGAATGAGGATGTGTAAAGGGTTCAGGATGGATACATGCATTCCTAGTTCAGGGTGAGAAGTAGCTGTCTGATGGTTCTCTCGGGAATGGAAAACTGCATCTGACTGACAAATCACAAATAAACAGGCCCCCTCCTTATGGTCTGGGAGATGGTATTTTTTAAGAGTTTTAGGGCCGGACAGTTGGAGGTAGCCCAGGACTGGCAAATGCTTGTGAAAGTCGGCCAACAGCTTAAGGTCCCTCAGAAGTAGTCATCACCAACTTAAGGCCAGATCTGGTGCTGTGGTCTAAAGCAGGTTTATGGTTCTTGTGTGGCCTGAAGTTTATACTGCATTGATGTGTGTGTGGATCCCTTTAAGAGAATAGCAGGGCCGGTGCGTGTGTGTGTGTGTGTGTGTGTGTGTGTGTGTGTGTGTGTGTGTGTGTGTGTGTGTGTGAGAGACTCTAGAGTCATAGAGAGAGAAACAAAGGGTCTCCCCTGTGCTTTCTGTCCAAAGTGTTAAATCTGTATTTTAATGTTGTTTATGGAGAAGGAGAACCAGGAAATGAGTTGGGGAAATGCAACGCTACCGAACCACACCCAAACGGACTAATCACCGTTCTTGCCGTCTGCATTGCCGCAACGTGTAGTGACATTTCTTTGAGAAGTGCATGTCATGCTACACTTTTAACGTCAAAGCATAAATTGACCTGAACACAGTCTACTTTGTGAAGCTCACTGTACCTTGGGAGGATGCTTTGCATTCAGCCTTCGAAAGGAAGAAGCTGTGATGTGCTGAGCATGCAGTAGAGACCTGGGGATTAAAAACTGCTGTGTACATCCGTCTCTCTGTCTCTCCACTGTCTCATCAGACTGATGGCAGAGGATGTTGATGACTGTGTGAATCATGCTCATAATTTTTTGCACTGACACGATTGCTGAATGTCACGACAGCTGAGTGTATTGAGTGTCTTTAAAAAGGCCAATAGAAGCCGTAGCGGTGTTTGGTCCCTTGTCTTGTGTCTGTGTGTGTGTGTGTGTGTGTGTGTGTGTTTATGTGTGTGTTTTGTTGTCTTTCCTCTCTGTTTTTGTTATTTTATTTTTGTATATTTTTTTGGACCTGGGACACCTTCTCCGTCTCAATGTATTGATTTTAATTGTTTTATCACTGTTTGTTCCTTAAATATATAAAAAAATATATAAACATTTTGATGACGTTTAAAAATGAGTTGAAATATTGAGTGATGGTGCTCCGTCGTGTCAGCGGTAGTTGGTAGTTCAGTTACCCGAGAATCGGTGGCTTTGAGTCGGATACAGAGCACCGCGAGCTGCCGATCGATTCGGTGAAGAAAGTTAAGATTAGGCACCAAACGACTAGTTAAGTTCAGGAAAGAAATTGTGTTTTGGATTAAAACACTCCCAAGGTACACACGTTTTAGTCATGTGCCTACATACTAAATAATATTATTAATAAATTGGGAGTACACACAAACACGTACACTCAGACAGAATGAGAAGAGTGAAAGTAAATTGTGTCAAATTGTGCAGCTTTAAGAAAAGTATAGATAATGAGTTGGTGTTTGATGTTTAGCTTGGGTTGTGTTTGTAGGTTTCATTTTGGGATAAATATGAATTTTGCAACAGACATCCGGGGTGTCCCAGATGTCCCGTTCAGGGGCATGTCGATGGAGGATATGTACTCAAAGAACTGGAGTTACATATTGTAACTACTCAATTTGCCACAGAGTTTCCAAATCCACTATTTGACTGATGAGCACATCAGAGATAAAAACACTAATCAGTGAAAGATCCTGCTGACGTGATTGGGTGGAAACAAGAGGAAAGACTTTGTGGCTGGGGGTGCACCATTGCTTTAAAGAACACTTAGCCGCTGGCTGCTGAGCTGAGTTTGATCCAAAACTCCACAGACCTTTTGACCCCAGGCTCAAAAAGTGCTTTCATAACTTTCAGAAGTAATAAGTAAGGTTTGATCATTACCTGACATGAGTCATGAATGCATGGGAAAAGTGGGCCAAACAGACAGAAAGTAAACAGTCAGATAGATTTTCCAGCTGCCTCTTAACAGTGCCACCTGAGTGCGGTTTGGAAGACAACTTTTCAAGGGGCTCCTCTGCTGGGAAAGCGCTCTGAGCCCATCCCACATGCTGCCGTGGCCGCTGGATTTGTCACACAGGCTGGATTACTAAATGGGCTCCATCTGACTTTAATTATGGCAAACATCACAAAGCCACAGGATGTTGGGAAGATCAAACACGCTGAATTGGCTTATGGGACAGCTGAAATGTGTAGACACAATGTAGTTATGCAACAGGTAGGAAAGAGGATTTGGATTCTCCAGGGAATTATGTTGAGTGGATGTATTTTCCATTAATAAAACATTGCCACATATAGGCTAGCACACACATTACAGTAAAGCTGGCCAGTGCTGTCGTAATGTCCACATCATCGCTGTTCCACAAGGGACTTGGCTCTTCGTTTGCTTACACAGATATCAAAGTAATGGAGGTTACAGATGATTCCGCTCATTCAGCCAATATGACCATTTACAGTAAAAGAGTAATGAATAATGGACGGATATAAAATTAGTATTTTGAAAAATGGGCACCAGGCTGCCTATAGTTAAGTATTAGTTTTGTAAAGGACTAAAAGTATATGTGTAGCGATGCCCTGAACTACTTTCCTCTCCATCTGTTGTGCAGAGGCTTCAGGCTACTTCAAAACTAATATGCATGTATACTGTGAGCCAACACATAACGATGCAGACATAATGCAGCTTTAATTTGCAAATATTATACATAAAGTACTAAGTTACATGATGCTTTAAGCTGTGGTATTTTGATTGCTGTGGTGGTATAAAATGTTTATTAATTATTAGTCAGTGGGTGGGCTATCAGGGCCATCAGGGCCTTCTCTGCTGGCCCTGTCAAAATCAAATATATTTTTTCACAATTAAATTTATAATGTGTTGAAAAATCAATTACTTTTTCAGTACGTTACAATTGTATTTCCAGAAAGAATATGGTAGGAATGGTATGGATTCTCCATGTCATCTAAACGCATCACAGCTCCGTGGACCAGCACTAGTAGCATTGCTAGCCCTTCATCGAAGCTGCCATTTCCCATTTGATTATCACTTTGAGTGACATGTGTCATCAGCCAATCAAATTTTGATGTGTAGTGACAGAACGCCCTAGGGGCCCAGCGTTGTGGCGGCGCTAGCCCCGCTGATGTCATCAAAGCTTGAACCTTTTAGCGGGTTGTGAGTGGACCAGGAGTGAACTAGCTATGGCCGCTGCCTTCACACCTCCTAACGATCCTGTTTCTGATCTCCTTCATGTGCCTTTTTCAAGGAGATCGTTTGGAGAGAAGAAAGAAATTATTTCAAGAGGAAGACCTACACCTAAGCTGGATGGGCTCCACGGCTGGCACTTCACTGAAGGTAACTACGACCGCTATGACTGGCTAACAGCTCGCACCGAGCGGAACAAGCTATTTTGCTGGCCGTGTTTGCTTTTTAATACCAGTCAGGGAACATGGAACACCACAGGTATTAACAGCCTCAATAGCTTCACCAAGGCAGCTAGCAAACATCAGGCATCCGAGCAACACCTCACGATGGTGGTGCATTTGAAGACCTTTGGTGAGTCCAGGGTGGATTTGCAACTGGATGAGCAGCGGATTTGAGAGACAAGCCTGCACAATGAGAGAGTGAGAAAAAACCGGGACATACTGAAGCGACTCATTGATTGTGTCATCTTTTTGGGACATCAAGAATTGTCTTTCCGGGGGCATGACGAGGGGACAGAGTCCCTGAATCGAGGTAATTATTTGGAGCTATTATCTCTGCTATCAGAATATGATGCTGACTTGTGACACCACCTTGCCACGGCCACCGTTTTTATGGGAACATCTGGGAAAATTCAAATTGATTTCATAAATGCTATTGCTTAGGTGCTAAATGATGCTATCAAAAAAGAGATCAACAACACCAAGTTGGTTGCAGTTAAGGTGGACAAGACCACAGATTTCAGCAACACCGCACAGCTGTCATTTGTACTTCGGTATAACACTGGGGTAAAAGAGAGATTTTTAAAGTTTGAGGATGTCACAGAAAAAAAACGAGCTCAGGAACTTGCAGCTTCAGTACTTGAAGTGTTGGGCAGCTAAGATTGCAGAACAAAGTTAGTGGCACAGTGTCAGTCTGGCCAGAATTCACGATTTTTGCTGGAGTCTTGAAGGTGAGCGTGGAAAATCTGATGCCATCTATGAGAGGACCGGGGAGGCCGCGGGTCAGCCGAGCACAGCCAGAGGCCGAACGGACCCGCACGCCCACTACAGACAGCTACACACAGCGCTAATCGACAGCATCATCATGCAAATCAGGAATCGATTTGAGGATCACAAGCGACTACTGTTTGTTGCATTGCTGGATCCACAGCTGTTTACTAAGTTCAAGCAGACATTTCCCGAAACAGAGCTGAGGAGCCTGGATGAGAGCTACGGCGCGCAGTTTGACCTGGGCAGACTCAGAGCAGAGCTCAAAGTGATGTACAGCATGACAAACTTTCAGGGAAAGAGTCCAAGTGACCTACTGACATTTCTGAGGAGCACGGGGCTTGCAGTCAGCATGTCACAGCTTTATGCCCTCACATGCTTGATCGTGACAATACCAGTGTCCAGAAGGAGCTGCTCATTCATCTGAAGCAGGACGCTCAACTGCATGAGGAGGTCATTGAACGTTTCATCAGAAAGGATAAGAGGATGGATTTCATTTACAAGTAATGGGTGAGTATTCCTTCTTACTGTTTAGGAGAGGTAAAGTTATTGCGGTATTTTATACATTTGTATTGCTGTTGTTTGGGTATAGATGGTAATGCTGTGTTCATGTGCCTAAAGATGTTTAATGCACAGTGCTGTGCGTGTGTGGTGTGGGGGTTTTTTTTGTGGGGGGGGGTGTTGGAGGTCGTAACAGAAGGCCCTGACTGAAAGCCCACAGTACACTACAGTTACTAGTAATGTTACAATGAATATTATTTTATCATTTGTGTAATACAAAATAATTAGTTCATACATTTAGATAGATACCTTGTAAATGGTTTTATTTGTTTGTTATTGAATAACTAATATGGCTCCATTAAATCTTTTTTTTCTGTAAAAGAGATGATTATTTGCACACTGACAATAGCTAACTAAATAATGTTTTATAGATTTGTTACAAAGTCCTAATTAACTATTAGCAAGCTATTATATTTATCAGATGCAACTTTATAATAGCCATCCAATTAATGTTTGACTTTTATAAATAATTTCTTAATTATTAACAAATACTTACATACAATTGTTATGATGTTGGCAACAATATACTGTTAGAATAACATAAATAATAGCATAATTCATAATCAACTTTATTAATGATCATTTTGTTGTAAAATAACTATTGATTTTACTAAAGTTTAATCAACTGATTTACCATTTATTAGCGATGGTTGCGTAGATAATTGTCACCTGAAGTGTCATCAAGGCCCAGCGGTCTAAAGGCACCCCAGCCCTGACCAGTCTCCCCGTCGTGGTCAAGAACGTGCCTCGGAACACACGGAAGCGACGCCGAGTTGTGTGTACGTTCTGCGCTTGCGCGAGACGTAATATGTCTCCATGGAGACGTATGGAGTTGTTATGGAGACGTAATCTGTCTCCACGGAGACATATGGAGTTGTTATGGAGACGTAATATGTCTCCATGGAGACGTATGGAGTTGTTATGGAGACGTAATATGTCTCCATGGAGACGTATGGAGTTGTTATGGAGACGTAATCTGTCTCCACGGAGACATACTGTATGGAGTTGTTATGGAGACGTAATATGTCTCCATGGAGACGTATGGAGTTGTTATGGAGATGTAATATGTCTCCATAACAGCAGGCGGCGCTAATCTGTATTGTCGCCCAAAGAATAAAACCCGGCAGCTGATTGGACAAACGCATCACGTGGGTCTGGCTTCTCCAGAAATGTCAAAACCGAGCATAATGGCGACTCGTTTGCAATACGATCTCGTATTTTATGAAAAAGAGGCGTTGTCAGGCTCATCCCGCTTGTCATTTCAGCTCCTCCGACTGACGACGGCACAGACACACCGAACAGACTCGAGTCACCAACCTCACCTGACTGTCCAATAATCGGGTCGGTGTGTCAGCATCTTAAGATGATGATAATAATAATAATATAAGATCATATAGTACAGTTTGATTCCAACTGAGGGCTTTTGTTGCATGTCATATCTCCCTCTCTGTCCCGATGTTTCCTGTCTGTCTCATGAAGCCAAAATTTCACAAAGATTTACTTAAATGCAACATAGAGTCACTTTTTACACTTCTGTATCAACATGCCAGTTTTGGGAGGTAAATGATTGGTTGATGTATAGGACAACAACTTTATTTGGAGTCCTGGCTGGATTATGCTGTGTGGTGTGCCTCTGTGTAATTACAGACTTCACCAAGATAAAAATGGGTATTATGTCAGCGTGCAAGACAAGCCATCCATGAGAAGACAATACAATAACTGAACCCAATGGCTGCAGGTTAGCAACAAATTAGCTCCAACCACAACAGGAAATAACAAGTGTCAGGCTGGCATACGTCACCGTTTCCAACTCTAATCTGGGCTAAGTGGTCTTTGTTGTACATAGTGCCTAAATCCTCCAATTAGAAAACATTACAGATAGGACCTGACTAACGCTTCATCACATTCACCCTGACCTGCAGCTCACAGGTCACACAGCACAGTACAAAGACACTGAAATAAACACAGTGACCCCTAAACCTGGCATGATATGTGTCCATAAACAGACAGGAGAGGAAAGGCAGGGTTTCCCTCTCAGGTCAGCTGTGTGGAGGTGAAAAGGTAGTCTGGGGATAAGCATGGTAGGAAGTCCCACCCGGCCGGCCGACAGGGTCACTTTCCCAGCGTGAGCTTAACAAAGCTGTGCATGTATGTACAGGATATTAAATCAAAGTTTCAATCAGCAAGCACGGCAATAAATGATTGTGCACGTATGAAGTGATTCATAGTAAAAAGTGAAAAACAAATTACAAAAGAGAAGCAAGAATAAAATTCTAAAACCCTGCTTGCTGCCTAGAGAGGCTTTGACGTTTTTACACCCAATAATACTAAATTGTTGGACGGAACAAACAACACACTGAATATTACGCAACTCATAGGTTAGGATAAGTTGGTCCTGAGGCCGGCCTAAGGAGCAGGGGCAATTCCAGGATTTTTTAAGTGGGGTTGCACAGGGGGACCAATAATCAGTCAGGGGGCGCCGGGGCATTTATTAGAATACAGCATAGAAAATCTGCTTAGAAATATTGGATTGGATAGAACAACATAATGTAATCCCATTCATTATTAATTTCACTTGTTTTCATTGTAAATAAACTGGATATCTGAATTAAATACACATTTTCTAGAGTCTACAGTCTGCTACTTAAATAAAAAAACAATTCCAGTGCTGGTGCCATGGTATCAGAATTTTGGATGGTCATTTTGGATAGTTGTCATTGAAACATTAGTCTGGCTTTGGCAGCCCTTCCTCCACAGAGGCTCGGCTAGTCCACACAGCATTCCAGGATGGTGGACGCTCTGGTTTGTTGGCACTTCTTTAAACCAATCACAATCGCTCTTGATCCTGTTCTTAAACCTTTCTACCACCGATGTGTTCCCCTTTTGATGTATACCCTCCTGTTTTTAGCTCTTATGAGTTTCTCCTAATGTCAGCAATTGATTTTATCTGCAAAATTGCCTTGTTTTGGTGGAATTTGTGCATATGTTAATGTGTATGTGTTTATGGCTGTGGAAAGTTGGTGGATCATGTCCAATGCTGCACCATTGGAGTGTAAATGTGTGTGATTACTTATCTGATGAGCAGGTGGCACCTTGTATGGCAGCCTCAGCCAGAGTGTCCATTTACATTTGTACACACAATTTACATTTGTGTAACCAGAATGGGTAGGTGGGGACTGGTGGTGTTATAGCCAGTAGGGGGTAGGGGAGGAGGAGGAGGCGGTGTCCTGAGATGAGAGGTCTGATGTGGTGGGTGTGCACTGCATAAACGGGCTTGCACGTGGACCACGTGATAACTCTTCCATGTAGCAGGGGATACAAATCTTGGGGATAAGTACATTTGCACGACAAACTCTGTGTGCGTGTGGGTGTGTGTGTCTGTGCATGCGTGTGTGTCTCATGGCAATGCCCATCCCTATGTTAACTGCGGGTGCTGAATATTTGCACACAGCTTTGGGCTACCCTGCTTGTTTGGATGTATCCCTTTTCTCGTGAAAAGTACATATCCCTGCCATATCCCTGCCTCTGCTGAGTTATGGTGGCCAGATGGCGCTCCTTTCAGGGGCCGTCGTAGTGGAGTTTGGTCTGAATAAGTGAGCGTAACGCAGTGATTACAGTTAAATTTAGGCATCAAAACAACTCCTTAGGTTTAGGAAAAAAGATCGTAGTTTGGATTTAAACACTCCTGAGGAATTAACTCAAGTGTCCTGGGTAAAAGTATTTTGTTGTCACTGTGAAGTAAACTGGCTTGAGATGAATTTTTATTTCTACTTTCTCTTCTGATCTTTATGTTACCACAATGATGAATGATAAAGGTTTTGAGGAGTCTGTAACAGTCATTATTTCGCCATAAAACTTGTTTTATCTGCTTTCAGAGGTCAGTCAGACATTAGCCTGTAGATAAACACCACCTGGAGAAAACAGTGTACAACACAAAGTACATATCACATCCTCTACTACACCCCTCCACAGCAGATGAAGGATTCCCATCAACTGCCAGCAGAACAAGACATGCATAAATAATCCTCATGCACCTGAGAATCATCATTCATCATGTCCGACATGTGTCTGTTGCTTAGGTACAAGCTTAAACTATCATAAGGGAAGGGTTTGTCTCCATGCTAAATGATTAGCCAGATATCCTCGTGGGCCTTGGGATAGCATGGAGTCATCCCTTGAGCCTGCCAGTAGATAACCCTGTAAAGACATGCTACAGCTTTAGTGTTCTGTTCTGTCTGAGGCTGCATTATAAGTAGATACAATCAGGGGAGATGGGATATCATTATTTATAAAGTATTGGTCTTGCAGAGAAAAATCATTTGACATGAATATGGCATGTTCATTAATATCTACTGTATGAATGTTGTTTTTTAATTCCAATTGACCTTTTCCTACAGAAGAATGCACTATATGGTCAAAAGAATGTGGACACCACATCATTTCAGCCATATTTGTAAATAAAAATATTGATTTTTTTTGGGGTTTTTTTAGGCCTTTTTTGACAGGACAGCTCAAGGGGTAGGGGGGGGGTGACATGCAGCAAAGGGCCCCATCTCAGAATCGAACCCACAGACGCTGCGGTGAGCTACCCAGGGGCCCCCGAATACAGCATTGTGACACCACTGGCATCCATCTGCGGCTATAACAGACATAATTTGTCTAATATTCACTGGGAAACAACCAATTCTACCATACAAATTTGTTATCCCCAATAAATTGAAATAATGACATTATAAAATATTGCCCAATTTTTATCTCACTAAGGAATTTGTTTCAGGATTTGTGGCTGTGAACAACACATGTGAATGTTGTAAAAATGAAGAAGAAACTATTACACATTTATTCTGGGAGTGTCGGTATACTGTGGAGTTCTGGAAGAATATTGAAAACCATTTCAACATTTAAAAGAATCACGTAATTATGTTGGAAGCCAAAGATTTAATTCTATATTATAACAAAAAGAAAACGATACATCACAATATTAACCTATTAATTCTACAAGGAAAAATTTGATATCCATAAAACTACATTTTCAAAATGTCAGCTTTTAATGACGTCAGAATTTAATTTCAGAACAATTTTGAGGTTTTTTTTGCTGATTTTTCAATGAAACATGATTATAAAGCATACCGTTCAATTTTCTTTGTATACTATTTTTGATTAATTTTTTTACCTTCTTCTTTCATTGTGTATTGAAGTGCCATTTTTTCACCCTTTTTTATTATTTTTTATGTCATTATGTAAGGTTGTTATGCTCAATGGATGGAAATGAATGAATTATTTATATATTTTCTAAGTTGTTGTCCAAATTGTTCAAACATCATTTGTACTGTATCACATAATATTTGTAAAAATATGCAAATTAAGTTAAAAAAAATATATATCCACTGGTTTCCAGCTTTTCAATATGTGAAACCCACCTTGCTCCCAATCAGACACTAGAGCATTGGTGAGGTCCAACACTGATTGGCTGGAATCCCAAATCTGTTGGATGGGGTTGAAGTCCGTAAATTTCTTCCACATCAAATCCCAATTCTGCAGATATCTTCAACTATTACAAAATATGTTTGTGTTATGACTACAAGCACAGTCCAACCCTGTCTACTAGAAATTATGTTTACATATCACAAAATTGCTTTCCCAGTTACATTGTGATGGCAAACACAAACACTACATGGGTTATGTTCAGAGGCAATGCTTCTTTTTGAATGAATAAAGTGCTGCATTTGTCTCCTGCAGCAGTTGTAGGGAGGTGGGGTACACGGTGGACGTGCAGTCACAGGAGACGGACCCAAATGCAGACCACCAGGAACAGTTGAGTGATTTTAATGGTACAAAGGCTTACAGGCAGAGACAGCAAGTCCACAGAGACGGGACTGACAATTCACAGGTTACCAGGAATGGGTCAGGTAAAAGATACAAGCAGGCAGCTACAGATTCAGGTTCGGGTTTCAGAGGCTGGAAAGCACTGACCTGATGCGCCAGATGGTTTATTGATCCGGCGATTCTCGCGTGAGCTCAGGATATGGCGAAATTACAGCTGCTGTGAAAGGGAAGGAAAGCACAGGGATAAAACAACACTGCAACCCTGATGACTTGCAACTGACTGTGGGAACTCGCAACTGACTTGTAACACCCCCCCCCCATCATCACCACCCACCCAGACACAATCCAGAAAAGAAGACACAGTAGCTACAATATTCAAGACCATTCAACGAAATAGACAATAACCAGAAAACCAAATAACCATATGTATACAGTAAATGATAACACCATAGGCCCATCATACACGTCTCTCCCCAGCACAAAGCTTCTTGGGAGCCCTCCAGAAAGTCCAGGTCCTTTCTCCATGTTCTAGGATAGACATCCAGTCTGGCAAACTGTTCATATGAACGGCATCACCCTAACCATCTCACAGGCCCACTCCTGGACCCTTCATCTTCCATCCGTTTGAAATAATCTGTCTGGCTATCATCAAACTAGTCTGGACCCAGCTTCTTATGTGTCTGTCCATCCTGTTTAGGACTGACCCATCTCCCAGACCAAATAATCTTGGGCTGAATGGAACCTGGGGCCCTGCAATTTAACATAGCTTGTCATAGGTTATGTATCACGGTCTAAGCTTCCTGGACCTTATCACAGGCAGGCTAGGTATCTTTTTTTTTTTTTTTAAGTAGCAAATACCAATACCCGTTGTCATGAAGTCATGGGTCTGGGGTCATGGGTTTTTTAGGCCAGGGACCCCTCAGCTGAAAAAGAGACCGAGTAGGGACCCTCTACTACATATGTATATGTATACAATTGAGTTGCATATTAAACTGGGCCAAATAGATGAAAATAAACCTTACCTATAGTTCACTTTTCTTCAATGTGTACATTTGTTTCACAAACGGGCCAGTTTATCTTTACTATTACTATGTTGGATTCATATTAATGTATATTTACAGACATATTTTATAAAATATCCCCCTGCACTAACTCTGAGGTCCATCTGTTGAAGAGCTCTGTGTTAAGAGATGCAGATACCATTAGAGTACTTCATTGGATACCTTTTTCTACTTCATTCGATACCCATCATGTGAGCATCTGGACCTGGGTAAAAAAAAAAGGATCAAATAATCATTTGACTGGAGAAGTTTGGATAGTCCTTGGTACTGGGGGGGTTTGCCTGATACCTTAAAGGTACTGAGTACCGATACCCAGCCCTATTGAAAAGAGAATGAGAAACAGGTGAGCAGGTGGATGTGGGCTGCTACACAAAGCCTACACTTTGGTGTTTATTTTCCATTATACTTCATTCTGTTTAATTGCATTCCGGTCTGCCTGGCCCTGACTTATTTACCTTTATGAAAATGAGAATAATTGTGCTGTCACTGGCCCCGCAGATGCTCAGAATGAGTCTGTGAGATCACACGTTATCCAGGTATCTCGTATGGCCATCTCCTGTCAATCCTGACTCACTGTATAGTATTTATTGCTGTGTTGAAAATTCAAACCAATTCAAAGAACCATCAGCATATACACTCCACAACACAAACTCCTCCTCCTGCAGCAGAACCAGTAAGACCTCATCTAGTCTTTCAGCACTAGGCACAGGGTTTGTTTAGACTGTCTTTGTATCCAGGTGTTTTCTCCATCCACAGTGGATGCTGACTAAGAGAGTCCATGCCCCTTTAGCTGCAGGGCTTTGGGGCCTCCTCCCTCCCTGAAGCAGCGGTGAGGCTGGGGAAGCCATCTGCCGGGCCCCTCTGAAGGAGGATGCTGAGGCATGCACCATCTGCTACAGTACTAAGACCAGCAGTCTTACTGGCAGCATTGATCACATCCTGTTGGTTAAGGTCATTAAAGTGGATCCAACATCCTGCAGAATCCCCCTCAGTGACTGACCCTGCATGGTAAAACTCCAGTGCCGGCTCATCGTGACACAACAGACATAGCTGCGTATCCTCTGTATTTACAGCTCTGTATTTTACCAAAGTTACACCCGTCCGCTGCAGCATATCCATCAGTGTGTCAGTCTGTGGTGCTTGAGGACAACCTGAATGATATTTTAATGTCTTAATCAGAAGGAAGAGCTGTGCTGATTGAGATTTTCCCATAAAGTCCAAAATATAGAGGATCTAATTTGACTTGGACTTTTTCCCATAGACTTATTTGGTGAAAGAGACATCTGTAAATCATCCAATAATTCTGTTGTGGGGCGTCAGAGCCCCCGCGAAAGTGATGTGGGTGTTGTAAGGTCAATAAAAAAGTCTAATTCACCATTAAAAAATGATTTAGATTAATTATACATTTAATTTAATTTCTGTCAATTTATCATAATCATATTTGTTCTTTGTAGACTAAATATGCTTCTAAAGGTGCACTATGAGTTCCTGCATGGTTTCAGCACAATTTCATTTTTGTCTCAAAACATAGGCATCTCTCCTTGATCCGCACGCATTCCCCCCCCCCCGTTTTTGCTGTTGAGTTTTACAAATTAATTTTATTTTGGCTCTTTGAGAACCACAATCCGACTGCCTTCTACTTCCATTATATTAGCGAAAGGGCCGGTATCTCCAACACTGGGCAACACACACCAAAACAATCTAGATTGATGATAGTACTACAGGTAAAAGGACAAATATGTATTTTTAAATTTGTAGGTGTCTCTTCAAGGTTAAGGGTTAGACACGAAAACAACATGGCTAGGCTAAGGGGAAGATCATGGTTTTGGTTGAAATCACAGAGGACCTTCATTGTCATGGTTACAGTAGTCTATATCGACAATGTGTCTCCGTAAATTCTGCCGGATGTCCCCGACCTTCCTCCACAGTGCGGTGGAGGAAGGTCTGCCAATGTGAGACTATGGTTAAAGAAATAATAATGTTTACTAACTAAATGTTGATTCATGTTTGAAGAAGATGAACAGCAGTTTACCGTGTTCACGCCCAACATTTAGTTGACCCATCCATCCACTATGACCTCATGTGACCTGTCACCTGTCACCTCCTCATTTGCGCCTGACAGATAAGAGTAATAATTTCTATGGCAACAGGAGGGTGTTGTCACTTCCTTGTAAATATATGTTATTTTGGGGACGGATGCTCTCCTTTTTCTTGAAAGATAAGTCTCCACAGGCAGATGACACAATTGTCCACTGTCTCCAACACACTTTCCATTGCAAATGAAGCTCTCTCCAGTTCACTTTCAGCCTTTTTTACTTCAGATCCAATCCTACAATGAAGCTATTGTATATCTACAGTGGAAGATAAAATATCCTAAAATCAGAAACACATGCTGTATTTTGCTTCTTAACTTTGGGCATTTTGTCACCAGTTGATTTACTCTGAAAGCAGTCATTATTTGGCTATTTTATCATTCTCATCTCCCCTGGAACACACTACCTCAAATCACCAAATGCTATATTAATATTGCTTTGGATCCTCTTATTTTCCAAACAGGCACCCTTTGCCAATGAACTTTTACTCTCTGTTTTACAATAGCAAGGTTATTTCTGACAAATCAAAACAGAAATAACCCCAGAACCAAAGACTTGATCCAGCCCCTAACGTTAACCTGTTGGGATTGAATTAATAGAATTTTTATCTTGATTCTGTTGGTAGTGCTATAGACACAAACACAACCCTTCTCGTGTTCTAAAATTGACATAATGCACCCACAGTGACACAGGTGTCACACACACTTTAAATGTTATGAAAAGTTACTCATTTCACTTTATTGTTGATTTAAACTGAGAGAACATCATGTGACACTTTTTGGCTGTGTGCCTGGTCAACACAAATGACAGAACAAGCTAATTTTTTACTTGTTTCTATGGTAAGATTCAAGCCTTCTAACAATTATAATGCTTACATAACATGTCCTTTATTTTCTCTGCTCTTCAGCAGATTGGACCCAGTTAAAGTCATAGGCTACCTGCTGTTGTACACAAGGCAACACAGTCTTTCCCTCAGTCCTGTACTGCCCACTGCTGGGGCTTTCATTACAACCAGTACTACATATCTAACAGAAATGATCCTTATCATGTCCATTCACATTGTTAATCTTAAAGTTTCTACTACACCGCCCTATTAAGCCCAGTCATGTATGAGTACTTATCTATGTGATGTAAAAAACTGGATGTCTACAGATTTCCTTTAATTCTAACTTTAGTTAAACAGAAATCCCCGTCATTAGGTTTAAAATTAAAGCCAGTATTATTTATTTAGCCTATTTTTTCCTTTAAGATGCATTTGCATGTTTAAATGTTGAATCAGTCATCAGCACAGAACATGTGACTGGCAGTGCCTCACACAGGACTGTCTATGTCTGTCTTTCTCTGTCTGCCTGTCTGTCTGCCTGCCTGTCTGTCCGTCCGTCCGTCCGTCTGCCTGTCTGCCTATCTGCCTGCCTGCCTGTCTGCCTATCTGTCTGCGTGGTTCAAATATGCATTTTCTTAGTCGTGAGTTTGTTTGCACATTCAAGCAGGACCTTTGAACCTCTACTACAGGATAGAGTTGTCCATTTGGAGACACAGAGCCTCTCGGTGCTGGCATTCTGCTCCTCTTTAAATGCTGCTTGCAATTCCTGATAACTTACTTTCACTTCCACCTTTCATGTGGGAGTCATTATTCCAGCTTGTCTTAGTCTATTAATATTGTCTGCCTGCAGTGCTTTCTACTTGGGACGCAACAAATCATATCAAACAGAATATGGCATGGAACTGTATGGATTCTATTCTTTCTTTCAACATGGGAAGGTAAACATGTTACTAAGGTGGTCAAGATTATTATTACTATGAATTGGGTTTATGTTGATAATAGGTTACTAGCAGGCATCAGAATCCCCACCGTGCTGCAGCACAGGGACAACATATTAATGACTAGAAAAAATGTAATTCAGAATAATGAGTGGGCCCTCTATTAGAATGTAAACCTGAATCTGCTCCAAATGACAAATTTCATGTTTCTCAGGTCGGAGGGTGGATAATACAATCAACACATCATCCATTTCATTATTTTATTCCGTGTCTCTTTATCGTCTTTATTCATTTAGTTATTTTATCTATATCAAATTTTTCTTGTTGTATACTTCTGGATCTCGCACCTTCCCGTATACCTTTTTTATTGTGCTCCCTCTGTCATTGATGACTGGCAGTATGAATATGTGTCTGTATTAATTAACCCTTGTGTTGTCCCCGTTCTCAAAACTTCTATAAGAGAAATATGGATTTCTTTTTAACCAAATTACCCAAAACTTTAAGTAAAATTGCAAGTACTTTCAATTAATTTTGGGTACTCAATTTTATATCATCAATGGATTTTAAACGTGACTAAACTTTGAGATGCATGTCTTTGATTATCCACCAACATACATTCCTCTAATATAAGCAAAATAATGAATCATTTCAAAATTAGGTATGATTTCCTATAAATTAGATCTATTGACCATGAATTCCAAAAATAAGTGTAAAACTATTGGTAATAAGTTGGTGTTAGTGAAAAATAACATCAAAAACGTTGGAATAAAAGTGACAAAAACATTGAAAAAAGTGCTTTAAAAAGGGATAAAAATGTCAGAAAATGAGGCAAAAATATATATTTTTTAAACTGTCACAATAAAAGTGTTCATTTTGACCCAGAAGGACAACAAGTGCAGGTCCACCAGAAGACAACACAAGGGTTAAACTGTGGTTGAATCTATTTTTATTTAAGTATTCTCATTACTCATTGTTACAAGTAGTATCTAATTGAAGTGAACAGTGACAGCATGCTATATTGAAGCTCTTGAAAATGTCTCCAATATATTTTTCGACATGCAACCAGGGTCCTTCTGTCTTCCTGAAAATCAACTTGCATTGTTGAAACTAACTTTTTGTTAGACCATATCTGTATCTATTGTTGTCAAAGTTCCGTTCTGATTCCAGGACAGCGCAGCATTGTAGATTGATTTCACAACTCACAATATTGCAAGGTTGGAATAATAATGTAGCCAACAACAAACCAGACATGACAACAATTATAGATTAATTGTCTAATCGCAATATTTTTAAGTAATCATCGTTATTTTGTTCAATTTCAATTAATCGCTAACATTACTATGTGACAATTATATTGTTCCCAATTCATTGTATGGAATCACTTGTTACAGCTCTATAGATGACCTATCTCAAGGTCGTTTACACTGCTTGCAGCTGATTTTCAGAACATCCTGATTGGACAACTGGTGTGGCTGTGATTTAATTCAGCGTTTAATACTGCGACATTCTTAAAGCTTTAATGTGTAACTTTTTGGATATTAATGCACGTCTGTTAGATTCAAGTTGCTACAAAGCTAATAAAGACTATCAGCTCCACACAACTCTCTGTATGTCTCAGTATGAATATGTGGCGTCTGGCGACTTTTCCGCGCAGAAACTTGAGTGAAGATAATTCTTCTGAAGAGTCTATCATATTTTTTGATCCTCCGTGTCCTCCTTGGCTACTGGCAACTGTCAACGATTTAATGTGGACGATCCGATAGTTTTGTTATTATTTAGAATTCTCATGGAAACCTTGTAATTTGCGCAGCATCTGTCCGACCCAGCACCTCGGGACCCGTCGGCACCCGTCGGGCTCGGGTAGGGTATCCATGTATGCATGCCTTACTGGGCACATGTCTTTTGGCGGTCTTTCTTGCCTTCCAACTCAAAAATTATCCACTCCATCAGTTCCTTACCTTTTTCTGCAGAGCCCCTTTTTATTGATACAAATGTGTTCAAGCCATGTTGTATACGTAGCTCACTAGATAAAGGGGGGGCTGCCACTTTTAACCTGTAACATTAGACAGGCCAGTTTGGTTTCCCTTTTCACTTGCCAGTTTGTTATATTTGGGTATTGATTTGGCGCCATCTGCAGCCCTTTTCCTTTACTCCCTCACCTCAATTGATTTGATGTGCATCCTTTATATATGCAGTAATTATTTGACCACTTACCATTAAGTGGGTATGGCTGTCATCTCCCTTCATGGGTCTATTGGCTTTGACATATCAAAGATGGAGTCAAGTGATCTGATTGGCTCGCTTGGGATTTTTTCCTCTGATGCATCAAACAGTGCCAGCATCATCTGTCTGCATTCCTTCCCACAGTATGCATGTTCAAAGAGGAGAGGCTACTGTCACTACCTGTTAGACATGGATTTGTGCAAATTTCATTTATATTTTACATATAGCCTTCAGTAAACCACTAAGAAACTGCCTGTTTAGGCATGTTTAGGCCTAATAGCCTGCTCCAAGGCCTTATGAGAGGTCATTTTTTTGGTACCATTTAGGATCTATATTTATTATTTATATCTATCTATTGAAATCTTGAAAACACTGCTACCTTCACATCTGATCACATCGCGTTACTTTCAGCCAACATTGTCCTTGTTGAAGCCATGTTAGGGGGGCGTTTTCACTGAATTTTTCCCCTTTGCAGCATCAGTAGCACAGAGCCTGCCTCCAACCAGACTACGCTGTTCCTGCTTGCTCTGTGGGGTTTTTCTAAGGTCGGGGAAGCTAGATTACGCGCAAGGACAGCGCATACACAGAACCAAAACACCCGCGGGGATTCGGCTGTTTTCCGTGCAGGAGCATCTCTGACTCGCGCTGACTCGCGTGATAAGAGGAGAAAACAGGTAAAACTTGGACGGTTTTTCATTTCCCAAGCCCGGGCGCGTAACCGGATTGACGGAGACGCTTTACTTTCCATGTCTGATGTGATTACACTGGATGCCGAGGATTAGAGGCTACATGAAAAAGAAGGGGGCGGGCGGGGGCACGTTAAAAGAAATAGGTCGTTATGGTTAATGTCTCTATTGTAGAATAACACGCGAAAGTGCCTCGCGGAATGTGTAGACTTCTGAATATTTGTGTTTAGCTAAACGAAGCCGAGCTGGCATAACGTTAGCTAACATTAACCCTTAGCTTTATGTTTTATTCCCCCCCGGCTGAATATGTGCCAATACATAATACACATCTCCGTTTAGTCGCCATGTCAGGCTTTTATACGATTTAAATAACCGAAAAGTCAACCTTAACGTCTGCGTAGCTACGTCGAAGGGGTGTTGCTTGCTTCACTGTAACGTTAGGTTCGGTAGGCGACGGTAACGTTAGCCTATATACGGCCCCGGTCACATTCCCGTCTTTTTCCATTGGGCTCGTGCGCCGAACACCACACTCACACATTATATCCCTCCACCGTTAACGCCAGCGGGGAGCTGCATTAATGCTACGTGGAAATGATGTGTGTGTGTGTGTGTGTGTGCTGAGCGGCGCTGCTGCAGGCCGCAGCCTATCACACCGTTCAGTGCTCCAACTTGTTTACATGGAAACGTCGAGGGAGGGGGGGGGGGCAGGGGGACGGTAACCTTTCCTCCCCAACATGGACGGTCAACGTACAACTAAAACGACTGGCCCCATGGCCCCCGAGACTCTGGACGGGACGTGTCCTCCTGGTACAGCACTATTTAATAACCCAGTTACGGATGTTCAGTCAGTCGTGTTAGCATGTGTTGGAGGATGCCTCCACTAACGTTACCTTGACTGAGTTGTTCATTTATTTTTTCGAAATGATTTATCTAAGAATTGATATGGTAAATAAAGGTTGAAAAACTACAGTAAAAAACATGGGAAAGCTATGGATATCACAAGGGTCTTCTTCCCATCATCTGTCTGTGTTTGTTACACATTTAATTCAACCTTCATAAATCATTTGTAAAGGGTAAGTCATACACAACGTTGTCCAATTATTGCTTAATTGTCCAAGCAAGTAGTTAAATTCCTTATTTTTTGGCAAAGTCTAGTTTCTCTACTTTCCACCGCTGTATAGCACTCTGGGTTCATTCCCTTAAAGATCTCTATTATAAAACAGTCGGTTCACTTTAATTATAAAAAGGTGGCTGGGAAATGTGTTAAATGAACTATGCTCTGGTTTTATTTGCTTAGGCGTTGGTATTTGCAGTGCAGTTTAATATGACACAGTCGTGTACAACACCACCACTAACTACGACCTCAGTGTTGAACATATCATTGTATGAAAGTGAACCTGAACAACCTGAATATTAAAAGTAAACTTTTTTGGCAGAACAGTATTAGATTGTACTAGATTGCACAAGTATACCTATTAAAGTGGCCACTGCGTGTAAACTGTGTATGTAATTTACCACAGCTGGAAAATGCTGGAAAAGCTTGAAAAGTGCTTGGATTTGATGTGTAGGTACCCTGAGGCTAGCTACTTTCAAACACGGGGGGAAAAACAGCGTGTTCTGTGGATTATCCGAAGATAACAGGGACACTGTTTCTGGAAGGACATCTTCCTGATATATATTTTAAAGTTGTAATGATGTGATCACTACAAACTAAATTCCTTTCACCTCCATTGTATTAAGGTGAAGGGCGGCATAAATGTCACATATCTCAAAACTTGGACAGATAAAATCAGACCTATCTATGTACAATACACACACACACACACACACATATATATATATATTTTTTCATATTACATTTATTTGTCACTTTAAATCACAAAAATGAAAAATAAATTGAATTTATGCATTAAAGACAGTATATATAATGTATTTATATATACATATATATGTGTATGTGTGTATGATAGTGGGGGGCAGTCTCAGTCAGTGGCCTTATTTAGGATCCTAGTGTCCTGAGGGTAGCAGCTCCTCCTGAGCCTCTGCGTGCTGCCCACCCCAGTTGGCCGGTTGGTTTGGATCGTTAATGATTCTCTGAGCCTTTTTCTTGCAGCGCCGGGGGTAGACATCCTTTACCCAGGGTAGGTCACTGCTATCTATATCGACAATGATTGATTTACTGGATTGTTTCGGTGCCGCCGGAGGTTCCGCCAGATGTCCCTCATTTTTTTGCTCTGATGTCCGTCCCTGTCCTCTGTCTCTGTGTTGGTGTTCTAACCTCTGGTAGATTTCTGAGAACTATGGTTACCTGGTCCTCAGATCTCTGCAGGGTAAATCCAGACAGCTAGCTAGACTATCTGTCCAATCTGAGGACTATGGTTACCTGGTCCTCAGATCTCTGCAGGGTAAATCCAGACAGCTAGCTAGACTATCTGTCCAATCTGAGGACTATGGTTACCTGGTCCTCAGATCTCTGCAGGGTGAATCCAGACAGCTAGCTAGACTATCTGTCCAATCTGAGGACTATGGTTACCTGGTCCTCAGATCTCTGCAGGGTAAATCCAGACAGCTAGCTAGACTATCTGTCCAATCAGAGTTTTCTGTTGACGACTAAAACTACTTCTGAACGGACACATGTTCCACCAGAACTAGTTCCTACCTGAGACTATTTAGCAGAGGCACCGTGGCTACGTCCCAGAATGCTGTGTGTACTAGCCAGACCTTATTCCGCAGCTCTTTAGAGGAAGGTCTGGCAATGAGAGACTAAGCAGTGTCAAATGTATGTTACCACTCTTTCACAGGGCCTTTCGTAGTATGTATGTTTTGTGTTTGAAAAGCTGCTCTATGTGTATGTTATTATTATGGTATTGACTGTCTGTGGCTGTCCTCTGTCCAGAGCACCATGTCAGCCAGAGGAGGAAAGAAGAAGGCCACCAAGCTGTCCCGTTCAGCCAGGGCAGGTGTCATCTTCCCTGTGGGAAGGATGATGAGGTACCTGCGCACCGGCACGCACAAATACCGCATCGGCATGGGGGCGCCTGTCTACATGGCAGCAGTTATCGAGTACCTGGCAGGTAGGGGGGCCACAAAAAGTCAAGTCTGGAACAGCTTACTGTACTGCTGTACACATTTCCACACATTTTCACTGTTATGTACCAGAGGCCGACCGATATATCGGCGTGACAATATTATCGGCCGATATTAGGCATTTTCCAAACTATCATTATCGGCATTTATAATGGCCGATAAATGATTTTGTTTTTAATTATTCATCAGTATCATTTAAAATGGCAAATAAATGATTGGGATAATTATTTAAAAAATGAAATAAAAACAGACAAAACACCCTTCAACCATGCTATGAGTGATGGTGTTGCATAGTCTGTCCACCAGAGGACGCTCTACAACGTCCCTGTTAGAGATGGTGTTGCATAGTCTGTCCACCAGAGGACGCTCTACAACGTCCCTGTTAGTGATGGCGTTGCATAGTCTGTCCACCAGAGGACGCTCTACAACGTCCCTGTTAGTGATGGCGTTGCATAGTCTGTCCACCAGAGGACACTCTACAACGTCCCTGTTAGTGATGGCGTTGCATAGTCTGTCCACCAGAGGACGCTCTACAACGTCCCTGTTAGTGATGGCGTTGCATAGTCTGTCCACCAGAGGACGCTCTACAACGTCCCTGTTAGTGATGGCGTTGCATAGTCTGTCCACCAGAGGACGCTCTACAACGTCCCTGTTAGTGATGGCGTTGCATAGTCTGTCCACCAGAGGACGCTTTATTTATCAGAACTGTAATATATTTTTATGTTCCTCTGTTCTGTTTTGACAATAAAACAAGTTTATTGTTAAACTGCATTATCACATTTTAGTGAGGACTCATAAATAACTACAAATAACTAATGTTAGGGAAATCTGTTTATTTTTGTTACGCGTTTTCTGGATTTAAAAAAATGTGTATATTGGCCAATATATCGGAATATCACATTTTTAAATCACCAAATATTTGTATCTGTATCGGCCTTAAAAATCCTTTATCGGTTGGGCTCTATTATGTACTGTTGCATGTGTAATTTATGTGTTATATGTAAATATTCTTTGGATGCCAAAAACAGTTTATGTAACTCTATCTCTAATGCTTCCGCAGCGTTTCATAAACTCTGTTTTTAATTCTGTGGTGTTGTAGTTCTTTCTGTCGCTTGTCCAATTATAAATTGCTGTATTAAGATTACAAATGAGACCAACATGCAACTTATTTTGCAGTGAATCTAGACACCAGTCCTATAATGCCAATGAGGAAATGGGGGAATTGTTTCAGACAATGTTTCCGGACTCTAATGTCTGACTTAGTCGTGATAAAGGGCTTACATTTCATCCATAATGGTCTTAAAAATGTCTTAAAAAGTCAATTTGACTTGGTGAAATCTGCAGAAACCCTGTGTATGAGACATGCAATAATACAGTCAAAGATATTTTACTTTTTTGATTAAATAAAAACACGTCAACAACTATACATGTCTGGCCGTTGATGTGATTCTCATTTTCCAGTGTGGCTCTTAGGGAAGAATTATGATATGATAAATGATATGATATGATAAAAAAACTATAGCAAACATAGTTTATTATAGCATGGGTCTCTTTTTTTGGAAATAGGAATGGGACTAAATTCCCTGCGCCATAAGCCAGTAACACAAAGAAAGAAAGAAGCAGATGTTTCCTTTATGTTTCTTTGCTATGTGTATGTCCACATGGCTGCTCCTAGTAGAGTCTGCTGTAAACCTGTTACATTGTTGTTCCTGATGGGCTGGAAAGGAAAGCCGTTTAAATACCTGAACACACCCTGTATGTTTGATGGCTTTCACTGTGTCTTCTCTCCTTGAAGCTGAGATCTTGGAGTTGGCAGGAAACGCAGCGCGGGACAACAAGAAAGGCAGAATAACTCCCAGGCACATCAAGCTGGCTGTGGCCAACGATGAGGAGCTCAACCAGGTAACAGGGACTGGAAGTGGCTCACTAATATCTGCTTATACTCTTGAAGTCAGAGACAGTGTGGAATGGTTTCACTTTATCAAAATACTCAGAACTGTTTGGTCAAATTCAAGGTGAGAATAAGAAGAGAGAAGGTGAAAAAGATGATGTTCCTAAAACAATTGATTGTACAAATTCTATAGAGCTCAACAGGGACTGCCAGCTTTTTTAACAGCTCTGGTTCTGGAAGTGTTTTTCCCCATTCAATTGTTCAGTTGATGTTTCAGAAATTGCTCGTGTGAATAGTTTTAAGCCTGGAACCAAATCAACCAGCTCCGAGAGGAATCATGACCATAAACCATTTGATTCAGTGCAAAAAGACATTTTGAATACAACAAAAAAGGCACAGGGTACAAGACTGTACAGAGACCATCAGAGACCTCAGTGGTAGAAGCTCGCTCTAGCATTCAGAAATACAGCTACAGTAAACATTTTAATAGTAACAGCGAGATGGACCAATCAGAGAAGTCGCTGTTACGCTTATGATTGTGGGCAGTATAGTATTTCTCCATAAGACTGTGTGTGTACTCAGGATAATGTGAGTGAAAGTCTTCTTCCTGGAGTGCGAGGCATATGCGTGGTGATTGTGAAGGTTTCAGATGACAGCAGATGGTGTGTGTAGCAGCTAATATTTCAGGAGGTGTGAAGTGTCCCAACACTGTGGGTAACCTCAGCTTGGACCAACCACAGTCATTAAACATCTGTTTGCACAAGACTAGGCACCATTTCTTGAGGAGAAGAAGAAATAAGGAGTGTAACTGTATGTTGTAGCACGCTACATAGTCAAACGGTGTTACGGAAATGTTTTCTCCATCAGCTTTTGCGGGGGGTGACCATATCTAACGGAGGGGTTCTGCCTCGGATTCATCCAGAGCTGCTCTCCAAGAAGAGGGGGGGCCGGGTGAAAGCAGAAAGCCAGGCGTCCATCCCCGAGAAGCAGGAAGAACGCTCAAAGAGCAAGAAACCCGTCAAACCATTGAAAAAGGTTAAAGGCAAACGAGGCCGCAAGCCAAAGGTCAGTCAACATAACATAAAACTCACGGAGCTGTAGGGGGGGGGCAGTTAAGACCTCAGTAGGCCCTGGCGGTCGCCCCATGTACCAGAGCTTGGTCCAGATTCGGACCTGCGGCCCTCTGCTGCATGTCTTTCTCCTCTTTCTCTCCCTTTTCCTGTCTACAGCTGTTCTATCAATTAAAGGCCAACTTGCCCCAAAAAGAATCTCCAAACCACATCACAAACAGCAGAATCAGGCATCTGATTATTCACTTAACTTTTCAAAATAGACAATTAAACTGAGTGACTTGGCAGTTGAATGGTTACCCCATATGATATCCCCCCCCACTCTGTTTTTGCTGTCAACTGTCCAATCAAAGCAAAAAACAACCATCCAACAGTCATGCCCACTTCATGCAGTGATTGGGTAATGGAACAAATCTGAAGCCGACATGTCTATGACTTGTTTAAATCAATTCAATGATTCAAAAATGATCCTTTTTTTAGTACTTGAGTTCTTTAATCACGGTTCACTTATCAGCCGTTTCTGGAGCTTTCAACCACTTCTCATGGTAGGGCTGTAGTAAAGAGCATCAGAACCACGTCACAGTCCGAGCAGCTCCCAGATCCAGTCGAGTTAAGGAGTTCAGAAAACAACAAGATATGGTTGAAAGCTCCAGATAGAGCTAGTAAGTGGACCTTGAGTTAAGATTATTATGTCAAGCAACTGTGTCCACAGTCAAGAATGAACCTTTACCCTATATTTCATTAAACAAAATATTCCACAGTGCTCAATGCATGTGTATTAAATGAAGAACTTTGCCAAAATAAAATGAGCTAGAAACGTAAGTAAAATTTGGAGGCGATCACTTCTTGACACTCAGCGCAAAGCCCGACGCAAGTGTCTAAATAGACACTTGCATCTGGCTTTGCACAGTCGTTAAAGGTGGTGTGTTCAGGTGCATTCTGGGCGTACTGGTCTAACAGGGAGGTGTGTTCAGGTGCATTCTGGGCATGCTGGTGTTACAGGGAGGTGTGTTCAGGTGCATTCTGGGCATGCTGGGCTTACAGGGAGGTGTGTTCAGGTGCATTCTGGGCATGCTGGTGTTACAGGGAGGTGTGTTCAGGTGCATTCTGGGCATGCTGATCTGACAGGGAGGTGTGTTCAGGTGCATTCTGGGCGTGCTGGTCTTACAGGCGCCTGGCTCTTAAAGGGAATGGGAGACGACTTCTGATTGGTTGATTGCATGTTACCCAGAACACACCTTTAAATAATAAAAAACAGGAAGTCCAACCCTTTAGGACCATGCACCTGGCACGCCCTACATGATCCTGCGCCAGGTGCTTCACACCACGGGCTTAGATCGTTAAGATAGGGCCCCCAGTGTCAACAATTACTAGGGGGGGTGCAAAAAAAATCAATTCACAATTCAAGCTCTTGTTGAAGCTGTACACCCTGTTATAATTTAATTATGGTTTAAATGTGTCTTTTTTCCGATCTGACAAAGAGCACAGACAGCGAGTCGGTACCAAACTCCACAGTAGAAGACGGCCCGGGAGACGGATTCACCATCCTGTCAGCAAAGAGCCTGTTCCTTGGACAGAAGGTAAGATATGTTTCTCAGAGTCTATGTTGAACTGAAGGGTAGAGCCAGTGTAAATATGGAATCATAAAGCCCAGTTCAGACCAAACATTTGCAACAAGATGAGTTGAAACTTGTAAAAGAACTTGTAACGTGCCGGTACTTCTGACTTTCAGGCTTTTTTTGTAGCTGGATTTATCATTTGTTGCCTCTAAATATGAATGTAGATAATGGAAGTGATAGTGAGATGCTTGCTACAGCTGCATTTCTAGTGAGGAATCAGTGGATATGTTTTATTTCTCTGGTCCCTCTCTTCAGTCACTCTCTAGCTCGCTCGACCACATACCATGCTCACTGGCGCTCGGTGAGACTCCGTCTAAGACTGCCATTCTGCCAAGTCTAGGATACTGCTGACTATCCTAGACTTGGCAGTCTAGACTGCCAAGACTAGGACAGAAAAGTACAGCAGCTGTTTTCATCACTGTGTTGATGCCTTTGTGAATCCACAGCTTTCACTAACAGAGAGTGAAATCAACAAAATTGGAACAATCAAAGTGGAGGGAATAATTAACCCGACCAATGCAGAGATGGACCTTAAAGACGGAGTGGGTGAGGAGGACATGTGCTTGTGTACTTTTTATCTTATTCACACGTTTTCAGACTCCCCCCCCCCCATCCATCCAGTCACGTGTTCATCTGCTGCTGTGCCGTTTTTCAGGTAACGCCTTGGAGAAAGCTGGAGGCCGAGAGTTCCTGGAGGGCGTCAAGGAGCTGCGGAAGGCACAGGGGCCTTTGGAGGTGGCATCAGGTACACGCTGGCCTGGGGCCCGTTTCAGGAAGGGGGTTTAACAAACTCTGAGTCTAACCCTCAACTCTGAGTTTCCGGTTCCAGAACAGCTGATTTGAGTTCAATCAACTCGGAGTAGGTTTACTCAGGGTTAAATGGGTGCACCACCATAATAAAAGGCAGCATGAATGGAGCCCTGATACTACGATTCACCATGGTAACAACCACAAACAAACGGGTCGGTGGAAATGCTCATGTACACGTACAGCGAGATTGAATTTAGTTAAAAAAAAAAAAGGTAACACAGCAGCTGCTGCAAAAGAGAGAGAATTTGCGTGGGAGAAAATTGCTGCTAGAGTAAATGCATAAGTTCCAATGTAGTGTATTAATATCATAAGTAATCATAAATATAATATTACTGGTGAAATGGTATTGAACCTGTAATGTATAAAAGTCCTAAGTGTACTAATCCCATTCTGAGGCTGAAACAGAAATAGCTCTTCTTCAAACAAGTAAAATGCTCTTTGTTTAACCAGAAACAGCTCTGAGGTCGCTAGTGCTAAGCTCACCAGACTCCATTTAAATAAACAATAATTTTAGCGTGTATAGAGCCAACATATTTTCACATGTATATCGGTAAACTATGTTTTTATTTCAACCAAAACTAGAGTTGTGATGGTTGGAAAAATGGAAAGACAACCCAAAACAACTTTTCATAGTTTTATTTTGTTTCTGTTGACTTTAAAAGAAGTGTGTTTTACAATTTTAAAATGACTGTTTATTTACATGGAATCTGGTGGGTTTGGCTAACGCAATTTTGCAGATGTTTTTATGTCTGGAAAAAGGATCTTACTCTTTAACAGAAAGACCGACCTCCTGAGAAAGCCTTTCCATAATGTTGTCAGACACCTAGAATATCAATCTAAGCCTCTCAGCAGCAAAACAGAACTTTTGTGGATGTAAATTAAAGGTGTGCTATTGCCCCATGACCAATTCTTGAAAAATTAAATGAATGAAAAGTATATTTCATGCTTGTAGCTTATTTTGCTGCTGCCGATTCAGCGATCTTTCCATGCTTCCAAGGAGGGCTGGGCAATCATGATATGAGACTAGATATTGTCTTAGATTTTGGATGTCGTAACATCAACAAGTGTTATTTTCTGAACTTACTGTTCTAGCTGTTTTATTATTTGCCTTTACTCACATAGTCATTATATCTACATTATGGAGTTTTATTTATCTAAAATTTCATTGTGAAAATATATTGTGAAAGCACCAACCCTTCACTATTGACATCAATGTTTTTGATCCAACCTATTGTAACATCATATTTTCTCCATATCGCCCCGCCTTACTTCCAATGGTTAATCTGTCCGACTGAGTGTTTGTGTGTGTTCCCCCTGCAGTGGCCGTGAGCCAGGCCAGTGGGATGGCAGCCCGCTTCATCATCCACTGTAACGTCCCCCAGTGGGGTTCAGAGAAGTGTGAGGACCAGCTGGAGAAGACGGTGAAGAACTGCCTATCTGCAGCGGAGGAGAAGAAGCTCAAGTCTGTGGCTTTCCCATCACTCCCTGCTGGACGGTGAGCTCCACTCTGCCCCCCTCTCTACCTCTCTGGGTGTCAGTATATGCTAATGTATTTATCCAATCAGAGGGCCACGCGGGTCGCTGGAGCTCATGTACTCACACCTAAGGTTGAAAATGAACAGACAAGAGTGTCCATGCACTTTCTCAGGAAATGGATTTGCAGTTGGAGGTGCAAAAAACAACCAAACAACACAATAAACAAGGCATAAAACAGTTTAAAGAAATGCCAATAAACCAGAGCAGGTTGTTCTCCCATCCCAGAATGCTGTGTGGACTAGCCAGACCTTCCTGAGCAGCTCTGTGGAGGAAGGCGAAGATCTAATAATGTCTGTGATTAAAAAAACTGATTACACAGAGACGGGCTCACGTATCAGGAGCTGGAAATAGTATTGTTATATTGTTAGAAAGTATCTAAGTCCCGGTATCGGTATGGAACGTTACCCAGCCTGCTGACCAGCAGCGTTACTTGCAGAGTGCGGCCAGTTTCAGTATTTTGCTGACTGGATTTGTCGCAGCAGTAGTACTCAGTAGTACTCAATAGTACTCAGTAGAACTCCGTTATTTTACAGCTTTGTGGTTTGTTGTCAGTCGGGTTTTTTTGACAAGCTGAATCTCTTTCACAGGAACGGATTCCCCAAACAAACGGCGGCCCAGCTCATCCTCAAGGCCATCTCCAACCATTTTGTGTCATCCACCAGCTCCTCTCTGAAAAACATTTACTTTGTTCTGTTTGACAGCGAGAGCATCGGAATATACCTTCAGGAAATGGCCAAGCTGGACGCCAAGTGAGGATTCTGGTTTTAGGGGATTGTTTTTCTAACTGTTGTTTGTTGCAGGTGGTGAAGATAGGCGAAATGACAGTGTGTGTGTTTGTGTGTGTGTGTGTGTGGGGGTGGGTTTGATGTGGAATCTGTCTTGGTTAAAGAGGGGAAAGAAACCAATATGTGTGATTGGAGTGCAGTTCACATTTATGTTTCAAATGTCCCGTCAAGAGATTGCATTCTTTCTAGATTAGATAATTTAAATTCGTACGGTTTGCCATTATCGTTCCTTGTTTCAATGTTTTTACATTCCATGTACAAATATAACAGTTTTCCTGGCCTCTGTAGTTTCTGATACAGTTAGTTTACTAAAAAACTGTGGTTCTCATTCTGCTTTAATAAAACTCAGATGTTTTACACCAGAGATCCACACTTAGATTTCTTTCTTGTCTCATTTTTAGGAATATTGTTGTGGAAGTGTTTAATTTTATGAAATAAATATCTACAAGTAGACCTCATAGAGCATTGATAGCAGACATCAGTTGTAATTCTATCACAAGGTGCTGGCAGCCATATGCACAAAACATCCCAAGGCCGAAGGCCGCGCCACAGCCAGGCGACGACCGGCCCCCGTCGCCTGGCTCGGATCAGCCCAACACCGCACACACTCATAGCCGTCAAAAACCATGTCTGCATGTTCCATCTAAAAAAAAATAACACGAAAACTAAAAAGGAAAAATGGAGCAGGCTTTCGTTTTTAAACGGTGGAAATGTAGCATGCAACATATACACACCTATTATTATCCTCCTGGGTGTTTCAGGGATGGATTACATAAACGATGCTGGCCGCGCCGGCGCCGCCACACACATAACCGGCGATATTGTGCTTGTTCGAGATGAACAATTGCCGCCCCAATGCATGCTGGGTAGATTTGTGTCCAGACTTGCTCTGCTGCCGCCGCCTGCTCCCATCCACTTTACAGGCGAGGCGCAGATCAGATCAACGTGGAGCACATCGGCCGCTGATGGAGCTGGAATGTAACTTAGCTCTTAGCAGGTTGGAGACATGAATAGAAAACCAACAGTTTCAATAGGTAATCAGGTAATCAGGAGCCAGAGGTACACAGGGGCGTGGCAAACAGGAAAGAAAACAGCTTTTTAACATTTAATCTAATTTAATTGAACGTGTTTCTACGGTTCAGCCTTCTGGTTGAACGGTTTCCTCTAACGGTGTGAAGCGGTCTGCTGCCGCCTTTGGGACGTTTCTCTCTTTCACACCCCATAGGAATAAAAAGATGGGTTAGTGTGTTTAACGCATCCGTTTCAGTTTCAAAAAACGCGTTTCTACCAATAATCAGTCAGGGGTGGCCCGGGGGGGATAGTCACCATGGAAATATTAATTGGTCATGTGACAGAGGCTGGGAACATTGGCAGAACATACAGTCAAGTGACAGTACTCTTATCCAGTGGAGATCACAATTGTCAGATTGACAGCACTCTAGCCCCATGTGGGGGTAATCATATTTTAGGGGGCCAGTGCCACCCTGTGCCCCTCTTCCAGCCCCGCCCCTGCAAAGAGCACCCATCAGCATTTAGCAGGCCACAGATATAATAGTTTGGGAATGATCATCTGCCTTGATAGGCACATACAGCTGAGTGTCAGCTTAGTAGTAGTAATAATACTATAACTGTGCATAATGTGGCCAAGAGGTACAGAGAGAAGAGTAGAGGGCTGAGAGCCGACGGTAAAGTCGTCGAGTTGTAGTAAATAGAACAGTAAAGGTTTGTCGAACCAATCAATTCCAATTATTGAGATATAGATGAGGATAGATGATGACAGGACGGATGCCAGGCAGCCTGTCGTTCTTTAGGGTGCCTGAATAATTGCAGCATGAAACCAAAACAGTGATGGACAAGTTACTTCCAAAATGTAATAGTTTATAGAATACTAGTTAATACTAGTCATATCGTGGCCATGTTAAAGAATCAAAACATTTATCGATAAGACTTTACACAATGATATGATATTTAAAAACAAAGTCATTTGAAGGCCTTTTACGGACCGCAGCGTTCATTAGCAGAGCTGAGGTAGTAACACTTTGATATTCTTGGAGAATTTTAGTGACCTGCACATGTGATGCATGGTAACACCGTACAGCTGTGATTGCCATAACTGGTTTTCTGAGACTCATGGGACAGTTGAACACCACCAGAGGTAGGGATGCTATCCACGTATTTAGGGAAAGAGAATTTTTGAGAAATACAGTGAGGGAGGGAGCCACTCTCAATGTTGTTAACTAACTCAACTAGCAGTCTGATAGTGGCTATCGTGGAGAGTTTATATAAATATTAATTCAACAAGAAGACTTTGAATCCAAAATAACTTTACACCAACAGGGCGAACCTCTCAACGCTCTTATGAATGGAGGAGGGATATCTGAGGATACAGGTTGCATTTAAAGGTGCCCTGCAGCACAAAACCGCTTCTACTTCCATTTTCTGAAATGTGTTCGGTCCATATGTGTGTGTGTGTGTGTGTGTGTGGTGAATGTGAAGATGAACTGCTACCTCCTCTGTCAGCTCGAGCCACTGGAAAGAAAAAGGGGGAGAAATAAGGCCAATCACAACAGCTGGTCAGTCTGATGTCATGTTGCCTGAGCTCATTAATATTCATGATTTGGGTGCTGATGCCAGGTTCTCATTGGCTAGCTGTTAGCCAATCAGAGTCAAGCAGCTTAGCTGGTTGAATATTAATGAGAACTGGCCCATATAGAGTTGAGTCTTCCTGCAGGCTTTCTATACCACGCTAGAATGGCTTGAAACACCTTTAATAACCGTGAATCCTCGGCTATAGCTCGTCAATAAACCCTCCTTGATGCTCGTTGCTCGGTCCTTGGGGCAAAAATAAGAGCTTTGAGACGGCCTTCACCGAGGAGGGACAGAGCAACTGGTTCAGCCAAGGACCCGAGGACCGATCAGATAAGGGTGAGATGCAGAGACAGAGAGCAGCGTCTTGGAAGCCATGCAGCTGACGGGGTTACTAACTCCGCCCAAACAGCTGACGATTTCATGTGATCTCATTTAGGCCGTTTATACGCACAAACGAGTTCCCTTCGTTTACCCAAAAAACGAGTCTTTGTAAAACCTCCGGCCAGAGTGGAGATCTTTGAAATCTTCGTTTGCATGTAAACAGACAAACGGAGGTTTAGGCAGCCGAGGAAGAGAAGAGAGAGGAAGTGACCCGTTGCTGTTGTTGCTATTTTCTGGATTCTGATTGGCTAACGTGGGCTTGAGCTTCTCGTTACTCTGCCACCTACACGTTGGGCGTGCTCTCGACGGCATTGACAGCGTATATCCACGGGTACGTGTAACCGAAGACTTTTCTGAAAACTGACAGCTGTGCACGATATTTTTGAAATCAAAGAGGTTGAAATGTCGGTTTATAAAAACCGCTGCCTACGTGTAAATGTAGTCTTAGGAGGACTCGTTGTGGTAAGATAAGATCTGAATACGGTCTGTAGTTCATAGTGTAAAAAACAACACAAACACCAGAATGAGCACTTTGTTTACATTATATTTATTACATAGTAAAAAGTACATTACCTTTTATTTATATATACACATATTCATGTAATTTCCTTTTCAAGCAAGACTCAGCTGCTGATAAGAGTCCCCTACAACAAATTAACACCGCTTACAAAATGTCTCATGTCGGTGGATCTATAAGGCTGTAGTGTTACCTGGCTGCCAACTGTACTATAGAACAGTTACCCTCTTCTTTCCCAACTCAATAAATAACATTTAACATCACTGAGAGAATCCCAGGGCCACACTGAGTGGATGTTAAGCGGTCTACGTCACATTTGGCATTAACATGGTGAACTAGTCTCCATTGGTTTATCAGGGTCCATGTTGTTGTACACAAGGCACAATCCGCATGCAAGAACAGATTCTATGGAAGCCAACTGTAGCAGCCCAACGCCTCATTGTGAAATGGAACCACAGCTGAATACATACTGTAGAAACGTTTAATACCACCGGATTTATAGCACAACAATACTGTACTGACAACTAATCGTCTAAATCCCACTCTGTTAAGTAGATCATTCAAAGTGGTTTACATGTTTGAGAAATGGAAACCATTTCCATCATGCCACAACAGATACCACCGGGAGAAGAGAAAGAGTGACTGTGTGGTCACTACGTTTTTAAATGACTGCTCAAACATCTGTTCTAACTTCTTTTCACTTCATCATGTATCAGGGAAAAACCACGGTTACCAAATGATATTACATACAACACAGATGTTAGCAGATGGATTGAAGAGTGTACGTTTTGAATTAAAATCACATGATTTACATATGATTTCCTATCACGCAGTCCTGAGGTCCGTTTTGCATTAACGCCGTGGACAAACAGGAAGTGGGCCGAGATCCACTGACCGCTTCCAGGCCAGCACCGAGGAAGTGAACTACAACCAAACGCCCCAGAGTGTTTGACTCAAAACGTCAGTCTGAAACAAAGATGTAGTCCTCCGGGCTCTACTGAATACTTTCTAATGGCTCCACTGTCGATAAATACATTTATTGAATTCAATTTATTTTTATTATACAACTTGAAATAACCTGCAGATAACAAAACAGATGGCGGTTTTTCAAAGTATTCCAATGCTATAAATTCAGTGGTAGGTATTCAGTAATGATCTCATTTAGCTTCCACAGATGAGGTAGCCAGCTGCTCCGCCCAGGGATTAACATGTGTGGACCGTTGCAGCAAGCGACACAAACATTATGAAATGACATCAATTCTCAACTCAGACTCGTTAGACTTATCATAAACCATAAAAGTCACTATGTGGCCCTCTAACTGTCCTCTGTACAGCGGGCCGAGCTCACGGCACACTCCAGTATCTACATGTTGGAATGTTGATGGGACATCTCCGTCCATCTCAGAAGGCTTCACGTGCACACAGTGCCTCTGTATTCAGTGGAAGAGGAATTCATAAGGTGTCCAAAATCAAAGCTTGTTGTTTGTTGTCGGGGGCAAAGAGCTCATGCACAATTGAAAAGAAAGAAAACTTTCCTGTGTGGATCTCTACTGTCCCTTCCTCAAAAATATCTAGCTTAGCATAAAGCACAGGTGTGTGAGCGAAGCCATGAGGTCAGCCTGGTCGTATCAAGTTTGGTGTTGGGGGGGGGGGTATCTTCTTCCTTTGTGCCGAGATCCATTGTCGGCAAAAACTATTAAAAACACAATGGGTGACATCTGCCTTCATCACCATGAACACACACATTGTATTTTATTTTGACTCAAACCCACAAATATGCCACAAATACGCACTAGAGCACCAAATGTGGATTCATCCGCCACTGAAAATAGTCCCCAGAAATTATTTGTATTTCTTGTTTGAGTAACGTTTGTTAAAAACAACAGTGACCAGCTGTTGTAGGAAACAATTGAGCCATTTAAAATATAAATTGAAATATACTTTTGTGAGATGTTTTTAAAGATTGACATCTTCAGCAGGAACCAATGGGCTTGGAGCTGAGAGCCACACCCGGGGCAGAGAAGTCAGGGTATTGACAGATGGACCAACACAGTGTTAGCTTTGGGTCTTTTACGCCTAACACTCCCAGGAATAAAACTGTGGTGGGGAAACACGGAATCGGAAATTGTATTTTATTGTATTGGTCTAAAACACGCATTGAATTTAAAAATTCTGGGATCATTGTGTAGTACAACTTAGTACAACACTGTTCCCAGGCGGCCAAAACACCCCCATTGTCCCTGTCTTCTCTGGAGGCTACAGCCCTTGTTGTAAGCTACAGTTTGAGTGGGTTCGCTAAAAAAGTCTATTACAACAAGGGCTTGAATATTAAAAGAATAAATCAGATTTTTCCTTTTATCACTTTCATCCTGCATTTTCTGTTCCCAACTATCTGGACATGATGTCCTATTGTCTCCATTTAGTCATCCATCCACAGGAAGAAGAATATACCAAACAAAAAAATGGCACAAAGAATGGGGGGGGGGGGTTCTCCTATAACTAAAATGTGGTATAATTACGGTGTCACATCTATTAGTCTTCTTCTACATACAAGATGACATCATTTAAAAACCTGATGACGCGCTGTTGGAGTTCTAGTAGAAGTCAGTTGGATCCAGTTACGGTGGTCAGAAGGATGACAGAGTGGGGGGGCGGGGGCTCCAGTTCCCTTACTTGACCTGGTCAGAAGGGCTCGTAGCTCTGGGACTGGGCAGCAGCGGCACCGGGGACGAGGCCTCGATCAGGGCGGGGTTCAGGATGATCGGCAGGGACATGGGTGGGACCCCCACCTGCAAAGGGGAGGCCAAGGGCTGCAGGATGAGGGGGGACTGGCTCAGGGGGGAGGGAGCCTGGGCGGGGGACGTCGTTAGCGGCACGGGCAAGGGGGGGATCGATGTGGGGACTGGAGAGGAGCGGTCTGATCCTACAAGACAGAGAAGAGTCGTTTTAATACAGTCAGAGATGGATCCACATGTTGCTATACTTATATACAAACACACACACACAGAGTCCACACACAGGACGAAGGCTATTTTGTAGTGTGTGCCTGGGTATCTTCGGGGAAAGATTTGTGTGGGGCGTTCTACATTAATGTATTTGTGGCTGATCCATCTGGTTATGCCAAGAAAAAGAAAAACACACAGAGTACTGCTCAATGGCCGTACCCGACTCAGACGGTAGTCCAATAAATGGGTTCTCTTTCCTAACAAAGACGACGCATTCTCATCTAACGTCTGGCTTACAACAAGTTGTAATACAGTGACATTATATTTGGACTTGTGAAAGAAAGACCTACAAGACCACAGAATAAAACAGAGCAATAGAGGCGTTGCATGAACGTAAGAAAATGAAGACTCGTTTCAAATTATTTAAGATCTAGAACACTTGAATGAATTTAAGACTTTTTAAGGCCTAAAATTTAGATTTTTTTAATTTCAGACTTTTTAAGACCCTCAAATTTAAAAAATATTCATTCATGTATTTATTTAAAAAAAAAAAAAAATCAAAGTTTTCAATAAATCCCAGGATACATCTTTTGGTTATATCACTGTCATGTGACCCAGATGGTGTAAAACTCAAGCACACAGCTCAGAAAAGTAAACCACACCTCCTTTGTTACATGTATATCTGTATATGTATTTTTTTCTTAAATGAACTTAAAACTGAAAATTACCATCACCATTCATACACCTTACCACCTGAGCTAATGTTAGCAATTCATTTTGATTAAATAAAGAACTGGTGATTGCTTAAAAAATACTGTCATTACAATTAATTAATAAACAATTGTTACAGGCCTAGTGACTTGGCTAATTATTACTAGATAGTTATCAAAAGAAGAAATTAATAAGAATTAGAATTAAGTGAAATTCTTTTATTCATACTGGCAAACTGTGGGAGGCAGCTGTGCACGATCACGGAAGGCTTGTATCATGTGGCCGCGCGGCCGGTTTGTCATTACTTAGAATGCCTCCAGATTGCCGCAGCGTGCTGGTTTGGAGTTATTTCCTCTCACGCCATGCGTGGAACGTTCATGCTAGGTAACATTTCTCTGGGTGTGTAGCAGGAAACCTGCAGTGTTACCGTTGGCACTGGCTGGTTGGGGCTCCTGGGGGGATGCTGGCCTGCTGGGGGTCTGTGTGTCTGCAGGGGGGGCTGGGACTGGAGAGGGCGGCTGGGCAGGTGGTGGAGACACCTGAGGGGATGAAGGCTGGCCTGCTGAGGGTGGCGGCTGCACGGGTTCTGCTGGAGGACCGGGTACTGGATCTAAAAGTGAAGATGATTCAGGAGAAACAGTTTCACTACATCATTACATCAAAGCGTTGACCTTCTCAGACCAACATCGTGTTGTCTGGAACATCCAAAGGTGTGAAAGCTGAGAGAGGCCCGCCGTGTACCTGGTATGACAGTCTGTTTGAAGAGCTCCTCCCTCAGGTGAGGCAGGAAGCAGACGATTCGTTCCCAGGTGATTTCCCACAGGTCTGAGTACCCTGTCCTGGAGTCAGCGCTGTGGAAGATCCCTGCTGTGTCCATCACCAGCAGCATGTTCTTCAGAGACTCAGGGATGGCCTCCAACTACACAAACAAATCCAGGTAAGATATATGTATGTGTACAACCGGTATATATAATATAATGATGTATACAAATAATTCACAGGCTGCCAAAACATTAGAGGTTTCTCTATACTTTACATTCTTTCAGTCTCTAAGATACTACTCACCATTGGATCAGATATAATAATGACAGATGAACGACAACATGTAGTGAATGAACCCACAGAGAGAAGAGAAGAATGTATCTACACTGATGAGAGACTAAATAAAGAGTTAATGGTGAGTTTGTAAGGCTGAGTTTAACGTCAATAGCCCACAAAAGACAAAACACTGGAACATGGAAGTATTCCGATGAACCGCTGCTGCACTATTTATTTATACTTTACACATCTTCCCACCATACCTGAACCTATCCTACATCCTGGACTCTGCACGCTATGTATCCTCAACTTTGGCAAACCCCTCAAAATTTTTGCACATCCTGCCTTGATAGAGAGATAGCAATAGATAGGTAGATAGGTAGATAGATAGATAGATAGATAGATAGATAGATAGATAGATAGATAGATAGATAGATAGATAGATAGATAGATAGATACTTTATTAATCCGAAATTGGGAAATTACTGTGTTACAGCAGCAAGTTACAGACATAAAATAACAAAAGATCAAAACTAACACCTACTGAACAAAAAACTTGTACATGTAAAGAATGTACATGTATATACAAATGTACAATAAAATGTACAGTCTACATACATAGTATATTTAACAAAATAAAACATGTATAATATTAAATATGAAGTAACCAGTGTGCAAGTAGCATAATAGTGCAATACTGTAATGTGCTAGGTAATGAGATAGTTATCTAATAGACGTCTAATATATAGGTTAGCGGCAATCCCATCTCAATACTGCATGTTAGTATTAACCCTATCCTCACCAGTAAGTCACTGGATCCTGCGTGCATGTACTTGTCCATGAAATCCAGAATGGTGAGCCAAAGGGCAGCAAAGGTTGGCAGGGACAGCAGAGGAGAGAGGTGTTGCAGGAAAACCTGGACGAGTGGAAACAATCACACATCAGCCACAGCTGCTGCCAGGAAATAATTACAAGCTAAGAGCGTTTAAACACTAATTAAACTGGTTCATTTTTCATCTGATGACCATGACTGACCAGTAACAGGAAACAAGACTAACAGTGAAACAAACACTATTTTCATATAGTATTTATGAATGCCGTTGCCCGGGTTTTTTTCCTGCAAAGTCACAGATTGATTTACGTCAGGTAGACGCCGCTACAGTCACACATTCTGACGGGTCACAGTTTTTGGTGTAACACCTGAAAAGCCTGTGTTAGTGAGTATCCAGCCAGGTAAAAGGTAGTAGGAGATTTCTTCTCTATTGTATTGTCACTTTATTTTTTTATAGTTATGGATATTAACAAAAGCACAAATAAAAGCTAAAAGGGAAAGCAAAGATGAGGGTCAGGCTTTCAACAAATGGAGACAATTAGGAGATTGGAAATGATTCAAAACTGACACCGGATGTGGCTGTACGTCAGTACCCTACATGAAATTACGTCCCCCTTCCATTTAGCGCCCGGTTTTTATTTATCTTCAGTCTGTGTGTGTGTGTGTGTGTGTGTGTGTGTGTCCGCTCATCTTGACCGCTCTTTCTTCAGATACCACTGGTTGTGTGGAACTAGTCGGCCTTCTTACTTTGGAAAAAAACAATCACAAAGAGCAGTGAGACGAGGCTACCACCAGATAAAGAAAGTTGGTTGATGTTCCTTCATGTAAAAACTGAAACTCCATGAGAGCAGCAGGGTGAGGGAGCGGAAAAGGAAAATGGTTGGCATTCCAAATAGCAGGGCATAAATCAGATCATTTACGTCATTTAAAACTTCTATATTGTTTATGAGATTATAAGTGTGTTTTCTTGATTTGCTCGCGGAAAGAATGGACAAGAGGCTGAAAGATCGCTATGGAACGGGAGCTGTATGAACAGCATTAAGACTCCAACGCTTCCCCCTTCTCTAACAATTAAGCACATTGACCATACACGGTCCAGCCATGTCCAGCCCACAATAAAGTTTGTTTTTCTACCTTTATTGCTAAGATATAAGGTTTCAATGGGGCGTACTGCAGTACAATGTTTGGTATACTATAAGACTATTAGTTATATTGTATATCAGTAATGTTCCTAATAATATTATTTGTATTATTGTTTAAAGCTATTGGCCAAACTGTCTATAGTAAATGTTCATTGGATTAAGAGTGACACAATCACAGTCTGAAAGGCCCTTGATGCTGAGTTTTGGTTTGTTATGTTAGATTTTTGCTAATAAGCGTTAAATTTAGCTTAGTAAATCAAATTTAAAAAGTCTCTCGTTTCCTCTTCCGTCCACTTACATCTGTCTTTGTTGACACCCGCCTTGTCTGCAGAGAATGCGGAATACATGGTGGAAATTATTAAAACTTCTTCTTACCATAAAATGACCTAAAACGTAATCGCAATTCATTATTTAATCAGCAAATTATGTTTCCATCAGCGTTTATCGCATACGCCGTTTAACGATTAAGAGAAAACCTGATGAGATCAAACGTCCTAACATTGTGTCGATATTCATGAAATTCAATTGAATTTTGCTGTTTCCATGAGGCCTAAAAGTGAGGATGAAACCATGGCTAGTGACAGACATCCAAATCATCTGCTCATGTGAAAGCATGTGCTGCTTGTTGTTAGGCTGTGCTGCAGTGTGTGTTGCTTTGAACCTTTGAGAGGAGTGTGCAGGCTCTCATCCTGGTCTCCTCCATACCCCCCACATCTGCTGGGCTGATGTTGTCAAGCAGCTTAGTCAGCAGGGGGAAAAGCACCTGCACACGCACACAAAATAAAGAAAGGAATGCAGAAGATTAAATGAGTTGGGTTGTAATATCCAATGTCAGCTCTGTGTAATATATTAAGCTGATAAGAGGATTTTATAGTGAGTGCAGACATGTAGCTTCTTTCTTACCTTATTGAAGCAGGACTCCCACTCAGTTGCATCAAGTGTCTGCAGATCATGGACCAGCAGTGCCCTCTGGAGGTAGGTGAGAGCCTGCATACGAACCTGTCGCCTGGCATCACAGCACAGCCAAGCGATGCCTGGGGTGGGCAACAATAACAACAACTCATGAGCCGTAGTGGAGTTCAAACTGACCTACAGCCTGTTATTCAATCTGGGATGAACTCAAAAACCTGCCAAATAAGCATGTTATTCTCCACTTTTTATCAATCTCTCTTGATCTCCTCAAAATCACTTTAAGAACTTCTTTGTCCCCCTGTCCATCAAAGCCCAGAACAGCATAACAGCCAGTGCATAATTATCAATTATATTGATGAGGCTGCTTACCCTTAGTGCACATGGTATGTACACTATTATGATGACTACTATGTGTTGTACATCGGGCAGTCAGCAATTTTGTTGGCTAATGGCAGTTAATGCATGCAACTTTAGTATGGCCACGCAAAGTGATAACAGTCTGTGTATTGTATGTATGAATGAATGTATACTGCGTTAAATTTACTAAACAGCCAATACAGTTCATCTTTCTCATCTCATCAGAGACATACTGGCAGGAGCAACATTAAGTACATTAACATTTTAATTTATCATCTAACATGATCCCCTAGGTTTAAAAGGTGTAAAACTCCAACAAAAATTTTCATTAAGTTCATAGACAATTGGAAGACAACACAAATGTTAAAAGCTTCATTAAGGTACTAGTTACAAGAACCTTTGTAGTGGGCTGCATGAGGTCTATCTGGTGTATATTGTGACATTTGGACCTACCTTGCAGCAGCGGGCACCAGCAGCTGGTCCACAGAGTCTGGGAGTCGGCCTCGATCTTCCTTCCGGCAGCCTCCCGGTGGCGTTGCTCCTCTGCCCAGGAGCTGTAGATGCTGGCAGCCCGCGTGTGCAGAGTGTGCATCAGGTCTAACAGCTGGAAGGCCACACACACCGACACCAATGTTAACAATCATACAATGTATGGCTTTACTATCTACAATAGAATCTAAATGCAAGGTGTGGAGGGTGGCACAGTCAAGTGAAGCTAAGTGAATACTGGGTCAAGATGGAGACAATTATTAAAGGTCCCATGACATGGCGCTCTTTGGATGCTTTTATATAGACCTTCATGGTCCCCTAATACTGTATCTGAAGTCTCTTTTATATAGACCTTCATGGTCCCCTAATACTGTATCTGAAATCTCTTTATATAGACCTTAGTGGTCCCCTAATACTGTATCTTAAGTCTCTTTTATATAGACCTTAGTGGTCCCTAATACTGTATCTGAAGTCTCTTTTATAGACCTTAGTGGTCTCCTAATACTGTATCTTAAGTCTCTTTTATATAGACCTTAGTGGTCCCTAATACTGTATCTGAAGTCTCTTTTATATAGACCTTAGTGGTCCCTAATACTGTATCTGAAGTCTCTTTTATATAGACCTTAGTGGTCCCCTAATACTGTATCTTAAGTCTCTTTTATATAGACCTTAGTGGTCCCTAATACTGTATCTGAAGTCTCTTTTATATAGACCTTAGTGGTCCCTAATACTGTATCTGAAGTCTCTTTTATAGACCTTAGTGGTCCCTAATACTGTATCTGAAGTCTCTTTTATATAGACCTTAGTGGTCCCTTATACTGTATCTGAAGTCTCTTTTATAGACTTTAGTGATCTCCTGATACTGTATCTGAAGTCTCTTTTATATAGACCTTAGTGGTCCCTAATACTGTATCTGAAGTCTCTTTTATATAGACCTTAGTGGTCTCCTAATACTGTATCTGAAGTCTCTTTTATATAGACCTTAGTGGTCTCCTAATACTGTATCTGAAGTCTCTTTTATATAGACCTTAGTGGTCCCTAATACTGTATCTGAAGTCTCTTTTATATAGACCTTAGTGGTCTCCTAATACTGTATCTGAAGTCTCTTTTATAGACCTTAGTGGTCCCCTAATACTGTATCTGAAGTCTCTTTTATATAGACCTTAGTGGTCTCCTAATACTGTATCTGAAGTCTCTTTTATAGACCTTAGTGGTCCCCTAATACTGTATCTGAAGTCTCTTTTATATAGACCTTAGTGGTCTCCTAATACTGTATCTGAAGTCTCTTTTATATAGACCTTAGTGGTCCCTAATACTGTATCTGAAGTCTCTTTTATATAGACCTTAGTGGTCCCCTAATACTGTATCTGAAGTCTCTTTTATAGACCTTAGTGGTCTCCTAATACTGTATCTGAAGTCTCTTTCCCAAAATTCAGCCAGACAAACTGCCACTTTGCTCGTTTGAAAGCCATGATGTCTCTCTCTCTCGTGGGGGATTCTCTGGGTGGGCAAAGCAGAGAAAGGTGAGGTAACCTTGTCCCTTATGATGTCATAAGGGGCAATATTCCACCTCAGCCTGTCTGAGCTTTCATTTTCTCAAAGGCAGAGCAGGATACCCAGGGCAAATATATTCATATAATAAACTCATATGATGTTAAAGTGAAATTTTCATGCCATGGAACCTTTAAAGTCATATTCGATCCAACCAGGTAACAGGCATTTTGCTGTATTATATATGATAGACATTAAATGATAGAGCTGTAACTTTTGACATCTTTAAGGTATTAGCTCTCAATCAATTACGTTTGCAAACCGTATGAATCAAATTATAAAAAGATGCAGAATTTAAGGCTGCACAATTTATTGCAAAATATGTGTCAACCATTCTGAATCCTCCTGGATCCGTCCTGGCTTACAAGTCATATACAGACTAAAGAAAACAATCTTCGTTTGGTACAGATCCTCACAAAAATTACACTATAATAATTTTCACTTCCTTCAAAGTTAATCATTTTCAATGAATAGATATTGTCCTCATATCATGCAGCCCTAGCAGAATTCCGGTTCACTCTATACTGTCATTACAATTTCTATTAAAGACTAAAGCTTATTTATATATATGCAGCCCTTCGGGTGAGTCACTAATAACTTAAGATTTTTTTTTTTAACAGTTGGAAACTTTTGATAATAGAATAAAAATACTAAAATAAATAATCTATAACTATAAAGACAGGATTCTGTGTGTGTGAGTGAGTGTGTCTGTCATTTGAATATCTCAAGAACCATTCATCGGGCGAGCAGTGTTAAATTTGGATCAATTAAGCCAGATGGTGGCGCTATGACAATGAACTTTTCGTTTTGGCCTGTATCTTCTAAACTTAAGTCTTAGGAACAAACTTGTCTTTGTTCCATGTGACTGCTGTGGGGAAAGCTTCACTAAGCAACATTTTCATTTTGGTCAGAATATAAAGCTACACCTGCACTCAATGTCCATGTGAGAGCCAAATGATTTCCCACAATCCCTGTTTACCCAGCCACTGAAAAGACAGCTAGACTTGCACCGCTATGATCAACAGAAGCTAGAAGGGTCAAGAGTGCTGTTGTACTTACATCCTGACTAACCTGTAATGACACCGTGTGGTAGCTGGCCGGGACACCCTCGTCCTCCTCCTCGTCGCTGTGGGAACGTGACGGACGCTGGCTGGACGCTCTGCTGCCACCTCGCCTCGGGCCACCTCCCCCCTCCTTGTCCCTTCCCCCGGCCTTCTTTCTCATCCGGGACTTGGAGGAGTCATACTTGTGGCCTTTCTTCTTATCGTGGTTGCGGTAACCTGAGGAAGCAAATTATTAAAGAAGAAAAAACCTCCTGTTTAGGATCTAAAACTACAGCTAAAGATTTAAATTTGAAATTGAATGAAATCAGACTTCACTTTTAGACTGACTGAAGCACTGAAAAAGACTCAGTAATAGTGACATTACTTATTATAGTGACAATAATGACAAACATCAAACAAAATATGTTCACTACACACCATACTTACTGGTCTGAGCCACACCCCTAAGTTAAATTGTTTGGGCCATTATCATTTCACAAAAGCTTGTCATGAAAGGATCACACCCTAGATGGCCTGATGCTCCAAACAACCACCGAGCTATGGGCCATTTCCAAAACGTTTTCAATTAATCTTGAAACCACCCTTAACATAACTATATCAAGTCAAACCACAAAAGCTCAATAAAAGGTTTTGCTCTTTCTATTAGTATCTTGTACAGATTAGCGCCATGCCTTTAGCCCAGTGCTTTGATCAACCCATTGCTTTTGTTCGCCTGTGTAAAGCTCGGTTGACAGCATGTATCCGATGGCCTGAAGCATCAGGAGGAAGTGAATAGGTCATCAGCTATGCCAAAGAACAAGTACACCGCTGCCATATCTCAACCTTAATCCTTGTCATACTGTAGATCTCAAACAGCACAAGAGGGATGAATGGAAAAAGGGGAGGAGGGAGTTTTAGGGGCAGATGACAAGAAAGTTGAGAGGGAATGTGGGGGGTGGGGGACATAGCAGACTGAAGGCACAGGGTTGCTGCTATAAACCTGTCAGGTTGTATGATTTTTACAACTGTAGTTAGAATTAAAGGTTTCTATTTGCTGCTACAACAACATTTGACTTTTAGAACAAGCTTTCTCAAATAGTTGTCTGGCCTGGAAAAGACTATATTACTAATTTAATGTGATCGTTTTAGTCAATATCTTATCAATTTTTTTGCCTTTAGTACTTAGTAAATCTAGTCTTTTAATTGAATTTAAACTCCTTTTCATGGGGAAATTACAATTTACACTCTGTTGTTACACACTACACAACGGCCTGAGGCTCGGTGCCTTTTTCAAGAGCACCTTGGCAGTGCCCAGGAGGTGAACTGGCATTTCTCCTGCTAACAGTCCACACGTCGTACTTTGGTCCGTACGGGGACTTGAACCAGCTACCCTCCAGTTCCCAACCCACTTTGCTTCCACCCAATTTTAAATAGCGCCAATGAAATTTAAATTGTTTTTCAATGTCTCACCTCCGTTGAGGCTGGCCTCCACAAACACTCGTATAGCTCGAACACACAGCTCAAAGTTGTCCGGGGTGACGTGGGCGGCATCGCGGACAATGAACGACAGCGTTTCCACACACTTGATGAGAGACTTGGTGTCGTGCTGGCCCAAGTCCTGGCCCAGTGTCAGACTGTACTGGTTGACAAGCGGGTGATTCAACTGAGCTTTAGAGTTGACAAGATGGGTCTTACTAATCTCCAGGTCATCTTTCCCAACCTGAGAAACAATACAAATCACATGAATACAAATATGCATCCGAATTTCATCAAACAACTATACAAACAATACATATTTCTTATGTTAGAGCACCACATTGGTTTATATGTGAATCTGAAGGTGTGTGAAGTGAGTGAGTGAGTGAGTGAGTGAGTGAGTGAGTGAGTGAGTGTATGTATGTGAGTGAGAGAGTGAGTGAGAGTGTGTGTGTGTGTGTGTGTGTGTTGCTGACCACTAGCCATCCACTGCTTGCTACGTCCACATCTGTTGCTGAGCGAGGGATCCTGGTCTTGCTGTGCTCGGTGTAGACCCCGGAGTCAGACGTGTAGCCACGCTCTAAACTCACTTCACTAAGATGAGGCGATGGCAGCTCACTATCTGACTGGGCTCCTGGAGACACAAAGCACACATTTATATAATGTCACTACTTTCTGTTTGTTAAAGCTTTCTTGTGCTCAAAACAGCTTTTACAACAATAGCTTTAAGCAATATGCTAATTTCACAATTTCAAGACATTTTGAAAACCATTAAAAAAACTACATTGATGATCCTTTTGCATAAAATAAAACGTTTTTTGCCGTTTCCTCACTAGAAATGCAGCAGAAATGCACTAGAAAAGGAGGTTTTACACCCAAACCATGTGTCAAACCATATGTAATGTTTAATATGTGCTCATTAGTATAGAAAGACATATTGAACCTGTGTCACTGTCCGGTGTGCTGGAGGTGAGCTGAAAGGAGGCAGGAGGTTTCACCCCTGCTCCGATGCACTCCAGCAGGGAGAAGAGCGTGAACCAGTCGTTTGTACAGTGGATGTTAGCTGCGTTGGTCTTCAGCAGCTCATGGAGGCCATAGGCCACCTCCCTGCTGACCCGGGCCAGGACGGGGGGCTTCATCATTAGGAGGAGACGCAGCGAGAGGAGAACCTGTGGGTGCACATGGAGAGAAGATCAGCCCTGCAATACAAATATGGAGATGTTGCGGTAGTGTGGTAAATTGGCTCTATAGTTCCCCCTTCAAAATTTCAAAAAAGTAGCCCCTGCAGTGCGTTTCATGAAATGAAACGTATGAAATTTGGTAGGCAAATGTATCATGACCAGACTAACAAAAAGCTTCATGGAGCCATAGCCTAAACTCAATCGGAAGTCAGCGATTTTTAATTCACTTTGAATTTTATTGATATTTTGGACCATTTGCAGGCGATATAATTTAACGTACTCCTCCTGAACCGGATTGACTTTTATATATTTTGGTCAGTAAAATCTAGAGACCTTGTCAAACCTAAATATCGAAGCTTTTGTGGTTATCTCCAACGATGCGTGCGTGTCAAGGCGGCAAATTCTCATGTTACGCTGCGAAACAAGAAGAGGTTGCAATACATCGTATTTATCGCCCCGTGCCGCGTGGTCTAAGGGCCCGTTTGTCACTGCTTGCAGCTTTAATTTTATGTAGGATCTTGTACATTCTTTAATTCTATCTTAATTTCAGTGCACTTATAAAAACAAAAACAAGTATATTTGAAAAGGCTAAAATATTGGAGCAGCCTTCAGTTATGAGGAGCATATCCAGTACCATTTGAGTTTGCTTTGATTTTCTTCTAGATGACTAATACACAAGCACTGATCATCTGGTTTCAACATCAGCTCAGCTGAGAACTGGTGAGGTGAAACAAAACAATTACTCAACACTAAATCTAACTGATTCTGTAAAAAAATATCTAATTCTAACATTTTTACTCACATTTTGTACTACTTTCTCCCTTACATTTTTGTCTTTATTAACTCAGTATATTTTAACGCCCACAGTCCATGGTCACAAACATTACAAATACTCTTCCACCAGTTAACATTAAAATTAATAAATCAATCTGAAATATGTGAGAAAGAGGTTTGTATAATTGTGTGGAAGATGTTTGCGGTATTTTCATGAACACATGTCTTGACATGCATCTTGAATATTCCTTTCGGTCCACCAGTCACATCATTTGATTTAAAATGGCATGTGACTGAATGAAAAAGATAGATTCCCACTTTAATGCCTCATGAACATTTTGAAAGAATTTTGTAAACTTGATCTTATGTTGTTATAAAAGGTCAAACTGTTTTTTACATACAAACAATACAAACGAACAAAAAAGGATGTGGAGATTCAAGTGAGTATTACATCATGGAGTTTAATGTAGGTCACCCACCTAAAGAGGTCAGGTCAGCATTACATTTCTCTCCTTATCAGAATAAATCTCACAGTCTCTGTTTAGACACAATGGAGGAGTTTTCATGATATTAGTGTTCTAACTGGGAAAGTAGGGCAGCCACCTAAGGCAATCCAGTGCAATAAGAATTACCTTTGAAAGCCTCATTACATTATACTGTAGGTCATCAATGTGAATACGATAGCATGACTCACCCCTATCGTCCGAACTAATAATCTAATTAACGAAACAAGATACAATTACTTTGCCATTAAAAACAAGGCTGTGTATTGGGCTACTGTCGGGCCTCGAATTCTGATAAGCTGTAGGTCAAGGGTGGGCTCGAGTCTGACATATCGGGCCGGGGCCGGGCTAGGGCCAACATTTTAAGCCTGTGCAGGGCTCTAGTCAATGTGCTGGTCAAGGACATTAACAAGACACAACGCCAACCAGCTGTTTGGATTTAGGCTGACCTTTCAGTCTCACCGCTGTGACAATCTGCCGACCTGAGATGATGATCTCAACTGCAGCGTTTGTGTCCCGGTATGTGTGTGTGTGTATGGTGTACCTGAGAGCTAACGTCTTCTCGTCGTAGCAGGCGGATTGCGAGTCGAAGGAGTCCCACCACAGCCCTCTCCACCAGGAAGCAGCTCTCGTTGGGGTGGACGCAGAGATGGCAGAGATGGTCTCGCACTGTCTGCCACACACATGATACACGGTCTCTACACACGCAAACGCACACACACACGCACACACACAAAGAGATGTTCATTGTGTTAAGGCCCTGAAACACCAACCGAAGTCAGACCGTTGGCAGAAAAGGCCGTTGGACTGACAGCCTCCCCGAGTGCCTCAGAACACACCGAAATGACGCCGACTGCCGACGATTGGACAAGGCGTCACGTGGGTCTGGTTTCTCCGGAAATTCAAAGCCAGACTGTCACTTATTTTACTAAAATAGATCCCCGAAACGTGTTCCTGGAAATATTTTAAGGAGAAATCGGCCGTGCAGCTGCTGAATCTGTCTACATCTCAGATCCACAAAGGTCAGTTTAAAAGATTTTCCTCAGATTTTGAGAGACTCTAGTCCCGCTCATACCGCTTGTCATTTCCGGGTTAGCTCTCCACCAATCAGATTGGTCATTTGAGTCCGACTGCCAGCAGTGATTGCCTTTCGACTGAGCGTGTCAGATCGGCCAAAATGAAGGCCGGCCCCCTGATGGACGGCAGCACGGAACACACCAAACGGACTCGAGTCCCCGACCTCGCCAGACCCGATTATCGGGTTGGTGTGTCAGCGCCTTTAGAAAAACTTAGACAAGCGCCCGGGTAGCTCAGTTGCTAGAGCACATGTCCATGTGTAGAGGTTTATACCTCAATGTAGAGGGTCAGGGTTTGAATCCGACCTGTGGCAGTGTCCTGCATGTCTTCGCCTCTCTCTCACCTTTCATATCTATACTGTCTGATGATTAAGGAAAACCCCAAAAAATAACAGGACAATTCATTTGTCTGTGCTGTGAAATGGGGCTGCACCACATGAAGAAAAGATCTAATTGTAATTATTTTGACTGATATTACAATAAGATTTACAATATTAGAGGGAATGATCATTTTCTTATAATTTTTCTCATTTTCATTGAGAAATAATAAAATAAAAACTAAATTGATAAGGGTGTAATTTACAGTCTGTAGAACCATTACCATTTGTAGGCCGGGAATCTCTGCAGTACAACAATACCTCATTCTGGATGGTTTGACACATTTTGTCTCCCCCATGTGATTTAGATATTGCCCTAGACTAGTCCATAACGCGATTTCAATAAAATAGCGATTAATTGTGCAGCCCTACAGTGAAGGTATTAATGACAGATTCTCCTTCCTACCGGTTCTCCAAAATGATCCGCAGCAACATCTCCAAGCAGAAGGCAGCATCCTCTTCATCATACGTCTCTTCATCTGGGGTGACTGATATCAGAGCCTGAATAAGAGAAGGGGGGTGGGTTTTATTGTCTGTGTGACTGATTGAACCGTGATTTATCCAAACTAGCCAACAAGCACGTTGAACAAAAACTTCTACCCCTGCAGTTAAAATCAATACATAGCAAGACAAGTATGAGCTACATACTGTTAAGGTTGACAAGAAATGTTGGTAAGAAATAATAATAATAACCTTCATTAGCTCCTGCAGAGACTCCAGCTGTAAAAATTTACTTTCTGTGATCAGCTTTTCAGGGTCACATTGCTAGAAAGAGAGAAACAGAAAGGTGATGTCAACACACTTCATACAGCGAAAGCTATCTGAATGGGTGAAGTCATTGAAGAAATAACGCAGTCATTAAAATAAACCACAATCAATGCTTTATTGAAAAATAGAAGGGAATGCATTAATTTATGGGTTAGCTATGAAGATTCCTGTAGAGAAAAACATTAAGTCAAGTTTCCGTCTTGTGGAGAAAAGTAATCCTGTCAAATGGTGGCTTTAGCAAGACGCTTCGGAACTACTCAAGGGCTCATAAACTGATAAATACAGGTGAAGATATTAATGGTGAAGAAAATAATTTCTGGGTGTGTTTAGTAAAGCATGAAATAAGGCAAGACCACAAACACTATATTGTATTAATGTAAAGAGTGATGATACGGCAAGAAACATGAGGCCTCTAATAATAACTATCTATTGGCTATTACATAGTAATTAATGTGCATGTGAGTACAATGCTATAACGTATGTTTTATTATACTACATCATAAATCACAACTTGAAATGTTGTGTAACTGAGTAGTACCTTTATGCAGAGGATGGCGGCCTGCTTGGCCTCTTGGTTTTCCGTGGAGGGTCCTCTGAGTCCTGACTGCTCGGCGCCACTTAACGTCAACCAGTTGACAAAACTCAACACTGCCGACTCACCCCTGACATGCAACAAAGGAGACATTCAAGTTTGACTTTGGGCATCTTGGTCAGGTTGTATAAAATACATGTGTCCTTACTACAGAAAGATGGTCTCTTCTTCTGGACATAAAGAGTGCTTTATGAAAACATTTGAAAGGAACATGGCTGGGGTGATAACACACCTACTTACTAGTTCCTTTAGTTACTCCACTACATTCATCTGACAGCTACAGCTTAGTTACTTTAGTTACTAGTTACTTTCCACATTAAGATTGCTGCACACTAAACACATGTAGTTTATAACCTGATGTTTTATTATAAAGTAACCTAGCAACAATATAACGGCCTTCAGGTCCAGCTGAGATGATGAGACCATTAAGCACACAGCTGGGTGGATGCTTTACTCTTTCTACAATGGGAGGAGAGTTCTTTACTTTGAATACTTTAACTACATTTTCCTGATGATACTTACAGATTTTTACTGTTTTACACTTTCCATGCAGGACTATTACTTGTAACAGAGTATTTTTTACAGTGTGGTATTAGTACTTAAGTAAAGGATCTGAATACTACTTCCACCACTGTAACACACACACCATGATTGTCGCTATACTTGAAAACATATCACACTGGGATACCTTGCCAACATGTTCCTATTAGCGTCTAATGTGAATATATCAACAGATTTGTGCATACCGATTTGACGGCGTTTCCTCTCTTTGAAGAGAAATTTTCCCATTTGGCTCCACGAAGTCCTCCACCTGAGGCAACAAGCATAGTGTTTGAGCAGTGAACAGTAGATGGCAGCAGAACAGCAGGATGCAGAGACAGAAACTAGATCCCACAGACTGGATCTGAAGTTTGATCAACAAGCAGACATCATCCAATCACTGACACAATGGCACACAGTGTTTAGAGTTTACGAGTCCTGACCTCCACCATGGCTTTGGGCAGCAGCTCGGCTCTGAACAGCTGTAGCATGGAGTCCATGATGTTCTTCCAGCCCTCCCTCAGGATGTTGCCGTGCCGATGGGCAAGGTCAAACACCGTCTTGGCTGCTGTCTGTGCCTTATTATTGCTGCCAAACACTGTAGGAAGGTTTTCCACAGACTGCACGGAGAGGGGACACAGTATTCACATGTCTTTACTAACATGATTTGGCTGATTTAGGTATACGAGAACATTTTGATTACATACACTACATAATTTCTTTCATTCATTCATTTACAGTAGATGTTAGTTATGTAGATCATCTGTATTGTCCCAGGAGGAGCCTGCACATTAGCGTGTCTAGAAATGGCCCCCAGATAAAAAGTATTTACTGTCATTATCGGGTGTAAACTCTAAATTGTCATTTCAACACAGGCACTTGCCTTGTACAGCTGAAAGAGGTTTTGCTGCATCAGTATTTGGAAATGGCTAAATGAATAAAAAAGCATGAAAGAGTGTTTCTTAACTACAGGTTCCCTTTGTTGTTGTTTCTATTTTACTACAAGAAAAACCTTTTTTTAAATATTATGTAAGAACATCCATTAATGCTCTAACAACATAAGCTACAAAAAAACAGAAGGGCAACTTGTGGCCCTGAAGTGTAATTTTTCTCACTCTCTTGGAATTCTCACTTTTAATTCTACAAACACGCACATTTTTATATATGTAAGTATTTATATTAGGGTATTATGATATTCTTGACCAAATACCTCAATATCGATACCGCAACGATATTGTAGTGTTGACTATTGGTGCTTTCACAAAATATTTACACAATGAGATTTTTGCTAATCATCGGTAATGTGGAGATAATGACTGAGTGGGTAAAGGCAAATAATAGAACAGTTACAACAGTGTGGTAAGTTCAGAAAATGACACCTTTACTGTAATGCAGCCTTCACCAGGAAAAGACACCACTTATGCCATATTATGATATTACAATATACCAAAATCTATTTATATCTATATATAATATCTAGTTTCTTATCACAATATTAATATAATATTGATATATTACCCATGTCAAATTCATATCAATATTAAACCAAATTAAATGACAGCATATTCAATCTTTCAGACAGATGTTACAGTTACCAGATTTTTAAACATATGGGCTCAAACTGTAATCAAAACAACTCATTATTCTAACCTCATGATGTGTACCACTGTCTTTTTGTAGTACAGGATAGGATCCTGTCTTGTAGTGTATGTGGAAAAAATAACATTTTACTGCACTATGTTTAAATGTGAAGAATGAAGTTGGATATAACGGTAAAACAAACTGGACCACATTAGTACAACACGAAAGGGCCTCACCTCACTGCTCAGGGTGGTGAACTTGCAGAGGGAGATGATCAAATTGTCGAAAACGTCACTGAAGCCATAGTGAGCCGCTATCATTGCGCATTTCCTGCAATGACAGAAACACATATGAGTTTACACCTTAAAATCTCACAGAACACCTAAAACAGCCAATAACATATATCCACCCGTCTTAAATCTCAGACGCTCACTTCTCGGACCAATCTGCAATGACGCAACTTAAACACCCTTAAGAAAGTCCTGAACTATTCAAACCAGCCATTGTGGATGTAAAAGTATTAATGTTTCATCAACAGCATAGAGTTTTCTGTGGATACTTGAGAAGAAATGTGACCATGCTTCGAGGAGAGCCAAGGCGTTAGAAGCAGAGACCAATGACAGCCTAGGTAGTGCGGTGTTCATCTTAGCAGGAAAAGTCAGATTCAGTTAAATACAGAACAGTTAAACTGACAACATGGGCGATATGAAGGCTGTTCATATGGCTGTAAAAGGTAAATGGACAGCACTTCTATACCTTTATACACAGGCATACACACACACACACACACACACACACACACACACACACACACACACACACACACACACACACACACACACACACACACACACACAGTGTAGGCATCGAATCACACTACCTCCTGAGCCACAGTGGCCCAAAACTGTTAAATCCTTATTTCCTGTTGCACCGCTCAAGCTTCTGACTGTTTTGAACGTACCTGAAGCCAGTGATGGCCTTCTGGATGATGTTGTCGTCCAGGCTCTTGTCAAAGACGTAGGAGAGGGCAGCAATGGTTGGGCCCCAGGTCATGGTGAACAGGTCATGGTCGTAGCTGCCGGCTGGCAGGTGGAGGAAGACCCCTTCAGGTGTGGCGCCGCGGTGGAGCAACACACTCCATACATAGTTGTCCTTCACTAACCCGGTCTGCTCATCTGGCATCACGATCTCCTCGTTCCTACAGAGGAAAACCATGGCAGCTGTAACACCAACTCATTCATGCCAGCTAATAAATCAAGGCTCTGGAAAAAGCTAGTAGGAGAACCTTTGTCAAATCTTATTAATAGATCATTGGGTCTTACATTCAGGAATACAAACATTGTTTGTCTAAACACAAGCAGTCGTAAAAGAACTTGCCTTTGCCAAAAGTTTGAATCAGGAACAATCTGATAAATACCAGGATTATGAACATGACAGCTTTTAGTACTTGACAGCAGAGCTGAAACAATTTGTCTATTTATGGATTGGCACAAAATGTATCTGCACAATTGGGATAATCCATTAATCATTTGAGTTATTTATTTAGTTAAATTGCCAAACATTCTCCAAGATGAAGCGTGGCTATCCTCGGTAATATATTTATATTATAAATATGTCTCAGTTTCGGACTGTTGGTTGGATAAAACAAACAATCTTAAAGGTTGTGTGATGGCAGCTTACTTGATAGCATTGTAGATATCCTCCAACATGTCCTGGTCAAAGTCTTTGTTTCCATTTACCCCCTTTAGATTTTTCTTGAATTGCTGGTTAAAGAAAACAGTGCAGTTAGCTGTGGAATAATCAGCATTTTTTTCCTTGGCAAAAACTTTATTCAAACACCTCACATAGAAAAATGGACTGTCATTTCTCCGCCATTAATGTGTCAGTCAACGCATCTCAACGCAGGAGCTTATCTTAGACACCCAAGCCTCTGGCATTCAGTGCTTTGTTCACTGTGCATCCAGCAACCAACAATTAAAAGGGCTTTGTGTGGAAACACACTCGCTATGTGTTACTTAATATGCTTTAGTTGCAGCGTTAGGAAAACAGGGATTAAAGCCAAGAGCCTCCTGTAAATAAACATAACCACCCTGCGATGACTGACGCCCTCAAGGCTAGGCTTTATGTCTCGACTACACATGGTTAGTGCTTCTGACAGGTAAGAGGAGGGGAAACAGGAGCTTCTCTGCAGGGACACACAGAGAAATAAACAGCAGCAGAACGAGCCAGAGAAAGCAGGAAGCTACCGAGGATCAGACCTCTATAATCTATTTCTATCTGTCCTTATATTCTTATATGAGGGACTCACACATGTAGTCTCTCTCTATCAGAGAGCAGCACTGGGAGCAGCCACACAGGCTGTAAAATAAAGCAGCATGCTGTATTTTTTATGGATAAAAATGAATATACAATTGACCTAACCTGTACCTCACTGACCACATGTCAACTTATTGTCAGATCCTTGCGCGTAGAATCAGATTTATACAGTGATGCTAGGTATAGCTTTCCCTTTTCAAAAATAACCCCACTGCCAACACATGCTGCGGTGGACACTACACATTGCGAGCTGCTAAGTAACTGAAGTGCTAGGCGCCACTTTTATTGGCTGTCTCCAAACTATTGTGTGGAAGCCTCTGCCTGTTGTCTAAGCCTGGAGGTCAACAGGCCTTCTTCATCACACTGCAGCTGACCTTTTGGGAATGTGTAGGGATAATTTAAACAACATACAACACCAGCTGTGTAATGAGCTGTATGACTCGCCTCAAGAAAGATCATTTCTACAAAGTATGTGTACATAAAAGAGAGCCAAGCAAGTGCTTGCTATTGTTTGTCAGTGAGAGTGGCCCACCCACAAACTGGCCACGAGCTGCCCCAGAGTGGCTGTTTAGTCTTCAGCTACTGTCAATCAAAGACAGAAAAAACACAGACAGAGACAGCAGATGAAGAGAGTGAGCAGCTCCGTCTCACACGCTGTTACTCTACCAACTGAAGTTAGCTGCATTCAATAACTTCTTCTGTGTTTTTCGCTGTGGCGGCCGCGATAGAGTTACCAGCGGAAACACCGGTAAAAATTCAGGTTTGCCTCTCATGCTTAACAATATCCAGCTGTGTTAATAATGACAAATGTCAGAAGTGTGGACCGGCGCTGTGTGGCAGGGCTGCGTGGAGAGTAAGAGGAGAGAGAGGAGAGATCCAACACAGGCACAGCTTTACAGAAGAAATGGGTCATGTAACGCAACATTAAACCATATCCATATAAATAACATTGCAGAAGATGCGATGACATTAGGTGCATCGGTGCGACCTAGAGGAAAAATATTACCCGCGCCCCAGAGAGACACTAGCTAGCACCGACTAGCACTGGTCATTGCTGTCGTCTGAAAAACACAGACGGGACAAAATGTTGCATTTACTGGTAAACTGGTAATCCTTGTGACGGACGTATAACCGACTATCTGTCGAATTTTCCTCCCTTTTCCATCTAGAAACTAAGCTGCGCGGTGCAGAGAACAACTCTGACTGGCTCATGATTAGACAGTGGGTTACGGAGCGGTAGATTGGCTTTGCAAAAAAAACGGAGCGTTCTTTGAAATGACGCATTAAAAAATAATCGCTCGATCACGCAAATTTGATTGTGGGAAGTCAAAATCGTGATCGTGATTGAAATTTGATTAATTGTGCAGCCCTACCAGAGACACTAAATAACAAACACAAAATTCTTTTCATAATATGGGCACTTTAAAGTTTTAATAGGGGCTACTTGTTGAGTAGAAAGGACCTCCACAGGAAAGTGAGAGAGAGAGAGAGAGAGAGAGAGAGAGAGAGAGATCACTCACCTCTATAGTCATGGGGATATTCTGCTTGCGGACATTGTGGTTATGCTGGTCAGTGTTGAGCATTATGACAGCGTAGGCCAAGGCAAAGCCAGCATCGTTGGTCATGAAAGGAGAGCCGTTCACTTTCTACAAACACACACATACAGTACACACAATATGACACACAATAAACAGCAAACAGCACATCAACTGAGGCTCAACGCAATGTTTTTTTTTTAACCAAACACCAGTGGAAGGTAGGCCTGTAACAATTATTATTTGTCTAATCGCAATCAGCGTTATTTTGTTTAATCACAATTAATTGCTTACATTAGCAAGGTCCTAAGGTGCATGATTGGTGACGGTAATTTTCAGTTTTTTGTTCCTTTAAGATTAAAAAATAAAAAATAAAGAAAAGTTTTAGGATAATAAAGAGTGGTTTACTTCATAGGCTGTGTACTTGTGCTATTACTTGTGAAATTTAACCAAAATATATCTCCTGGGATTCATTCAAAACTTTAAAAGTGCACTAAGCGATGTCATGCATGTTTTAGGCTACATCTGTCACATACAGAAACATCTCCTCACTATCTGCTAGCTGCCTGTCCCCAGAACACACTGTAAAAAACATCTCCTCACTATCTGCTAGCTGCCTGTCCCCAGAACACACTGTAAAAAACATCTCCTCACTATCTGCTAGCTGTCCCCTGAACACACTGTAAAAAACATCTTCTCACTATCTGCTAGCTGCCTGTCCCCTGAACACACTGTAAAAAACATCTTCTCACTATCTGCTAGCTGCCTGTCCCCAGAATACACTGTAAAAAACATCTCCTCACTATCTGCTAGCTACCTGTCCCCAGAACACACTGTAAAAAACATCTCCTCACCATCTGCTAGCTGCCAGTCCCCTGAACACACTGTAAAAAACATCTCCTCACTATCTGCTAGCTGCCTGTCCCCAGAACACACTGTAAAAAACATCTCCTCACTACCTGCTAGCTGACTGTCCCCAGAACACACTGTAAAAAACATATCCTCACTACCTGCTAGCTGACTGTCCCCAGAACACACTGTAAAAAACATCTCCTCACTATCTGCTAGCTGCCTGTCCCCAGAACACACTGTAAAAAACATCTCACTATCTGCTAGCTGCCTGTCCCCAGAACACACTGTAAAAAACATCTTCTCACTATCTGCTAGCTGCCTGTCCCCTGAACACACTGTAAAAAACATCTTCTCACTATCTGCTAGCTGCCTGTCCCCAGAATACACTGTAAAAAACATCTCCTCACTATCTGCTAGCTACCTGTCCCCAGAACACACTGTAAAAAACATCTCCTCACCATCTGCTAGCTGCCAGTCCCCTGAACACACTGTAAAAAACATCTCCTCACTATCTGCTAGCTGCCTGTCCCCAGAACACACTGTAAAAAACATCTCCTCACTACCTGCTAGCTGACTGTCCCCAGAACACACTGTAAAAAACATATCCTCACTACCTGCTAGCTGACTGTCCCCAGAACACACTGTAAAAAACATCTCCTCACTATCTGCTAGCTGCCTGTCCCCAGAACACACTGTAAAAACATCTCACTATCTGCTAGCTGCCTGTCCCCAGAACACACTGTAAAAAACATCTCCTCACTATCTGCTAGCTGCCTGTCCCCAGAACACACTGTAAAAAACATCTCCTCACTATCTGCTAGCTGCCTGTCCCCAGAACACACTGTAAAAAACATCTCCTCACTATCTGCTAGCTGCCTGTCCCCAGAACACACTGTAAAAAACATCTCCTCTCTATCTGCTAGCTGCCTGTCCCCTGAACACACTGTAAAAAACATCTCACTATCTGCTAGCTGCCTGTCCCCAGAACACACTGTAAAAAACATCTCCTCACTATCTGCTAGCTGCCTGTCCCCAGAACACACTGTAAAAACATCTCCTCACTACCTGCTAGCTGCCTGTCCCCAGAACACACTGTAAAAAACATCTCCTCACTACCTGCTAGCTGCCTGTCCCCAGAACACACTGTAAAAAACATCTCCTCACTACCTACTAGCTGCCTGTCCCCAGAACACACTGTAAAAAACATCTCCTCACTATCTGCTAGCTGCCTGTCCCCTGAACACACTGTAAAAAACATCTCCTCACTACCTGCTAGCTGCCTGTCCCCTGAACACACTGTAAAAAACATCTCCTCACTATCTGCTAGCTGCCTGTCCCCTGAACACACTGTAAAAAACATCTCCTCACTATCTGCTAGCTGCCTGTCCCCAGAACACACTGTAAAAAACATCTCCTCACTACCTGCTAGCTGCCTGTCCCCTGAACACACTGTAAAAAACATCTCCTCACTATCTGCTAGCTGCCTGTCCCCTGAACACACTGTAAAAAACATCTCCTCACTACCTGCTAGCTGCCTGTCCCCAGAACACACTGTAAAAAACATCTCCTCACTACCTACTAGCTGCCTGTCCCCAGAACACACTGTAAAAAACATCTCCTCACTATCTGCTAGCTGCCTGTCCCCTGAACACACTGTAAAAAACATCTCCTCACTACCTGCTAGCTGCCTGTCCCCAGGGTCTACAAACGGCAACAAAAACAAACTGTGCCCACCTGCACCACGAGGCATACACAAACAGTGTTCCATCATTCCAGCCAATAACAAACAAGCAGGATTTGGAAATGGGGGTAAGCACAGAAGGGAGGGGGAGGGGACGGGAAGGGGGGAGGGAGGAGAAAGCTAGTCTTGTTTTAATTGAAAATACTTTGAACGTCAACAAGATTTAATGTCACGCAACATTGCTTAGAGCACCTTTAATTTGTTTTAAAAAATAAATACATGAATTAATATTTTTAAATTTGACTGAAAGATTCTGAGATAATTAATTGTACAGAAAAAATTGTACAGCTCTAGTGGAGGGACTGTTTTACTGTGTATTAGTTAAGAGGATCTACATTTATATCTAATCTGAATCTCACCTTGCACATCCTGCTGCTATTCCAGCGAGCCCATAGAGTGGAAAAGTCATTTACAGAGTCACTGCCTAAAATGACTCATCGACTCGTTCAAGGCCACTATTTGTGTGTATGTGGTCAGCCTAAGAAAAGGACATTACTACAAATAGTTTCCAGGTCACATGGCTCCTTCTGCTATTTTGAGAAGTCAAATGTTCCGCCAGTGGAGTTTGCCCATCATTGCATATGTGTGTGTCTGTGTTAACACTTATGTCATCCTACTACTATAACCCGGAGGGTCAATCATGAGATAGTGTTCAAGTCACATTTTCACCACGTTGAAACATTTACATGATGACAATACAGCATCGAGACTATAAATGGGACATAGAAACTCATTTAGACGCAAATAATGACTCCCATAGGCTTTTAATCCCTTATTATCACACTAAGGTGTGTAGGCCAACAGTATTCATCCATTCATATGTGTAAAATATCAGAAATAAAATTGAAACTAATCACACTTTCTGTCTGAGTATAAAGTTGTGTCCCGACACGGGATTCCCATGTGTGCGCTATATGCTAGAATAATAATCAGGAATTTTATTTATGTGATTCATTTAAACAAAACACTAATTTTTAATTTCTAAATTGGAATATTTTTAAAGGTTGGTGTGGATGTGCGTGATTTAATTTATTTGACAGGGACAGTGTACATTAATTAACATTGCTGTAAATGCACCATAATTAGCCAAAAGGCTATTTTTCATCTGTTGTCCCTGGACAGATCTTAAAATTGTCTACCTAAAAAACAATAAGAGGATTACAGTCAACAATACAAATTTAAAAAGTAAATTAGATACAACTCTTCAAATCCCATTGAAAAATACAGTGCACAAGTTTGCTATAATACAGACATTAGGGTTAATAAAAAAAAATAATAATCAGATGGAAGGTTTGTTGTTGACTGTTGAACTGAATGGAAGAGATGGTGAGACAAATATACTGTAAATCCCAGGGAGTTGTGTCAACTGAACAACATATGAGCATCACATCTAGTGACAGCATGAAATATCTTTCTAAAAATGGAAAGCAAAATGGCACATTTTACACTGCTAAGAGTATATCAGTTTTGTGTGGGTTTAAGCCTTTAGATAGACTAACTGGCTGTGAATGGTGAGGGGGGGCTGCGTGCATGTCTGTCCTTACTGCTATAGAGATGGAGAGTGATGACACATAAGGGTCTATCAGCCAAACAAAAGGATACCTGTTTAAGTACCGTTGAGCCACTGTTTAGGTACCATTGAGGTACCGTTGAGGCCCTGTTTAGGTACTGTTGAGCCACTGTTTAGGTACTTTTAAAAAGTGGCGTTTTAGTATTGGTATTGGAAAAAACGATACCCAAGACGACCCCTAAAGTGCCTGGCAATGCTAGTGTTAATATCAATGTCAAAATGCTGCAGATACATTATAATAAAGACTTATTCAGACATTTGTTCAGAAGTTGAGTACATGTGCCTTACATGCCAGTTGTCGGTGAATGTTTCGAGGAGTCTCTGGATGACTGGAGCCTCTCCAGGCAGTCTGAAGGCCTCCAGGTAGAGCCGCAGGGCCTCATCAATACGAAGTCCCTGGAAAGTGAATGTGCTGCAAAGAAAGATTCACATTATATGAACAACCTTAAATGTTTTAACACTTTAGGCATTATTTATTACACACATCACACACACCCTTGCTTCACAGGAACCTAAACCTCTACACCCTCAAATACATTTGAAGCGTTTTCACACCTATAGTTTGTTTGTTTGGGTCAGAACCAGTTGTAAGCTTGGAGTGATTTCCCCTTGGTTTGGTTTGGTTTCACACAGGGAAAAATCCAGCGTATTAAAATGCATCATTACAAACCACAAAGAACGTTCACTCCTCTTATTGGTTGGATGTGTCCGGGCGGGAGTAAGAAATTAAATTTAGGAAGAAAGTCCTGTGTGGACTAGTGCATCTTTTTGCATCTCTATGGTAAAAGCTGCTTATTTTATGTAAATTATCAGACATTGTTTCGCGGTCACCAAGACTTTTCTCGGCTCTGCCGGGGTCTGTCTCCAACTTTAGCGGCGGCTGGTTGGACCACGGAGATACGAGTGACGGACGGCAAGCTTGACTGTAGTCTGTTTCTGTGAGAGAAACACTGGTAGCTGCTAAGGTTTGCTGCTCTCTGCCCTGACTCAAGGGCACATTAGCTCAGACTTAGTATACTGTACACAGTTGGTGCAGTTCGAGGTCGGATCACGTTCTCACCATAAAAAAGCGTTCCAGAGTTGGATTGAAAGCGTACCAGGACCGCATCATCGAGCAGGTTTCAGTACGCTTGATTGGTCTGCTTTTGGTGCACACCCGAGTGTGATTGCCGCGTTCGCCCCTGCCCAAGCGAACCGCGCCAGCGGGGCAAACTAACTGTAGTGCAATTCAACCAAACTAAATGAGGCAGGTGCAAAAGCCCCCTTAAATGATCAACAAAGGACAAATGAAAGTTCACCCTACTTTACAAAGCTGTCCAGGAGTTCCATGTTCTTGCGATCACTGATGTACTCTCCGATCATCTTTTTGTCCAGTCGGGGGTTTTCTCGGAGCCACTGGGCCACCTGGTTGTTGTCTATGGGGTTACTGAGGAGGCCTTTTTCCTGCAGAAACTGGATGCCCTTCTTGGGCTTCTGGTTAAACTGCTCTGTGCCTGTGATCAGCAGCTGGAATCATGATGAAAAAAGGCAATTTTAAGGTGTAGTGGTAGATTTATAACTGGCTGTGGATGTGTAATGTTGCAACTAAACCAGATCAATCAATACCACTCACCTTTTTCTTCGTTCTGATGTCCATCAACTCTTGAGAATCAGGTAAACATGAGGAGAAACGTTGAGGCTTTTTCAGGGCTCTCTTTTCAGCTGGATGAAGACATGAAACCTGATATCAGCTTCCATCCCAATGCTTAGGAAGACTTTAAAGTAAAACAGTGTGTAAGGTCCAAGTCTCACCAGTTTCATTGTCTCCTTGATCCTGCCTACCCAGAATCATCTTCTCTGCCATCAGATGACCACTGGTTGGTGGGCACGCTGGTGAATCCTCAGCTTGTGGAAGACTTACGCCATTCATACTGGCCAGCCTATTGAGGTCTGAGGACAAAATAAAACAACTGTCGACCAAGAGCTTTTAATTTTGCAGATTCTAACAGGCAAATATATCCATAAAGTCCCAGTTTGATGTGTGCAAGGGTGTGTGTACCAGGGGTAGTGTCTGTTGAGTTTAGGGTTGAACCTTCTCCCTCTGCCAGCAGGGTATCTGACTGGTCTTGTTGAGCAGTGCTGTTGAGCACCTTGGCCTGGCAGTGGGCTTCAGTGCTGTCAATCACTGTGAGCAGAGCCTCCAGTGACAGGAGGTGGGTGGTGTACAGCTGCCCCGACACTGGGAATGCATTCTGTAGCCAGAGGCGAAAAAAAATGTTTTTCCAACAAAATATTGGAATTCATTCAACATAAAACGATGATGAGAGGCATAAACAGGCGCAACGAGAGAAGGCAATTGACGCCTTTATTAGTTCAAGGCTGGATTATTGTTATGCCCTTACTTGTACAGAATGCAGCTGATGGCTTTTAACAAATACCTCCAGACTTGCACACATTACCCCCATTCTCTACAAGCTTCATTGGCTCCCTCTGTGTTTTAGAATCAATTTTATGATTTGAATGTTTGATTTCAAGGCCTTAAATGGCTTGGCGGTCGAGAATGAATTTGAGATGTTAATCCTTTGCAACACACCAGGTCATTGCGGTCATCAAATCAACTGGTTTTCAAAGTCCCAAGATCAAGGTACAAATTGTGGGGTGATCGCGCCCTCGCAGTTGTTGCCCCAAAACTTTGGAATAGGTATCCTCCTGTAGCTCTTTTTTAGATCAAAACTCTAAACTTATTTATATAGAGTTACTTTTAATACATAGTAGTGGTGTGAGATTTTCCCTCTCCTCATCATGATTTTATGTTATTTGTTCAGATTTTACTGTAATCTAAGTTTTATTCTTTTTATTGTGTGTAATAAATTGTATATAATGTTTTATCCTTGTCCTTGATGTAAAGCACTTTAGACCTGCTGATTAATGTAAAGTGCTATGTAAATACATGATTGATACAATTAAATTCAAGACTTTTTATCTAACTTTAACATCTACGCCCATTTTAGGGAACCAAATAAATGTTTCTAAAGACTTCTAACCTGCAGATATCCATCAAATCAGTGGTGAAGAACACTATCTTTCAAAAAGACGTAAAAAAAAATATCGGACGCCCTGATGGCTCCGTTGGTGGAGCTGGTGCCCATGTGTAGAGGTTTGCTCCTCGACGCAGCGGGTCTGGGTTTGACTCTGACCTGAGGCCCTTTGCTGCATGTCATTCCCCCCTCAATCCCCTTTCACTTCTTCAGCTGTCCTGTCATTAAAGGCCTAATATGCCCAAAAAAATCATCCTAAAAAACAAAACAAAATTGTGGTAGAATACATGTAGTTACTTACCGGTCAATTACTAAAAATGAAAAAGGGCAAAAAAAGCACTTTGACTGACATTTGGTCTATTCAACAATTACTTCCACAGTCTTGTACAACAACGGATTTAAGATGTTTTAAATAGCAACATAAAATCCTAATATGCTTAAAATAGAGTTGGTCATACCTTTTTTTGCTTCCCAATACCAATTCCGATACCTGAACTTGCGTATGAGCCGATACCACTGATTCGATTCCAGTGGGTCATACATTGTGTTTTTTATGTTTTAACAGCTGTGTGGTACTATCCCTGTATAGATGGGATATGATTGCTATCATTGTTGTATGGGCTCAGATTAAACTCTTTGTAAAACATGAACTACAGACAGAGAATGAACGCCACAGAACTTTCTTTTACTATCCAGTATGACAGCGAGTCATAAAGGAAAAAAAAAAAACTATTGTAAAGTAGATTTTCTTTGGGGCTAAATTGCGAGGTATCTTAGTAGTAATTTCTAATACCGATACCAGCCTTTTGCGCATCGGAGGCATTCCCGATACTGGTATCAGTATTGGAACATTTCTATCTTAAAGTGATCCCACTGGGATGTTACCTTGGACAGCAGCTTGGTGAGGTCCTCAAACAGATTGGAGAAGTAGTAGTCGCAGTCAAAATTGATGTACAGCTCAGTGACAAAGCTGGGAATCCTCCACAGCTGGACCAGTGCCTCCAGAGCCATCTCCTTCATCTCATAGGGCATCTTAATGTTCTCCGAAGTGATGATGTCCATCAGTTTCTTTAGGTACATCTGTCAATTCATGATGGGATTGGATTAGTAACTTTGTATGGCAGTCAACTGACAGAGCATAACGATAACTTGATGCATAAAAAACAAGACAATGAACAAACTAGTTGCATAGTTACCTCAAGCTGAAACTTAAGATGTACTCTCATGCTTTCAAAAAGCAAGAAGCAAACCCGTATGGAGGAAGCATAGAGGTTCATACGGTCCACACTCAGCAACTAAAACACAGACAAAATTATCAGTAAACACGGCATTAAAATATCAATATAGGAAAGCATTCCATCTCTCTCCACACACAAGGCATTCAGATCACAAAAAGGGTCACGGCGAGGCCCTATTGATGCCAGTTAAAGGTATAATATGCAGTATTTCATAAAAATCCATGTATAGTCTTTAATAAAATGACCCTCTTAATCATCACTTCTGACCAAATACAAGTGCGTGGTGGTGTCTGTATCTGCAGAGAGCCTGATTTTGTCTTTCCTTCTCATTCTGCTGTGTACGGGACGTTTCTGGGCAGTGACAAAGGGCCTATAGGCCCCAGGTGGGTGTGTAACCCCCAGCTAATAACAGCATGCAGGGTAGACATCCCATTCTCTTCATTATACCGCCGCTTGTCTTTTCTCTCGCCGTCTAATATCAATGCACGTTTAACTAACACAGACAGAAACAGACTGTTGTGGGTGTGTTTACCACTGGAACACAGTCAGAAAATATGTATTTATTAAGCTGTCTCTGCAATAATTAAGATGGGTGTATATGAAGAAATTAGCATTAGACTGTGCCAAAGGACACCAAATCTGGGCTTTGTTTTGTTAAAAGAGAACTCCGTTCGAATTTAAGAAGTAGCTCTGTTGTTTGGAAATTTGGAGTGCTGTCAGTAGAGAGAAAAATTAAAACAGGATAGCTGCAGTTCAAGTGTTCAAGAGCTCATAGGTAACTAAGCAACAGTGGGCTCTTGAACTTTTGACCTGCTGCAGCCGCTCTGCTCTCCTGGCTCCACTGAGGTGTCAGGTTACAGCTTGTTTCTACATAGTCATTACTAAAGACATTGCTTTGTGGAAAAAATACATTTTGGAATATTGGATTGTCTGAGTTCAACAATCGACTAGTGTGGACTTCACCAGAGGTATGGATTAACAACTTTTATGCCTTTCTGTCACATCTACTGCAGTAGAGGTTCACGCAGAAGGAATCACTGCACATGGGTAGGCACTTTTAATGACATTTTGAACATGTTAAGAGGCTAAAAACGCGTGTAAAACTTGCCTTGCTTAAGCCTGTTGGGCGCTAACTCTAGCAGGAGGATAACACGGTGTAGGCAACACCGAATAGTTTCATTTTTCTCTCTACTGACAGACCTCCACATTTACAGACAACAGAGTTACGTGTTAAAATCAACCGGAATTCTCTTTTAACAACTTGACAGCACTGAAATGTGTATTCTTAATAAGTTCAAGAACGACGCATGTGCATTTCCTGTATTTCACCTTTATGAGGCAAAAAGAGCAGTTGGCTGGTAAATAGCTTGTGTAGCTAGTGGATTTTAAAATCCACCTGCCACAGAGGCTGGTCAATTTTTTTTAAAGGTGTTCCTCGTAGACACTAATGCAGAGAAAATATACCAGTGTGCATTTGAATATCCTTTAACAGCACAGGTATATACTGTACATTCATCAACTACAAGCAATTATTTCTACATTCTACTTTACCTGGAAGAGATGTCTGCAGAGCTCATCTTTGACTAGTCCGAGTAAAGACTGGTAGTTAGTAATGTGTGCCGACTCGAGTGCTACAGTCAGCAGCTGCAGGCCCATGTGCATCATGGCGTCAGTGTTGTGGCGGTCATGGGGGTTAGTCAGTGAGATCAGGAAGCGAAAAAGCTCCCTTAGACATGGCAAGCCGTAAGGGATGAGGGATGCTCCTACAGGGGAGACGAGGAGGACACAGGTTACTCTGTGAAGATACTGTAGGATTTGTATCTGACCATTAGAGCTGGGTATCCAATTCAATACTTTTTAGGCACCGACCAAATTACCTCTAAAGAATTGAGTATAGGAAAATGCCTCGTCATTCAATACCCAATTTTACTACCATTGAGTTAATCTCATCAGAGTCAGTGTGCCAATCAGCACTAAGATCTAATAATGACTGTGATTGGCTGTCTAATATTACACTTCGTAGCAACTCTGTTCCACAGAGACGGCTCATGTAGTAGGAGCTGAAAACGGAATACAAAAATGTGTACCATAATGTGTAATGTTTTAATTTATTTTGCTTTAAAAAAAATGATATTGAAAATAAGTATAGTTTAGGATCGATATTGAAGTCACTGTATTGGTACCGTATCGGAAGTTTTGAAACGATACCAGCCCTACTGACCAGTAGAGTGTATCAAGAGAAACAAACAACTTATGCCATCTTTCCACACAAGGGAACAGTGGCACAATTACAAAACAGAACTGAGATCCAAAAATAGAGAAATCAGAGGTTTAAAATACCAGTGCCCTTACCATCTCGTTGGGTGGACTGTGTGAAACGTACTCCTCTGGGGTTAACATAGTCTATGTCATGGATAGAGGGGCTGTCTGACTGCTCTGTATTGGCGTCTCTGTCCTCCAGAACCTCAGGGATGGATTCCACCGAGGCCGACTGAGCTGTTTCTACCTGCCTGCCCTCAGACTAGACGCAAACACAACACAAATCGTTAGTCACATATAAAAAGTAAAGTCACGTAACAGCTCCAAAGATAAGACAGAGGAATAGTTACTTGAGTACGCCCGCAGTTGCAAACAATAGACACAATTTCACAAAATAAACATAAAATATGAAAAAGACATTCATCAAATAATTATCTAAAATAGACAATTTGATCACTTGAAATGATGTTTGTCGTTCTATTGATAGTCTAAACAGCCTTACCTGTAAATCTGGAGAGCCGGGCTCAGTCCCTGGTAGTGTAGCAGCAGTGCCAGGGGTGGTTGCCGATGAGTAACATTGTTCCAGGTCAGAGAGGTCTTCCCTGGAAGCGGCTTTGGAACAGGTGTCCAGGCCACTGTCTGTGGTGGTAGGGCTGGAAACTGACGAACCAGCACTGTCTGAAGCTGGTAGGCCAGAAGTGGACAAGCCTTGCTCAATGAACGGGACGCCACCTACCAGCAAAGAGATGCATTCAAACAAGGGTGAAACATGACGCGTTTTCAGGTTTCACACAATATGCTTGGGCCGGTGTAAACATTTTCAAACCGGTTTGATGTCAAGCCAAACACTGATCAAACCAGTATTCTCAATTTTTGCACTAGGTGCTGCCTCAGCATCCTGGAGGCGTACAGGTCCTGGAGACGGCAGATTGCAGCCAATCACCTTCTCAGCACCGCAGATGATACGCTACAGTCTGCCTTTGCCCTTAGCAGAGGCAGCAGCATACCATATGGTGATGGAGGATGTGAGGAAGGACTCAGTGATGGCAGTGGTGAAGTGCACCATCATAAAAAAAAATAAAAGAAATCAGCAACAATATATAAGGTCTGCTAAAGGTTTCAAATGCATTGGCATTTTATCCTCATCTACATTTGACCATACCAGGATGTTTTTAAAGAAGAAAACAGGCAATGTTGGTGTGGTTTTAGCTTCTTCAAAGTCCAGATAGCTGGGGATGTGTCCTTGATGATTGATGAGTGTACAATAGTGTGTGTCTTACCTAAAATGTTGTTGTTGCTGAGGGTGCTGGACTGTGTTGAGTCCAACTGACCGGAGGGACTTCGCACCATGTGGCGAGACTGCCTCGGTGAGCGTTTCTGCTTCTTCCACTTGGATGACTCCGTAATCCCACCAGCACGCATCTTCAACTGGAGGAAACAGAGTGGATCACTGAGCAAGGCTTCTCCAAACACACTGCACTGCTGGACTACCATTGCCGATTAAGGCCATGATCAGATAGGAAGCCTTGTTTCTCTTAACATTCTCATTCTCAGAAAATAAGTAGCTAATAATAATAATAATAATAATAATAATGATGTATACTTTATTAATCCCACAAGGGGAAATTACAAGTTACCTGTACATCACTATGAGTAATGACAGTAACAGACTGCCAAATGCTATGTCGTTAAACTAATTTTAAGCTTTTTTTGTTTCTTTTTATAAGCTTTGCTTGAACGTATAGGGGATGAGGAGCTTCTAAGAAGGGAACTCCACCGATACTATACATCACAGTGTGTTTCCAGGTGTTGGGGAGCACTACTGCCAATGTAAAAACAGTTGTGTAAAGTCTTTGGTGGCTCCAGAGGGAGCTGTGTGGAGTCACTCACTTGGGTTAGGTCTTATCGAAGCTGCATACTGAACAGGGCAGCTCAGAAGAAATTTGTTACTTTCTAATGTATTACACAGTTAACCATGTGCAACATGCTTTGGCAACTAAAGTTAATTATTCCCATACAATTAAGCTAATATGAATATCTGAAGCAAACGTACATCTGTAATAATCATCTTGTATAACATGGGTGGTGTATCCCACTTTGGAAAAAAACTGAGTGATGTTCAAAAGTGATCATCCTATTTGATCATGGGCTAAAACGAGTACAGCTTCAGCTGTGGAGTAAACAGCAGGTGATTCTATGAGAAAATGGACAGGAAAAAAACAGCACTGAATGTACATGCACCCAAATACTGGACACTAGAGAGCCACGGCCACTTCCTCTGCCTTCATGTGGTGTGCTGTTATGTGCGGGTGTTTGTGTTTATTTATTCAAACCAGTTACGGTTTCAGACACTCTTCTAAATCTGTTCGGTGACCTGATCTAAACTTTCTTTAAAACGAACACACACAAGCTACTGAGACATGCTCTATCCTGCGACAGCCAATAACGTATCGTGTAGCGTGAGCCACAGCAGCTGAAACTTATGCATAAGGGAGGAAACCCAAAATAAGATTCAATTAAAAACAAAATAAAATAAAATAAATGTAATGTGAGCATTCGCAAGCACAGACATGTCATAGTGAACTATGTTTAACTTGATAAACTAAATCAGCTGATGTGTTCTTCAATAACAGATATTTCCTATGTAAATACAGCACATGACAAGTTCCTCCACCTAGTTTAAAGGGAGGTCTTTTCAAAAGGACAAGGTAAATGTTACAGTGAGAGATTCTCCAGCCTATGTACTGAAAGTCATCTTTCTTACCTGCACTCGTTTGTTTTTCCACAAGATATTGTAAGCCTCAGAAGAGAAGGGGAGCGGGCAGGGGCCCGTGATTAGTGACGGGTAACATGTCAGCAGTGGGAGCAACACAAAACACAGTACACGTTTGTGTATGGTGGGAGGGGTGTTGGACACACGAAAACACACACCGACAGACACACAGACACACAGACACCTGGAGAATGTGCAGGTAGCCAATGAGCAGGCAGTGGATGGGCAGACAGATCATGAAAAAAGCAAAAACTGCTTGAAACACCTGCTTCCAGCTCGATATTCAGGTCTCACATGAATACTACATGTATAACTGCTAGCTAGCTTATATTTATGCAGTATGTAGAGGGGGGTGCATTGATAGGAACAGGTGACAGGACGACTACAACCATAAATAGGAGTCTAAAAAGGTTAATGCCGATTTTTGCGTCTTTAATTACATTGTTCAGTGAATCACGGTCATTTTAACTAAGATGCTATAAAGCAAATAGAGCACTTCAGATTACAAAATGCAGGAATAATGTGGCTGATCTTGGTATTTTGGACATGTTCACATTTCTCAGTCAGTGACGTGATGCTATTACATCAATAACTGGATTCCACAGCCACAGGTAGAACATTCAAACAGACACCTTCAAAAGGGCACAATGACGATGAAACAAACCAAGACAGTGAAGATTGGGGAAGAGTGCACAATAGTAGCGAGCAATCTGTTACACATTCAACCTTTCAGTCCTTTTACCTTCTTCATGTTGGCAGCCACATAACTCTTGGCCTCCTCTTTGAACTGTGGTAGTCTGAAAGAAAGAAAAAAGACCCATAGAATTTAATTTGGAGAGTGTTCTGACATAAACCTATTGTCCAGGCATTGTCCTTATAGGTACAGGAAACTCAAAAAAAGAATTGCTTCTATGTTGTCTCTTCCTTCTTTTCTAATTGTTATTTGCTGGTTTAGATGCTAGGTTTAACCTTCCAAGAAGCATTATAAATGTTAGAGAGAAAAGGTTTGTGTAGAGTTCAAATTTCTGTCTGAACGAGACACAAAAACAAACTGAGCTGTTAAATCATTAGGTAGAGGAGATGGTATAGCTGCTCTGCTCAACTGGTGACTTTCTTCCCAAACAAATGTGAAACTAATTGTTACCTACATGTTTCACCATTACAGCTGTAGCGTGGATGATTATACACCAATTATTTTAATGTTTACTCAATCATTTGATCCATACAATGTCAGAAAATAGTGAAAATGGCCATCACAAGATCGCAACGTGACGTCTTCTAATGTTTCCTGTTATAAGACTAAGAAAACCATCTAATCTCCACATCTGAAATGGTGGTCAGTGCATCTCGACCTCTACTGCAGGTTCCCAGACTCAATGGAAGAGCAATACTTAATTCCCAGAGTACTCCTTTTCATGTATTCCCTTAACCCAAAACAGAAGAAACAATTAATACACAAGGAACTTAAACATGCTCTAAGCTGACAGGCTGCTTAAGAGGCAATATCGCAGTTGGAATCTCAACATCTCAAACCTGAGCCGTTAATAAACTTTTCCAGCCTTTGATGAGCAACGCTGGCCGCTGCTCTCAAGTGTGTGTGTGTGCGCGTGTGCGTGCATGCTTGCGTGTGTGCGTGCATGTGTGTGTGCGTGCGTGCGCACGTGCGTGCGTGCGTGCACCTCCAGGGTCCTGTGGACTTTAAAGCTTTGCTGGAAAATGAGATGTCACCACCAGTCACGCACACATACACACAGACAAAAAGAAGAGAGGAAAAAAGCAGCCAGCAGCCCCCCTCCTGACATTAACTCAGCGTTAATAGAGTGTTGTCTTGCGGGCATGATTATTGGATGATCTGTGGGTCCAACAGATTAACATGCCTAATACTTTCAGCAGGCAATCTAAGACTCCTTCTGAGGAGAGCTGCTGTTGATCATTCTCTGATGGGGGTGGGGGGGCCTGCACAGACCCTCTCACATCTCTATTATCCAGGGTCTGTGGACAAGTTGGGGGCTGGGGTGGAACATGAGCAAAATGAGATGTGGGGAGTGTGTGTATGTGTGTGAGCCGTATAAGAAAGATGTAATAAAAAGCCCACACTAAATTTATATCTCCTGTTCATGACCAGGGATGCCTCTTTTTACGACTATGGCTGCCGTGCTTCTCTAGTTCCATGCTCGCACAGTAAAATCTTGTTAGAAGACATGATAATAAGGTGCCATACAACAGTCTTGCCAATAAATAAAATAAAAACTGGCCTAGAATGTTTGGAGGGCGCATCAGCAAATGGCGACAAGCTTGGCAAAAACAAACACTGGACTCCACAGTGGAGAAGATAACACATCACTTTGTGACAAATCCTGCGTCAAATAGTCTTGGTGGAGACATACATGCCTTCAGAGAGTAGGTGAATGACACCAGTAGTTTATTAGGAGCTCGGTTTGTCCTGCAGGTGTGTTCCTCCTCATTCAGATGAGCGGAAAGCTTTTTTGTAGCATAGATTTTTTTTTCTGATTGCTTCTGTCTGGGATCGCAGGCAATGTTAATTCTTTATGTGTGTCTGTGTCTGTGTCCGTGTGTGTGTGTGTGTCCGTGTGTGTGTTGGGGCTCCTTAGTATTTATGGGGCTGGGAGCTCTGCTGTTAACGCAGAGACCAGCTTCATCTGTATGCAGATCATGCGGTGGACAGCTCAATGGGCTCATCCCCTCGTCTGTGACTGAATGTGACTGGCACTCTGATGCATCTGGATGGGGGGGGATCTCTTATGCTAAATGCCAAAGGAGAAATCATGTTATGGCATTAGTGAATCAGTGGCCCATTGACCCTGTGCACAGTGCCAAATGAAATTCACAGGCTTCATGGAGAATAACGAGGCCTGAGACAGATATTTGCAGAAAACCGATCCAGAGGTGATAAAGGAGAGCAGCCGGACTCTTCTTCTGTGGACAACTTAAGATTTGGGGCTTGTAACTACTCTTAACTTCCCTGTTATTCAAGATAAAAAGAGATTTAGAAGCAGCACCGAAGATTAAATTCTAGAAGAATCTCTAATTTTTTTGATTAGATAGTTTATCTGTAACACTTTATTATAATGGTACATGTATTATTATGGCTTCATGCACACAAAAAAACATGAATTCATTCTTGTAGTACTTCATGAACTATCAGTAATATAAAAGGATTCATAGTATTTCAAGCATGACTTAATGAAAAATACCTTAATGAATGCATCAATGAAGGTATTTGAGTCATGCCTTCTGATTTATCAATCATGTTCATGTCTTCTTCAAACAACTGACCAGTCACAGCAGTGTACACGTACTCTGATGAACTGTAGTGTGGTAATCATGATTAACTAAACATTACTACTTCATGCGAGTTCAAAGCTTGACGATCACAATTTCATATCTTAAACATAATCAGCCATTGTGCTATGGACACTATGGCTGTCCTGACCATCGCTACCAGTTTATCTAACAAACCAGTCCCCACACAAGCATGTTTTAACCACTCAGTGTTAACATACAGAGTCCTAACTAGGGATGTAATGGTAAACCATGATAGAAATGTAACAACGATAACAATTATCTTTTTCATTTGAAATATCCTTATTATCAAACCATGTGTTTAATTCTTCCCAGCTTCAGCCGTGTCTCCTGAAGTAGCCGCTCAGGCGCACTGCACTCAGACAAGAGGAGAGGACAGAATGTAGCAGCTCAGACCAGACAAGGGGACAGAATGTAGCAGCTCAGACAGGAGACGGGGACAGAATGTAGCAGCTCAGACAGGAGACGGGGACAGAATGTAGCAGCTCAGACAGGAGACAGGGACAGAATGTAGCAGCTTAGACAGGAGAAGAGGACAGAATGTAGCAGCTCAGACCAGACAAGGGGACAGAATGTAGCAGGTCAGACAGGAGAAGAGGACAGAATGTAGCAGCTCAGACAGGAGACAGGGACAGAATGTAGCATCTCAGACAGGAGACGGGGACAGAATGTAGCAGCTCAGACAGGAGACAGGGACAGAATGTAGCAGCTCAGACAGGAGACAGGGACAGAATGTAGCAGCTCAGACAGGAGAAGAGGACAGAATGTAGCAGCTCAGACAGGAGACGGGGACAGAATGTAGCAGCTCAGACAGGAGACGGGGACAGAATGTAGCAGCTCAGACAGGAGACAGGGACAGAATGTAGCAGCTCAGACAGGAGACAGGGACAGAATGTAGCATCTCAGACAGGAGACGGGGACAGAATGTAGCATCTCAGACAGGAGACGGGGACAGAATGTAGCAGCTCAGACAAGCCCAAGGGACAGAATGTAGAAGCTCAGACAGGAGAGAGGCATCCATCTTCACAAACACAATACTATTCATTTACCTAGAGAACAGTAGCTGCACCATGTCAACCAGTGTATGTTCAGCTGATTTCCTGAGGAGCTCTGCAAACACAGAAGAGAAACAGATCTTAGAACCAAACAGAATTAAATAGAGACGCAGTTACAATATAGACAGCCAGGCAAAAAAAATAGGTCTAACTAACTACCTTCTTTGACTTTATGTCGATTTTAAAATGTTTTTCTGTTACAAGTGTGTGTTGTGATGCAACAGATTGTAGCACTATGCCCAAGACAAATTTCCTCTCAGGGACAATAAAGTTTATTCTGTTCAACTCTTAACTAACTAGGTACAACAAGGTAGAGCTAAGAGAGGAGGAGCGAGAGAAGTGCCAACCCTGGCAGAGAGTGTAAACATGGAGAAGATTGTTTCAGATATTATGCATGCACACAAACCATAAAAAAGTTCCTTGAATGTTTTGTAGTACGAGTTGTTGTTGAGTTGATGTGTTTCTAGCTGAAGTAAAACAATCTAAAACCAGCTAATGAGTTTTACTAGAAATGACTATCATATCAGAAATGGAGGTTGAAGAGTGTTCGTTGGGACTCACCACTTAGACGCATCTCAAAGCAGATCCTGAAGCAGGACTGCATGATCTCACAGACGGACTCATTGGTCAGATGCGCTCCGACTGGGGTCAGCAGCAGAGTCCTAAGGACCTGAAACACATTATCATTTGACTGAAATCTACAGTCAATTCAATCAAGTTTATCCAACAAGTAGTTAGGATGAGGAAATGGAAACAAATCCTTCCGTGTACCGGAATTGTCGAGTGAAATCATACTACTATATGCATTTTTTTTTTTTATATCCAGCACAGAAAAATACATATCAAAAACACAGAGCTCCACAGCCCTCATGGACTGACACTGGGGACACACAAAAAAAAGAGTTTTGAAAAATGTGTAGTTCCTTACTATAAACAAAAAGGACAAAAAGCAAACCAAAATAGTGAACTTAAGCATCCTAACTCGTGCTAGGTGATATTTTCCCGAAAGACTGGTGGAGGTACAAACAGCCATTACCTCTTTTTGTGTATTTGTTCTTCTAGAACATATTTAGACGCTTTAATGTTCCCTAATACTGTCTGCCTGCATCTGTATTCATTGTCGCGCCTGTCTCTTTAAGGCTATCCTCCCAAAAAGCCCAGTCTGCTCTGATTGGTCAGTGTTTTCGGTCTTAGGCATCTGCTCTGTCGGCATTAAAGGAACACACTGACTCATTGAGAGTCATTCACCGTATCCCCTAGAGGTCTGACAATGTAAAACTATCACAACAATAACCGCAAAAAAAAACTGCACACAACTGCATGTTCCAGAGGGACCTGTACCATTTCAACATAACTACAGGACGAATTAGCGATCCTGTAAAGTAACTTGCTCATGTAGTTCAAAAACTGCTCAGTAACTAAGTATCAGCAGCTACCGGGAAGAACTGTGTCAATGTTTTACAGAGTAACTTAGGTTTCTTCACCTGAAATGTTTTTTCAGACAGTTATTGTCATTTCAGCTGTGAAATGTTTGTCAAAGCTTGATACTTGATTTTCAAAATACTGTAGAGAATTATAGTATAATTTATATTTATTGTGAAACAGAGAAATGTGTTGTATTTTGCAGATATTTCTGAATAAAATGTGTATCAATATCAAAATGTGTGATATTGTCAAAAGACTGATAGTATGTTCGTGTCAGAGGAAATATGTTTTAGGTGTCTCGCTCCCTGCTCTACTTGTGACCCATCATGTTCAAAAACTGGTGTTCCTACCACATATACCAATATCTTAAATTAAATTACTCTCCTGGGCGCCCGGATAGCCCAGTTGGTGGAGCGGGCGCCCATGTGTAGGGGTTTTCTCCTTGAAATTTCTTATACTGCACTGTAACTTTTATTCCTGTTTTATCTGTTTTTAATTTTTATTTTTAACTGTTTCTTCTGTGTTTTATCTGTTTTTATTTTTTAACTGTTTTTATATAAAGCACTTTGAATTGCCCTGTTGCTGAAATGTGCTCTACAAATAAAGCTGCCTTGCCTTGCCTTGCCTTGACGCAGTGGGCCTGGGTTCGGGTCCGAACTGCTGCCCTTTGCTGCATGTCATTCCCCCCCTCTCTCCCCTTTCACTTCTTCAGCTGTCCTGTCATTAAAGCTCTGCAATGTCCAAAAAATAATCTTTTAAAAATTTAAAAATGATTACACTCCTGTCTCATAGTCTCAACAAAACTAAAACTCTGAGCTTCTCAAAAGTTTCAGTTGTTGAAAGGCTGCTGTGCTGGATTCACTGTAACCGGTATGGAGACCACATGAATACTTTTAGTTGATTCCATCAGGTCAGCGCAAGGCCACTGTAGTTACTACTTGGAAACATGTAGTTACTACTTATGAACATGTACCTGCAAAATTTTCATGAGGACGACTTCATCGCTGGCAGGGTCTGTTCCCACAAATCTAGCATGTGTGACGGCATCAGCCATGTTCTCAATGGCCTCTGCTGCTGCTTCATGGTTGGCATCTGCAAGCAGACAAGAACACACAACTCTCTCAAATGGGGGACTCAGAAAATCTACACACGATTAGCTTGCTAATGAGAGCTTTTAATAGACAAGAGCACTCAAAGGAAGCCATGTTACATAGGGCTGTTTAGATTGAGGTAGTCTATATCCTTGACGTCCTTCACAGGGTCCACCAAAACAAGTTCCTTCCAGAGACTATTATTATATTTTGCAGCTGTTTTCTCTGGCGCTTAGCCCCCCCCAAGATGACTGTGATTGGTTTAAATCCCATCCCCGAATGCTGTGTGGACTAGCCAGACGTTCTGCCAGCGTGTTTTGGAGGAAGGTCTGGCCAAGCGAGACTGAGATTGGGGTAACACTTTATACTAACCATCACTGATGAATAGTAAACCAATACTTATTTATTTAGTTCTTTCACTGTTAAACTATGAAATGAAAATAAAATTGACTAATTATTAGTAATGCAATAATTACAGTTCAAATGTGCACACAACATTTTATATGTTACCTTTAAATGATTTGGATGGCTATTATAATGTTTCAACTGATAATTATAATATCTTATTAATGGTTAGTAAATACTTCATAAAGCAGAGTTTTAGACAAAATAGTAAATTAATAAAAATAAAAATATGTAATAGCGTTTTTACATATTTATATATATATATATATATATATATATATATATATATATATATATATATATATATATATATATATATATATATATATATGTTTGGATTGCATCATAACATTTTCTTGTATATATTGTGTGGCCCCGCCAGAGTTTTCCTGCCAAAATTGCCAATACGTTTGTTTTTCACTGGGTGAGAAAAGGACGTGTGGCGTGAGAGCGTGGAGGGGACAGAAGTGCCAATGTGTGACAGTTGGCAGCCCTGTACAGTTCCATGCACCTGTGTTTGTAGAGCTGAGAATGGCGTGCACGTGGTATTTTAAGCCCTGCTAGCCCTACCTGTGATGCATATGGTAGAAACCCACTCCAAGTGTTTAATTTAAATTTCTGAAAGGAAATTTGTACTTTGGGCAATTAAACCCATTCTGTGCCAGATATGACAAGAAAATCTGAACGAGTCACTGTTCCAGCGGTAATATAAATGTAGGCTGAAATTGTCAGTAAACTCAGCAACCAAGAACACAGCTCCAACTGCGCAACGCACAAACAAAACTAGACAAATCTGGTACAGCCTATCCACGTTGCCTTCAAACCCTGGGATCTAATGACCAGATGTGGCCTTTTGTCGGGGGCAGACTGGGACAAATTGGCTGTCGGAGCAACAGGAGCCAGTGTTTTTGAAACCTGACCGGCTGGCCAGCTCTCTGCCTGGAGCCAGCCTGTTTTCCTTTCCCATCGCCCTCAGGAGCAGCAATTCATTAACTAATAAGCACAAGGGGAAAGAGAGGGGAGCAGAAAGATGGAGAAAGGGAGGTGCAGATGAGGATTAAGTTAAACAACAATGCAGCCTGTCAACATGAAGAGATGGGCAGCTCTGGGTTTAAAGTGATACTGAACCTTTCTGTGTGAGCGTAGTAGACATTAAATAAATGATAAATGTTACTTTTTAGGAAATGTTTAGCCATGTTGGTAATTGGCAGCTGTTGACCTTGAGTGCAGACAGTATATCAGTCAGAAGTTGGTTAATGGCTGAGAACTGGTGTATGCGTGGTTGAGGCTGTTGAAACAGAGCAATGCCAACATCCCTCCAGAGGCAAGGGCGACAACAAGCATGGAAGTTGTGCTGAAATCATCCAATGTCCAGACAGAGAATCTAGAGACACAGGGGGATCCAGCAGAATGTCAGAAGTGATATAAAACTCTAATCCCTCTCTTGGCACAGTCTATACAAGCGGTATCCAAAGGGAGGGTTAGGGGGGGCATTGTTAAAATAACACTGAGGAAAGGAGAGGCTCAATATGAGTGTGTGTGTGTGTGCCTGAGGGTATGTGGGCAAAGTCAATAGGGGTTTGAACCAGCTGCCACATAAAGCAGTTTAAGTAATATCCAACTCTGGTCACAAAAATCAAAGACGTGAGTGAGAGCGAGCAGAAGAGCAGAGTGGCTGGTTTTTAAGAGAGCAACACACAAAAAGCTCTCGAGCTGCACTCTGTATAAGGGCCAATACATCTTTAGAAACTGCACAAAGGGCCTGCTGCTTTTTCCATCGTCAGAGAAGAAAATGAGTTTGTTCACCTGTTCATCTCCTGAATAGCATAAGATCACCTTTCAGTCAGGCTGCTCTGCGCTTATCTTTAGCTCCACTGTCAGTGTGCACAATAGTACATGCATGGAATGCATATATATTTATAGAATTTTGTTGTCTAAGTGAGTGTTTTTGCATTTACTTTTCCAAAGATAACGCCACAAACGTGATTGTTGGTCGTGATGGTTCCCCAAATGAAATCCAGGAAAAAGGCAACATTGAAGTTGCTATCATTACTTTGTGTCTTTATGGTGATTTTTATCGCAAGGAATTGGACTCCATTTAAAGTTGCTCTCAACATAGTTGCATATAGTTTAAGAGCAGTTTCCAGGAACGATAAGACAGACTAAATGTAATTGTCTGCATTGTCTAAATTTGTTATATTGTTTGTAATAAATATGTCATGTCTGTGCTCTTTTCAGACTGTCTCTGGAAGGTTATCAATGTAGACCCTGTGGGTTATTATCTCCTTCACCTTTTGTTTTATATGAAAGAGGTTCTCTTGCTATTCAGTTAAGGGACCTGCAAGATTTAAAAAAGGCCAAGATGACCCTGATGACATCATTGGGTTATTTTCTCAGGCTCACACCTTTTCTCCACTTTAAATCTGTACAATTTCTCATCTTTTTTTAAATTAAATGTGTTGGTCTTTCCGTTGCTGAACTACATTTAACGTTGCAGCTCATGCTAATTATGTACTTCTTTCTTTTATTATACCAGCCATTTTATTATTTTATTTATAAATAAACAGTATAAATAAATTCAAGAATAACAATTTATTCAACACTGAAATCACAGGCAGGCTACAGCTGTACTCTAAGCTCATCTCTTCTGGCAGTGGCTGCAGCTTAAGCCTCAGCTGAGCCTCGCTCTGGGCCCTCTGTGGGCTGTGAGCAGCATTGCGAGGGGCTTTGCTGACTCTGCTGGGCAGGATAAAAGATGGAGAAACGAAGGAGAAACAGTGGAGGAGAGATGAGCAGTGGGAAAAGAGAAGGCAGAACAGAGATCTGGATATCTGTCAGCACCAAGGCTTAGTTCACTGCTGCCTCCACGCCAGTAGACCTCAGGCCACAGATTGAGAGGAATTATCTCAAACTATGAGTGGGTGTGTGTGGGAGACCATTTCCTTCCCCTTTGTCTTGGGCCCAAGACAATGAAAAAATGGTGCTAGGGACATATCGGAGATACAAGCGGGAAAATGTTTGAGGTGACGCGCTGAAGGGGAGGATCAACAACACCCAGGATAAACTGGAACACCACTGCCTCACTGCAGGCTTAGAGAGGGGTGAGGGTGTAATGTGTACAAACCTAACACACATCAACACACTCCCGCCTTTGATGAACGCTTAGGCAGCATAAAATGGAACCACAAATCACTCAGCAAGAATCACAATGAAGTAGAGGCATCAGAGCTGCTTACAGATGCCCACCACGCAGCAACTTTCTTTCTGCGAGTAGATAAAACAAACACATTTTAAGAAGAGGTATCACTGGTGAACCTCATGCTAAGTAAGACTGTTAAAGAAAATCTGAATCCAGAAAAAAAACAGATAGCCCCTAAAAGAGTTCGACGACTTTTTGTTTTTTTTCTTCCAAGCCAGGAGATGGCAGTACTCGACAAGATCAGTGGTGTTGTACGTGCTGTCCATTTCCCACTCTTATTCACTCAGCTATCATGAATGCAACATCAGTTTTATATATGATGACTTCAGTTATGATTTTAGCTAAGACAATGTACTGATGAATACAGTCGGTACATTATTCAGACATATCAACAGATATGGTTTTACCGTCTACATGTTTGTAATCAATGCTTTTATATTTATAAGATATTATGTAATGACTTCCATGATTTGCTTTGACTAGGAATTATTGAAACCGATGCAAATGATAAGAAACAGCCAGACCTTTGTGTTTTTTAACAATACCATATTTTTGCTTGGGTGGCCTTGAATTACCAAAGTACAGTATATCATAGTGCACTATCACTGTACAGTGTATAATCAATCCATCTATAGTTAGTTTAGGGTTGGATATATAGTTTTAGTTAGGTATTCTTTGTGATTAATATAACTTTGCTTTACAAATTGTCAGACAGGATTAATATGTATTTTTAAATCACATAACTCTTTATGTATTTGACATTCTGCAAGAACAAAATGTTATATTACTACGGTCACTTAAAAAAAAATTAATTAAACATTACATTTTATAATTGAGCACTATGAATTGCTTTTCATTGGACAGCTGTGATGTGATATCTTTCAGTTATACAGATGAGTTAAAATGACTAGTACAGTACAACTCTCCTTAAAAATCTAAATATTACACACAGTCTGAAATGATGACTTCAGTCTCCTCTGGGAGCCTCAGACACATTTTTCAGATCGGGTTTCAATAGTCTTTGAACTGGCATTCAATATCACATGCTCACAGCCCTCACCCACCCACACTACCGGGAAAAAAATGGATGCATGGTGGAGTAAAATAAGAGGAGAAGCGAGTGTGTTCACAGGCTGCTGGAGACTTTGTACTGTTTGAGGAGCAAACGCCAAACTAAGCTGTGGCAGGGTTAATAAAGTTGGAGAACTACGGTCATATTTCTCTATTTTTACAACAACTGGAGAATGAGAGCTGTTGCCTTGAGAGCAAGCGTGCTGCATCGGCACAATTGTGCACCCCTTAGAACAATGCTGATGATATGCTGGTGGTGGTAGGATGGCGTCGGGATGGGGGTTGGGGAGATTAAGGGAGCTGGTGTCAGAACTGGATTGACAGACAGAGGCTCTGGGACACAGGGGATGACTTCTGAAGAGATACTGTTTGTACATCTGGGACACCCTGGACAGACAGAATGTTTTCAAATGTACATGCATGATAATTAGCCATTTTCAAACATTTCAATTCCAACATTAAAAATAATATCGTTAACATGGTAAAAAACTTCAAACTATTTAAAAAAAGGACCCAAAATTTGTGAGGTATATTCCCATAAGCTTTTTTTAACAGTGTGCAATGTTCCTGCCAGCTTAGGCTCTTATTTAGTTAAGCAATGGCTGCAGCTGTTTTGACAGCAATGTTACATTGACTCGACCTCTGCTATTCAGCCCAACATCTGGTGATGCACGCTCATTTCACACTTAACAAAACCAACTGGCAGACACTGGGCCATACTTCCATGATGAGGCTAATGAGGACAGGCAGTCCAGACTAGGGTTGCAAAGGGCCGGACATTTTCCGGTAAATTTCCCAAAACATTCCATGGAAAGTTAAGCTGGGCAATTTTGGAAACATTCCAATTTGGAAACTTTAATAGGAATTAATGGAAATTAATGGGAAATTATGGGAATTAACAGGAAATGTTGGATCAAATGCAGTAAAGTCTTCAATCTGTCTTCAACTAGCTTCAATCTGCTGTAGAATGTTAGGGCTAGAATGGATTCTAGCAGTGATCTGTGCAGTGTCTGCAGGTTAAGTAGTAGGCCAAACCATTGACCTATAGCTTAACATAAAGGCAGCTAGCATGCTGCCTTTGCCTTTGATTTAGTATAGTTATGGTTATATGCATGCTAAGCTAACCATCAGCACTGTCTATTGCTTAACAACCCCCCCGCCTCAAAAAAGAAAAAAACTCTTTTAAAAACTGAATGTTGTTGTAGTATGCTGATTACTGCGTGCCATTCAACTGAAGTTACATTATATCAGTCTGTTTGAACCAAGATTATGCCGCAAGAAGTTTTTTTATTAAACTACATTTAAGTTCCCTGTTATAGACTAACAGTATTATAAGAAGTAATATTAAAATTATCCAGTTTATTCTCATTCATTCCCATTTAGTCCAGTTAATTCCCAAATATTCCTGTTAATTACCATGGAAAGTCTCCAACTTTGAAAATTCCCGGAATTGTGCAACCCTAGACCTGACAGTATGCCAGCACAAGTTAGCTTCTGAATGGATGATGAGAATAGACCATTCCTGGCATTCCTCGACTGATCTGACGATGAGCAACAGCATTGACCTAGACATAGCTTCCCAACCAAAAATTCATACACACTTTCGAGAGTGCCAAGATGATTCATGGGCTTTCTGAACTGATTTCAACTTACTGGTGGTTTACTAGCAAGGAGAAAGCTGATGACGGTTAAGGCTTATCTAGAGATTTTGGCATGTCCCCTTTTTTTTTGTCTAGCCGTCACACATTCTGGTAGTGGCCAGGGCTGAAGAAGCAGGGATGAACGGATGGAGAAATGTGCGCAACCAGCGGCAACAAAACAACATGCGGGAGAGCCCAAGAGGCTGGATGTTCAAATAACATGTTTGTATGATTGAATTCATAATTTGCATTTAGAGTGGCCAGCAATCAGGTTTTGGCAGATGATCACTTTTTGACAGACCGGTACCAGTTCCCTGAACCTAAACCATGTTAATTTTCCATGCTGGTCCTCCACACTTAATACATTTAGCAAGTGTCTCAAGCTTTTAATTGGTCCATATTCATAAAGGTGATAGTCTAAACTAATACTGCAAGCAATTCATCAACTAATCCACATTTAAATATGTTGCAGGGCCATGTGCCTTTGAAAACATATAGTAGATGTTGGTATGCTCTTAGGGTATAAAAAAGATCAGACACATGTAAAGATGGATTACCTATAAGGCCATAGGAAAGGAACTTGTTGACAGAAGTGAGGGCGATGCCTGTGATTGGTCCAGTGGTGTCCTCAGAGCGGACCACTTCTAGGAATGGCCTCAGAAAAACGTTGGGTTCAACATCTGACAGATCTGCAGAGGGAGAAAGACAGTCAGTCATGTAAGCACACAACATGCAGTCATGGGAATATAACTTTAGACCTCTCACTTTTCATAACCCTAACCCAGAAAACATTACTGGTCCTTTCAAAAGCTTATATAGCTTAGCCTTTTATAGCAGCCTTCCTAATAGAAGCACCTTTAATTCCTATAAGCCCTAAACATATGTTGAGAGAGAGAGAGAGAGAGAGAGAGAGAGAGAGAGAGAGAGAGAGAGAGAGAGAGAGAGAGAGAGAGAGGACAGATGTATGATAGTTATGCTGCGTTCCATTTACTTTGGAAGTAGGAACTAGGAACGACGTCACAGCCGAGTAGAACGCGTTCCAGTAGCAGGTCGGGAAATAACATTTAATTAAACCCCATTACATGTCTCGTTAACTCCTTATGTTAATCCATTTTCCACTCGTTCTAATGAATGGCTTTTACTCAAGATCCCTCATAGTTGGACTGAGCTTGGCAAGACTGCCTTTTCATTTGCTGCTCCACATTCCTGGAATGCAGCAAAAGCACCTTAAAATTGGTTTGTCCACATCAATCAGTCAGTTTAAAGCTTTGATAATGACTTCTATGCATCTTCTTGTATCTGCTTTGCCTGATTGTTTAAACTCTGTATCTGTTGTAATTTAAGTGTTATTGCCTCTTTGCTGCTCTATCGATTCAAATTCAATTCATAGAATTCCAAAAATACTGTAGATATTTTTTTTTTGTAATGCCGTTTATACAATCACATGGGAAAAGTAACTACATGTACATACTCTGAATCGTTTTTTAAATTGAGAATCGTTTTGAATCGAAAATCGATTTTGAATCGAATCGTGAGCTTAAAAGTCTAAATCAAACTGAAAACCTAAAAATCAATATCAAATCGTGACATTTTCTGAATCGTGCCCCTCTATTTTAAAGGTTGCATCACAATAAAGTGATGTTCTGAATATACCAGACTGTTCTATTGTTTACCTTGACCACTTAGTGACTGTATCCACATCACATGATGATTTATCAAAACTCTTGTTGTGTAAATATTTTGGGAAAGCAATAATCTTGTATAGTTTTATTTTCTCTATATAACAGAAATGCTAATAAACTGTAAATTCATACAGCTTCCACTACTGTTGATGCTTGGAGCTGTGTGACGTCAGGGTTGGTGAGGTTCTCCCGACTTTATATATCGGAAGGGGCTGAAATTTCAGTGAGGTACTAATTAAGTGAATTGCATTTTTAATGACGGTATTGAAACTGATACCGTTACTATTTTTAAGACCCCGCGGTATACCGTATTAGTACCCAACCTTACGTCAAGATAACAACTTTTTGTAGCATTTTCACTATAAAGATGAGTAGATTATAAAGACTTGAAGCAAGGGGAGGCCGCTAACCTAAAGCTAAAAAAAAAAACCTTAGTTACGTGCTCCAGCCTTAAGATCTGCCAGCGAGAGTGGCCATTTCAGTCACAGGTTAAACATGAGAAGCTTGCTGGGGTCTGCTTCTAGTCTGAAATTAAAGGTTAACTTCCAAAAGTTATGACAAATTTCAAGTGGGAAATCTGCCACTGTTATTATTGTAAACCGTGATCCCCAAATACCTGCAAAACTAATGGCATTCCCATTAGCGTAAACTAGACTTGTTGTTAAGCATTAGTAGAGCAAAGGTTAGTATGTTAACGCACTAAACTAAGAATGTGATCACGGTCAACCTGCTAAACATCAGCATGTTAACATTGTCATTGGATGCACTCTTGTATTTGTATTTAATTGTATCTATGCTTTATTTAAACATCCCTTCTGCCAGACAATACAGTCCCACCGAGTTGCTAGTGTGGATGAACTCTTGTGAAGAGTAATGGGTTGGAACTGATTTAAACTGCATTTTTAAAACGGTTTACAGTACAAAACTAAAAAGGTGGGGCCTCTGTCTTCTAAAAATTGTAAATAATGAATTAATGAAATATATAGTATATTTACAAAAAACTGAATTGATGTGCCATTAGATAATTGACCACAGTAAAATATCACCTATCAGAAGCAAACCATAATCATCAACATGAGTGTTAATAAGCCAGACCAATTGAATCCTACAGTTAATCACATCCAGCTGCAGGGCGAGAGATGGGAGCTCCACTCTGGGAAAACACCTTTGGCCAATCCACCCTGACTTTAATAGTCTCTCTCTTTCTCTGGAGAATTCAGAGAGAAAGGGGGTTCAGCAGGGGAAGCAAAAATACAAAACACGTAAAACAACAACGGGGAAATTAGTGGAGTCACGCATGCCGCTGTGAAATGCTGTGCCAGAGGAGTGCTTGCCACAGCAATACCAGGAGGATTATGGCTTTCTTAAGAGCAGCTCCACTCCAGACAAGAAAAAAACAAGTTGGACATCAAAAGCTTCTGAGTGTCCAACCAATTTCCAAAAGTGTGCATGTGACCGCCATGCACTAGCTTGTGATATCCAATACCCCTGCAGCTTGTTTAGAAATCAAATATGAAATAGTTTGGAAATTTACACAGTCCCTTCATCGGCCGCCAGGTCACATTTAGGCCTTGCTTTCAAAAGCTTATCTCTCGCTTGCTGCTTTATTCAATGTTTTTCATCCAGTGTTTTATTTTAGCTATTGTTAAATATAATAAAGCTTGGAGCAGTTTTGGTTTAAAGGGTGAAGGGTGACAGCGGGTGTAAATTTAGCAACAACTGCACAAAAATAAACACTTTTCCCCATCAAAGATAAAATAAAAAACATATACTTAGAAATTAAGTAAAATAAAAATTGGTGTTAACTTCTGAGGGAGGGAGGTGGCTGTCCGTCAGCTGCCAGAAAACTTTGTAAAGAGAGGTTTTGTATCCCATTACTTTACAGTGTAGTAAGGGTGGAAGGAGGCTGCTCAAATGAATCTGTCAATAGATCCTGATAAAGACTTCATCAGAGGCGATCACCCTGTAAGTGCTATGGCTGCGTTCCCAAAGACCACAGATTGGAAAACTCAATTGTGTTGTATTGATCCAGCCGGCCATCGGTGAACGCGGGGCTGACTGGAGCGGGCGGTCGGTGGCCGCCACCAATCATCTTAAATAAAGTCTAAATACAGGCTCTGTACTTCAACTCAATCTCCGGGGCTTGTGGAGTGAAGTGAAATAAATAACGACGGTTGCAGCCGTGGTGAGGCAATCATTCTATAACCTGGTTAACTTCTGGCTGACATTGACCCCAAAAAAACCTTTAAAAAAACTGCAGGATTAAACTGGCTCACCCAAGCGTGCATGTTGCCATCTAGGGGCTGGCTTTGCCTGATATAAGAGCGCAAACAAGTCCAACTTGAGTTCAGCTTATTTAGTAAAACAACAGAGGTTTGTAAAATGAGCCCATTACGATTCACCATGAGCCTAATCCTTTCTAGCTCTACCATGCTGGAGCTCCATCTTTCTGCTTGGAGCTGTGGTAAGAGTATCCAGCCATGTGTGGATTACCTCTCCAAATGACCCCGGCAACGAGAACGGGGGTGAACCTTTGCCCCCAGGAGAGCACCCCGGGATGAGGCCGGCTCACAGCAAAACAGAAGCCATCTTTAACACATGCACATCTATTGGCACTGGAGCAGAAAAGGCTTAGAACCCAGGGAGCAACAGCAGGAGAGGAGTCAGAGCTGCAGATGCACATTATTGTCCAGACAACAGGAAAAGAAAAACTGCACAGGAAAGATCAAGAAATGAAACAAACAATATTCATACCTAACCAGACCATCTCAATTTGGAATATACGCATATTTCAATGTGGGGACTCCAAAGATCTTTGCAGGGCATTTAAAGTCATGTTAATAGTTGTACAAACAGGCCTGTCTTCCACAGAGCCCCAGTGTAGAGGAGCACTAGAAACAAAACAAGCTTTTTGTAATGGCTGAAACAGCAGAAACAGAGGAGTATTACATTTCCATTACATTGCTACTGAGTATCTTCTGTCTTACAAAAGCAAGTTAAACAAGGAAAACACTGCAATATTGTTTTTTGTACTATGGCACCTGCACTTAACAATACCTTATATTTGACACCACTTTACATTCATTCTATACCTTCTGCTCATTGTCTGTTGTTTGCCTGTTTGTTTGTGTGTTTACTCGATTGTTTTTTGCTTTTACTGTAGGAAACCTGTGCTGCTGTAACAAGGGAATTTCCCCACTGCGGGATGAATAAATTATTATATAATCTAAAACACTGAATATTGTCCAAATAGTACAAGAATGTTTCAAAGCATATATGCACGTCAAATCTGAAAGTAGTGTAACACAAAATCTTGGCTCTACATTGCTAGCATATTCTTTGCATTTAGGGTGGGAGAAAAAAATATTTATATGCACCAGTGTGGGTGACTCAGCTTTGACACCCAGGTAGCAAAATACCCACATTTGAAGTTCCCAGGCTACCAAATCTGTTTTCTATCTTCTTTTATGTTGTAGTCACAGTTTGGGCACATTCATCAGGCTGCCACTCAAAACAATGTATATATAGTTTTTGAATGTGTATTAATATCAAACGTAATGGTGATTCATTTCAAGCGAGATATTTAGAGTGTTGTGATCTTAACATCTGATAAATTGCATTTTATATTTACCTGGAGTGTGATTGCAAGACATATCTACTGAGAGTAAACAAGCCCAGGACTTCTCTGTGCCTGATGCTATATAAACAAAAAGTCAATTTTCCCAACTACTGCATCAGTGTGTGCCGTTTGTGTGTATGATGGAGGGACTGACAGTGATTTTGCTCAAGGTATAGGGGAGCTATAGGCAGTGGAAGCTATTCATAAAGACATACTAACGCTGGGTAAGCAAACTAATTAGTTGTCAATTCATTAAAATCACAAAAGAATAAACAACTGAATCTGCCAGTCTAACGTTTCACATATTTTACGTGATAGAGCTCTGCTTCAAATGAGTTACTACTGGACGTTGCATTGGACCTTTATCATCATTCATCCTCATCCTTATTTTCAAACCTTTTATCATCTACCAAATAATCAGCAGCCTAATGGCCTACCCAATGTATTTCAGCTGTGTATCAAGCAATGTTTCCCCTATAAATTGTACAGTTTTAATTTTTTTTTTTAAATGGCAAAAATAATGCCAACAATCCATTACAGTGTTTCCCCTTTGTGAGTTTATAAACAAGGAAACTGTCATCAGTTATTCTAACTTCCAGAAGAGATGTGTTACATTATCTAAACTGCTAAAGTCAGTTGAATAGGTTATGTGAAGATAATGTTGTTGGTAGAGAACCGTTGAAGAACAGGTTCGGTCATGAAAGACAGGAAAACATGCTGCCGGGTTCAGTGGTTTTGTGTTTGTAGCTGAAGAATAATAACTGAATATTGGGTTCAAACTGAGTGGTGTTCTTGGTCAAGTTTGCAGGAAGTGATGTAATGCAGTGTTTTATGTGGAGCGAGCACTGAGCCGGATTTGCTTTGAAAAAAAATAGGCTTTTAAATAGCAACCGGTCAAATAGTAACTTAGGTGGCAATTTGGCCATGTGTACTCAGATTAATTTGGCATGCTGTTAACACACTAGCCATAATCCTGGCATTTGTTCCTGCTGTTCTCCACTAGGAAGGAAATATCGGGAGTAAAACATTTCACAAGTGCTATGCAATGAATCTAACTCATGTCGATGAGAGGAGTCATTCATGTGGATTTCTTGAAGTAAATGTGAAATATTTGTTAAGGTACCCTTTAACACGTTACATTTGAGAACAGAAATGATAAGTAACATACTTTTGCTTTTCTTAGTGTGTTTTCAGACTAAACGGAAATAATATGTGCAAATAAATGTCTGTTTTAGTTTTATTATTATTATTAGGGTTCAAACCGCAAAGCGGTAGAACTCTTCTATGTTTGTCTCTTATTATTATTATTATTATTATTAGCTGTCCGCAGCGCCGGCTAAAATTCCTGTATACGGAAATGGTGTGCATGTGCTTCTATAGAAATATGAACCCAATGGGCCACATGGTGACGCTGTAATTAAGGCTTCAAAATGCAAACTTTGAAAGGCCACGCCCCCATATCTCAATAACTTTACAAGTTATTGACCTATGAACTTTGAAAGGGATGTGATATACCCCAACAGTACCTGAACCACGCCCTGAAAGTTTCATTTAAATTGAACACCAGGGGGCGCTATAAATCCAAACAAACTGCTGGTGATATAGTGAAAATCAGGCTATAAATGACTAAATGTTTCCAGAGTGGTGTTCTTGGCCTAGTACAGGCAGAAATCTGCTGCAGCAAGCTCTGCAAACCTGTATTGAGGACATCAAAGAAGTGGACCAGTGTGGCTGTGGAGGATCTCCAGACGTGTTTGGACTCTACTGACTGGGATGTGTTCAGGAGTGCTACCAACAGTCTGGATGAGTACACAGAGGCTGTGGCGTCATGCATCAGCTTCTGTGAGGACTGCTGTGATCCATCATGCACCAGGGTGACTTACAACAACAACAAACCCTGGTTCACAGACAAACTCAGAAGGTTAAGGTTGGATAAGGAAGAGGCTTTCAGAGGAGGTGATTGGCTGCAATCTTCCACCGCTCCAGGACCTGTACGCCACCAGGACTCGGAAGCATGCTGGAAAGATTGTGGCTGATCCCTTCCAACGCGGCCACAAACTCTTTGAGCCCCTCCCGCTGGCAGGAAGCTGAGGTGAACAGTTGTTTCCCATCTGCCACCAGCCTTATCAACAAGGCCCGGACCCCACCCTGACTCCCTCCACAATCCAAATTTGGCTCTTCATGCCACAGTGCTCTCTCTGCTGTAATGCTCTTATTTTTTTTAGTTAATATTTAATAAATACCTAGACTTATATTGTTTAATAGTCTATGTAGAGAATGTGTGACGTGCAACAAAACTAAAACAAATTCCTTGTGCGTTAAAAAACTCACTTGGCAATAAAACCCATTCTGATTTTGAAAACTGACCATTACACCTTTTATTAAAGACCCTCATCACACACAATCGTTATAACAGATCAAAACGGCAAACTGTCAAAGTCATCTTTATTATGCTAGATGCAACAAATCTGCAAAGCTACACTACAGTAGTGTATCCAACGAGCCTGTCTTCGGTGTGTAGAGTCTAGTGTGGATTTGTTTTAGTAAACACAATGATGAATCAATGATTGTGTGACAGTGAAAACCTTTAATTTTTGGTGGAATACACAGAACGTGAATATTCGCGTTGGCCTTGGTGTAAAAGGTTTGAACGCGGAAAACTATTCACGTATCCATATCGTTGTTTCCTTTTTTCATTTTGTCCTCAGTGTGAAAAGGCGTTTAGTCCCGAACAAGCAACAGAATTACAAGTGTGATAGCAACAAATGAGCTTCTTTTTTATTATTTGATTTATATTTATATCATTAAAATGTTCTTAAGATATTCTGTGCCATTGACTTCTCTTGTAGAAATGAGTTGAGATGTAGAAAAAGCATTTATGATTTGTGGACAGCAAGGATAAAACAGCACTGTAGATCTGGGTTTTTTAGTGAAAGACTACTAAACAGATAGATATTCAACAGTGGTTCTGACGTAGCCGGACATGTATAAAATCAATGCATCTATGTGCACAAAGCAGCAGAAGATATCCGTAAAGAAACAACCTTGCCTAGCTGTTACATTGCTGAGACAACACTGCAGTATACACCGGTGTGCACGGCACATGCACACAAATCTCAACCTTGACACTGACCCACGGTTGACAAGCTTTCAGTGAAAATGTACAAAACTAAATGACATCTTCTATGAAGGGGCAACAGAGGCAGAGTAAGGGGGAGCAGCAGATGAGGGAGGGGTGAATCCCCCCTTTGACCGACGCAGCGGTCCAAAACCAAACACTGATGGTTATTGATCTGGACCTCTTCAGCTGCTAAAATTAAGAGTCAGGGTCCTTGGTTACAATGCTGAGGATGGAGGCAACGCTTTAACAAGACCAGCAAGGCTAAATGAAATCCAGGGAGAATTCTGCTGTTCGTCTGCTGAACAAAGTCTTGCACGACAGTATTCTTATCCATCTGTCGGGAGAAGTTTGATGAATGTCAGCTCTCCTTAGCCCTCGGCCCCCACCCTTGTCTCATTCATTCTTCTTTCTGCCCTTGGTCCCTGTATTCTCCTGAATGAAATTGACACTTGTAGAAGAGGGCAATTAGGATGAAACAATGCTATGGTGCTCCATATGGTCATTTCATTGGGCCACAGTGGTATTTTATAGATGCTTGGAACAATGCCTCTGCACAACCTAAACAGGCAATTTGAAAGCCCTAGAGAAATTAAAACTTTCTAAAATGCTTGGGAGGATGGCTGTAATGGCTACTGCAGGGGAGCATTTCCTACAGGGCTACAAGGAATATAGTTTGCATTTGTATTTACAAGAACACCGTTACTGGATTGGTGAAGAAGCAGAGAACCAATAGTCTTACATTCACTTATAAGCTCCTAAACCTAATCAATCACTAAGTCAATCAAAAGGTGTCTTCATATAGCTTCTTCAGAAAAGTAACACATTCAACAGTTGCTATTTATTTTATCTTAGTGAAAACACAATGGTAATTAAAGCTAGTAAGATCAATTCAGAGGACTTTAGTCTACCAAGTATATTGTATTTTTTTACTAAATCAGAATATGTCTGTCATATCAATGTCATGAGTTGTTTGCAATACTAGTAGCACATTACATTTTTGTCTGAAATCTACAGAATAAAATGTGACGTCGTAGCCTGACGTCACCTATTGTAAAATAGAACTACACGTCGCTAGGCCGTGGCTCGGTAGTGTTGCATTTCCCCCAACTTATTTCTTGGTTCTCCTTCTCCATAAACAACATGAAATCAAGGAGACTAACTTTTGCTGCTACAGATTTCCCACCGTGGTCAGAAAGAACAGGAGAGACACTCTCTCACTACGCCTCTAGAGTTGCTACTTGCTCCGAAGCTCATCGCCTTCACTCTCTCACTTCGCCCTCGCTCTACTACACACTTGCCACAAACACACAGAGACACACACACAAACACACACACAAGTATAAACATCATGCCACTTACATAGGCTACAATGAAAGCTCTGCGTGGAGCCTCCACAGAAGCATAAAACAGCCTTTAGTCACCTACATTGTCTGTGTAGAAAATTATGCCAAAAATAACAACTCCCACGCCATTTCACAACTCTGTTTGGGTTGAGAGCAGAGTAGATGTTTGCGTCTGCAGATGTTGCAACATCTGTCACTCATTCATAGCATCATCTTGTTATTTTCTAGAGTGAATCAACATAACACCAATGACTATATTAACATAACACAAAAAGGTAAATTGACAAGACAATTACAGAGTTAAAAGATGCAACCAATAATTCTACAATCATCCTTTAATGGTGAAATAGCAGCAGGTTGGGGCAACGGATTGGAAAAATGCACTGCATCACCTAGTCACTACTGATTAATACTTTTACTGACCTATCCTGTAAAAAAAAAAAAAAAAACAATTAATGAATAGCCTTCTAAGAGATTTCACAAAAATCCTAGAAAGTCACACAACTCCCCCCACTAGCGGTCCTCCATGCAGCCGAGATCGGAGACCCTGATATTAATGACGATACCTCTGAAGACCAAACAAGCACACAGTGCTGGTTGCAACCTCTGACCTAAAAGGCTCCGTTCAAATTGCTCTTTGGACTTCATGCGGATCATTAAGACAAACTGGAGGTCCTGCTACTGGGAAGACATATGGCTCCCCTTTTTTTATGAGGGATTAGAGAGTGTCTGTGTGTGAGTGCAATAGAGGTATAACAGCCAAGGTGATGGGGCTTGAGTTAAGCAACAAGTACAATGTTGTGGCACTATAAATATAATAAGGGCTTCCTTTAATTTCAAATCGACAGGTTTTTGGAGCTGATTGTATCAGAGTGTACAATATATTTAAATTGTCCTTATTTATACCACATCCATGGTACTGTATGTAGGGCTGGGCGATAAATCAAATCACAGCGTTTTTACACATAAAGGTCAGTTTACAAATCATGGGATTACTCTTAATCCTGTAAAAACAATTGTGTAATGACTTCTGTGGATCTAAAGAAGCTTTCTCAAGTCTGAGAAAATAACCCTTATGATAGAGAAAGAATACATTTTTTTACAGAAAGCTTGCATTACAAACATGACGTGTGGAGTTTAAAAGACATTTACCAGGTAGGGCAGACCTAATGAACAGATGCTAGTATTTTAGTATAAGAGATTAGTATTTGTTGATTCTGATGAATCCATTTGTATGTATAATGTACTGCAATTTTATGGTCATCTTCACCAAGCTCTAAAATCACTTCATTTTTACCACTTAAACACAAAATGTCAAACATTGTGCAAGTTATAGTGGTACACAGTAAATGATAGCTGACTACAGTAGCTGTCTTGAGTCATGACAGTCCTGTAAACATGGATGTAACATGGATAGTAACACTATGCACTTATCACAGTTTAAGGGACTGTGGTGACTCATGATGGATAGCTGGTTCTGGTTTCTCGTAGTGAATCTGGGCTCCGCAGTGATCAATGATCTGAGCTCTTTGCTTGTGTGTTTTTGTTGAGATATTATCTCGGCTCAGAAGAGCTAAAGCCATGGCAGTCAGCTGAACAGTGTGGAGCTTCCATTTGGTTCAGTCTGCCCAGGATGCTATGTAACCACAAAGCTCATACTAACAGCAGCTGCTTGGAGGTATCAGGTTGATGGTAGCAAACTAATTAGTGAGCTGATTTTGTTTCTGCTGAAACTGATTACTAGATTGGATGTTGCCCCCTTCCTGTCAGCGGAGAAAGCCTCTTAATTAATGCAGACCTTGGATCGCTAAAGGTCTCCAATAAAATCAGAAATTCTAAGAAAAGGCTTTATTATTTTCAAAGATGATTTATTTGGGGAGCATTGTGTTTCACGTAAAAAAGCAGAACAAGTTTAAAAAAAAAAAAAAAAAAGTAGGTGCAGTCTAACAGCATGACTTCATCCCCAAACCTTGCCTAGGCCAGAGCCTGCCAGCCACTGTGCTGCTTTGCACCTGTTATCCTGTACATAAAATGTATTTTCTATGCTGCATACTTTGCACAGAGGCCACATTATTCTGGCAGTGAGCTGGCCGGGGCCCAACGTCCACTTAATGTGTTCCACAGCCTGCTGTCCCCTCAGTGATGGATGGACATACTTTACGCTCAGTGTACTTATAAATAACGGATGTGTTATCATACTGAATTCAAACCTGAGGGAGCGCACATGACATTTCTGTATAAATGGGTGATGTACAGAAGGGAAATATTTTGTAGCACTTTGAGCTCAAAGAAGCAATTCACCATGAAATCATTTGTTTAAAATAATAGTCCCACATAAATGTATCGTTCATGGTTAAATATCTTTTTACTTTAATGGAGCTGGAAAAATATCAACTCTTTAAACATTTCTTTAAATGACCTGCCTCGCCATAAATGCAGACATCTAATCCAAATCCTTCCATTTCATATTGATGCGTAAGTGTTTGCTTGTAGTGTCACAGCGATGTGCCCTTCAGACGAGGCAGGCTCGTATTATCACCTCTATTTCCAGAAAAACAAACAGTGGAGAGCAAGACACACAATTTCCATCCCATCCTTTAAACATGTACCCTTGCCAATGTCAGCATGTGTCTTGGTTAAGATGTTGGGCGGGGAAAAAAGAAGGGGGACGAGGACGAAACAGGGAAGGCAGGAGGACGAAAGGGAAGGAGGGAGAACACAGTTGTGGGTAATGAGCTTTGAAGGGCTTGAGGTTGGGTACAGTATAGGGTTAAGCTGCAGATGGCATCCAGTCGGCAGGATAAACCAGCGCACATGCTAGGACTCGGACTGGATTTCACACCCCTCTTGACGAGGACCGCCATCCAAAAGTGAAAGAATAAGGGATGACGTGCCAGAGAAGTATGGTGAGGTAGTAAAACAACGAAAGGTAGAACTTGCCAAGACTAGAGAATGCACTGACAAGTCATGCAACAAATTGGACATTGAAATTAAAAATCAACCCATCTCTGAAGCCGAACACGGAGACACATGAGTATTGTGTCAAGATTGTTTGTTTGGTTATATTTTTTTGCCGAATCGTTTGGGTTTTTTCCGATATAGCTGCTAAAACAATATATTTAAAACTGTGCCAGTGCCTAAACAGTATCTGAATTGATACTATAAAAAAAGGGAACATAACAAAATTCGGTGACAAAAATAATAGTAATAATTATAACTTATTTCACCAGTCAACATCAAAAAGAAAAACCACTAGATGGCAGAAGAGAATTTTATATCAGCTTGATATTTGCGCTGAACTGGAATGCACCATGAGCATACGAGGTGCAATTGAACGCACCAATAAGCCTGGTTGGTGTTGTTTCACCCCGACAACTCTGAGAGTGGCCATTGTGTCTTGAAAAATGTGTTTTTAGCTGCAGACTGTTGAGCGTCCTGATGTTGGAATCCTTTCCAGTGAAATACAGCAACACTTTAGCTACTAGCTAACGGTAGGCTAACGTTACCTGCAGGCAAGTGCAATGTTAGCTAGCGCAACGGGCAGTGATGCCTTTGTAGCTTGTACTGTCTGTTTCAGAGCACCAGAGGGCAGCACAGGCATTTAAGTGGCACCGAAATCCCCATCGTCATTCGGTCTGGTAGCTAATGGTCGTGTAGGGTGTCGGTACCCAACACTAGGTAACACTTGTTGACTTTTTGCTTCTTTATAGCATGTTTAGTTTGCATGCCCCCTGGTGTTTCAGGAAATACTGCAACACATTACACAATGAACATATAAACGCCTCTGAGTGCACTCATACTTCACGCCCCCAGTGTCTCATAATGGCAATAAAGAAGTTTCATTGAAGACTGTTTGCACCTATTCATTTTAAAACAGTTACAGCCAATTGGGAAACTCAAACGCTCAACATGTGCTCTTATAGGGCTGATTGCTTTACTGTGGTCCAGCCCACAATTTCCACAGTGAGGGTACTAAGTGGCATCAAGGAAAAACAGAATGAGGACAGACGAGAGTCGATGAGAGAAAGAAGGCAAAAATATGTCAGATGTGGGGTGAGATAAAAAAGACTGAGGCAAAGCAGCAAGCAAAGAGACAAAGCTGAGGCATGTGAGGGTGTGTGAAGGAGTGGGGAGTTTTTGTCCTTATTTGTTTCACCTGCTGCACTCCTTCAGCTCCCCACTAATGGCATTCCCATGGGGTAGTAGAGATTCCAGAAACCATGCACTGTACTGTACAGGCCGAGTCTACTGTGTTCACACAGGACACAATGCACCACTGCCACAGAGGCTCACACTGCAACTACACTAAGGGTGTTACACACGGCCACTGGGAACAAATTGATGTAGTGTTTAAAAAATGCCATTGAATGGGTAGGGTTCACAGGAAACACTGCACTACCATAATGCACTTTATTTACATTAAGTGTGTTTGTAGATTTAGTCAAAGAGCTGCTTTTTACATCCAGGCTATGTAGATGACACTACATTCAATACAATTTGATCTGAATCCACTCAACGAACCAAGGACACTGACACTAGTGATATTCTTGATATTTTAGTTAATAAATATTTAGTTTTTATGCCAGAATGTTAAGATGTGTAGTGCCAACTTTATTTGGTATCCTTGATTTTAGCACAATTTGCCAGTGGCAAATGGCTGCAATTCAATTTATACAGCATGTAGCCAGGGTCAAGAGGTTCAGTTACAGTTTGACTCAACAGAGTGGGCAAGATGAGGGATCTTTAAACATGCAATGATGTGTTGGTGCCACAAGTGGTTGTTCCAGTGTGTCAGAAACAGCCACACTCCTGAAAACTTTGTGCACTAAGGGGTCTTGAGTTTACACACCATTGTGCAATATACAAATTGTAGAATTGTGTGGGCAAAACAGCTTGTTAATGACTGAAATCAGAGAGGAATGGCCAGATTTGATCAAGCCAAAAGGAAGGCCAAAGATGGGCAAGTAGCACCTCAGTATGACAGCAGCAATTATCCCTAAATAAAAAACCTTTCACCGTTGAAGTGATGGGCTACAGCTGCAGACGATGAGGTCTTGTTTAACTCCCGTATGCAAAGAACCACAAGATGAGGCCACGATGGGCACAGCATCACCAAAACTGGACAACTGATAAGTGAGGGTCTCAACAGCCAGTTCCATTTTGGATGCCGATTCGCAAATTAACAGGATTTCTTAACTAAAGCTAACAAATCTTTTACCAGACCTTTTGTTTCTTACTCTTTTAATAAGCAAAGAGCGACGTAGAAGACATAATCAGATGTTAACAAGCTTTTAATTTTTAGCCGGCACTGACTGTGCCTTTAACAAATTGAAATGATCATTGAAACATAGTTGTAAAAGTAGCCTAAAACTAACACTGTTACTTATGTTTTTAATGGTGGCCCTATAACTTGGTAAATCTATGATTTAGGGGCTTTTCCAAATGTTTTGCAATTAAAAAAAGACATTATTTTTTTCAAATTGAGTGTTTACATGTTTTAAAGTATGTACAAAATATGATTGTCATAGAAACATGTTTTATACAGATCATATCAACATCTGTAAAAATCGGTTATTGGCCTTAACACAATGTTAATATCGGTTATCGGCCAATATTTTCATATCAATGTATCCCTTATTCCTGACCAATATGTGAGGTGCTTGTAGAATATGCAGAGGAATTTCAACAACATGCAGGAAAGGAGGATTCAGTGGAGAGCTCAGTCATTCCATTTCATCCCTGCCTCAGTGTGCAAACCCCTCATTTGAATGAAGCCACAGCACATCTCATAAGTATTAATAGGCTGATACCACTGTATTTAGACATGATGCGCGCTTTATACCCACCCAGCATTGACAGCAAATCCTCTGTGTGCGTTTAATAAATCGCAGCAGTTAGGTAGGATGGCTTAGTCTCAAGTCACCTAATGACTATATTATGAGCCATAGCATTAAGAGGGATTAATACTAATCTTGGCTGTTTGAGTTTACCCTGGGCTGAAGGGGTGGGTGGTTTGAGGAGACAACAGAGCAGTGTGTGTTCCCCTGGCCAGCAGCTAGTCAACCAGTTCCCAAACAAAGCAAATGTGCATTACAGAGTTGGTTTTGCATGCTAAAGAAAAAGCCTTGCTGATGATCCATCTCCAGGACTACATGCTGTTTAGCTAGTCCAGAGAACACACACAAATAAAAAGCACATATAGCGCCGCACCCTGTACTCTCTATAGCTGGGATAAAGACCCAAATAAACTAAAATCAGAGACTGGGTATACAGAGCAGAAAACCTCAGGGTCCACTTAGTGAGTCCTGAGCCGCAGCAAGTCCTTGGTCCTCTACAAACAGCACTTTACAATAAGAATAAAAATGTATATGAACTACAATGTAGCAAGTAGCTGTGGGAACGTTACAAACTGGAGTACATGACGATTTTAAAATCTACAAAACTACTTAAAAGAAGAGAAAAAACATAAGTAAAGAAGCATTAGAGAAAGATTACATTTATCTTTGTCTCATGTCATTAGTTAATCAAGGCAAATATAAATCTAAAAGGATTTATTGAAATATCTTTATAAATATATTTAGAGGAACTATGCAGCTCACGTTACACTGATTTGTTAAACTAGGGCCCAGTTTTCTTTTTCCTTGTGCGTGTAAGCTCTCCACATGCAACAGGCTGCCCTATCCATGGAAACACATGGTGACTTTTGAACAACACAGGCTTACAGGGGACATTTCCAACGAGTGATGCCACACAGGCTCCATGGCGGGGTAACATAAAAGCCTATCAGGTTTATCCCCACTGGGGCACTGAATTGCCCCGCTCAGAGTAGTTGGAGATGTCTCGGGCTGGCTTAGCAGACCAAGGCGACAAATGTCATAAATGACTCCCCTGTGGGCCTGCATGTCAACCACGCCAGAAACAGCTTTAGAAAGACATTTTGTTTTTTTTGTCATTTGTACATCCATGTACAAATTAATAAGGTATTCACAATAATCAAACAATTCTAATAAAAGTGCCATATCACTTTTACACAAGATTTCCAACACTGCAGCCTGCTTTTCTGCAAGATCCCAGTTTCCTTGTTTTCTCAGCGTGTCAACTCGAGGAGAGAGCTGAGTGGTTGAAGGAGGAAAAAAATGAGCCACTTCACTGCCGTTCACATGGCAGCTCACTTTCACTGATGTATAAAGTGCACTTCCCTAGGGCTTGCTGTTTGTCATAAAACATCTCTCAGCACATAATTTAACCAAACTTAAGAGGGAAAAGAGAAAAAAAATGGAATACAAACATAATTTGCTAAAGGGGTGTTGGAGTCTAATACTGAGACTGTTTGCCAGGAGTGCAGTAATTCTAAACCATGCTGCAGTAAGTGGCTCCTCAAAGATACTGTGGGGTAATGTCAGACAGCTGAGCAAATGGGATGGGATCCAGGGAGTGCATTATCTTTATGAATTCATGACAATTTTGTCCTGAAAGTGACAGAGGGGTAGGTGTTTGTATACACATTGTCTTGTGGTTTGCTCTTACAAAAGAATGTTGAAGAGCACAAATGTACAGTGTACAGCAGGCTTTAATGGGCCTTCATTTGTCTCATTTGACTTTAGCGTGCCACATCACTTGAGTAAAAAAAGGGAAACTTCGTGTCATCCCTGCTACAAGCATTGCCCTTTCATAAAAAGGCATTACAGTGCACAACATCTGGAAATGCAAAATTGTTGGCATCAAAAAAAACAAAAAAACTTTGAAGTGAAAAGATAACGGTATACGGTTTCCCATAATTTTGGCTTACACTACAGCCTTTACAAGAATTAGCTCCAAACCACAAAATGGTGGGCCTCACACTCTTTACCACAAAAAAGAAGGTGCCAGTGTCAATATATTATATGTCTGAAACCTACACTGTATTGTGATTAAGACTTGTGCAAAATTCAAAAACGCAAAAACTGACAAATATACAAAGCTCAAAATATTCCTGTTATTTTTGTTTGCTGTTAGCTGTTTCAAACATGTAGACAAGTTCTTTCCCATAAAGTTGGTTTCTGCAGTGCAATGTGTCTCCCTCACACCAAGCTCGTTCTGCACACGCAAGGCTGCGCCTATCCAATCCGACTGGCATCACGGCCATGGAATGCTGAAGTCCACATTTTTCCCATTCAGCAAGGAAAAACGGCCTTTCAAAGCCAATCAGCTAGAAATGTTGCTTTGTTTTTATTTTCGACTGAACTTCCTGGAACCTATTATGGAGCTGTCAGGGATGTATATTTAGCTATGGCAACACAGGGCCTCCTCGCCCCCTTGCGCCACTGGTCATGTCACCTCGGATAAACAGAAAAACAATTGGTTATCTCTTTTGTCACCTTTAAAGAAAATGGCATGGGTAGTGTCTCTGTGTGTGTAAGTGACAGATACCGTCTATATGGCTAAACAACTTTTCTGTAAACAGTAGAAGGATGTAGGATAAATGTATACCATGTACATACTATAATCACACCTTCAGAAATGACCAACAATCGACTTTTCTACTAAATCACTGCCTATGTTTACATGCACTCAAAAACCCAAATAATACCGGGATATCACATGTTGGTCTGCAGGAAAATGTAGTCACCAATGACTTGCTGTTTGCCACCAACGCACTCCATTTTAATTTGACACAGTGGACCACAATGTCAGCTGTCTATCAATGGTGGCATCAATGATGTGGCTCTACAATGGTTCATCCCTCATCCGTCCAACAGGTCCTTATGCTTGGAAATGTGACCTCCTGTTGTGCTCCTCTCTTTTGTGGGATCCCCCAGGGTCCTATTCCGGGTTACCTTATTTAATAAATACATGCTACCCCTGGGAAAAGTCATGCATACACACGCGTTTATGCATATGACACTCATTATTTGTTTTTACTGTAGAGCACTTTGTAACTTTTAAAAGGTGCTATTAAAATTAAGTTATTATTTCAGGGTAATGGCCACCCTCCTTGTACCATACACAATCACCGCAAAGCAATGCTTTAAGATGATCCCAAGCCAATCCTAAAGATCAGTATTAGGGCTAATTTGAAGTAAACTTATTATGCTTTTCCTTATTTTCTGTAATATATAATGTTACAATGTTGGAGGTTACTATAAAATGTGGCAACGGCTTCAAATAATGAGGTAAACATTGTTAAAAGAAATCCGTGTGAGCCAAAACCTCAGATTTTAGACCTTTCCACCTCCAACAGTTTTTTTCTACTCTCTGCTAAATGGACTTCAATCCGTGACGGATTTCTTCATATGGTCATCTGCTCTAGGCATGCTGCTGCAGTGTTACCATTACATACACTGCTACATGTAGCTACATTCTTCCAGGGAAAGCGGTTATCTTGGTTGCTGAAGGTTTCTCCTTCTCCCTTATTCACACATTCCTGCTGTAACATGTCTGGTTGTGTAGTTTGTGGTTTAAAAGCCTTTATTGGCCTATCTTGATTTTTCACGGTACAAAGTCCAGCTACATACGCCGTTACAGACATCAATGCCGACCAATCAGAGCAGACTGGGCTTTGTGTGAACCTGAAAATGAGCTCATGGATCAGTATTGGCCAAAATAAGGCTGATTAAAGTGTTTCTGCACTACTCTCCTTTAAAACAGCCTCGCTATAGTGTAAAGGTGAAAATTATATATGTTTTATATGAAAAATGATTGTTGAAAAAAAAAAAATACATGAAAACTTTGTTAAGGACAGACACAACCTATTTGTTTATTTGAAATCCATTCATATGTATGTTGTTCAGTGTGTTATGTCATGTTATGTTCAGTCCAAATACTAGTCAATCAGCAAACAGTTGTCATTACTTCAACTGTGCAACATTACAATTCCTTTACTTTGTCAATAAAATACTGGTACTAGATTTATTGGCATGTGAGAAGATGGTTTAAATGAAGCAACTAAGTGGTATAATTTTTCTTAAAATGCTTTATGTAAGAAAAAGTACAAAAGTTACACTTGTGTAACCGGTTTTCTCAGAGCACACACACAGTATAAAGCCCAGACCAATACATCTGTGGTGTTGAGTTTGGAGTCATATATGCTTTGAGCCCGGGATTAGTTTGACCTATACTTGACTTCAACATTGATGCGCAGTAGTTCACAAGTTTGTTCTCTCTTGACCTCTGCGTCTGACCTCCTACCACCCCTCAACACCACCCCCAGCTCTTTTGACCCAGAAGACTCCCCGCAGCCGCAAATCCCAATTCCTTCCAGGTTGTAAATTTTGTTCAATTTCACCACTCATAACCTGCTCAGCTCCTGCCAGTTTAGCAGGAATTTTCACAGTTAAAAATCAACATAGACATATCTGTATAGTGCATAGCTGGGGTGGCTGCTAGCTGCCTTGTACATACAGGCGCGGGTCAGTCTAGGAGCAGGCAGAGCTCAGGGTGGTGCTCGTCTCAAACAGGGATTATGAAGTTCAATGGACAAATCTAGGGATAAATATCTCCAACTGCTATTTACCACTTTATTACCACCTGGGGAAACTGTAGGTATATTTAGAGAAAAAGCAAACATTTGTACACATTTAATACAAACTTGTTTGAATTAAATTCATATTCATAATATTAAAAAAAAAAAGTAGTATCTTGTATCTGCACAACTCTTGCAAAGACGCAAAATAATCTTTAGCACTAGTTCATGCTCGACATCACCAGACATTTAAACTATCTACACCAAATCCATGCACCATGTGTTTGCAAACATTTCTTCATATTTTAACATTACTTTACTGCTACCGTAAGGCAGTTTTCCTTTCATTTACTGTCAAAATGCTGTCATGTATTGAGTTTCTGTTGAGCGTACAGTATGCTGTGGTTTTCTGGTTTATATTATGCTTGACAACTTTACAGTACAAATTATTTACTCTATTTTCAAAAACTAAATTTAGCAAACTAAGGGAAATAATAATGATGTTTTTGTCTTGGCTAAAAACACAAAGAGAACAACATTTTTGAAGTCGGCAATAGTTCCCTCCTTAATCATATTTTGATGAGGTTTCCGCCGACCAATGATCACATGCTCTCCGTTAGACAATTTAAATGGTCACTTTTTAGAAGGAGAATCCAAATTGTCTGGGACCTTGATGTCAACATTGAGTAACAAAGAAGAGGAAATTATGGCCAGACCATCCAGAGGCAAACGCCAGAAGAACCATCTGACAAAGGCAGAAACGTTCAGCAGGTCAAAACACACTGCTCTTAAAAATGTCCCTCAAGTAATTTCATATAGGCCTATCTGTGCCGATGTACCAAAGTTAATATTAGAGCTAGCTTTAGCTAACATGCCTATTGTTAGCCTAGCCACCATAATCATAACCTACCTGTCCAATCTATGCCATTTTATACCAAAGGATGTGGGGCGAGAGTGGGTGGGTCAAATGTTGGCAATTCTGGATTTCTCTGGACATTAAGGCCAAACTTTGTATTCCACTCTTGTGATCAGTATCTTACCATAGACAAAGCTTCCTACTGGTGTTTATATTAAATCAGCAGTATGGTAAGACTTAATCAAGAATGGGACCATTTTTGAAACTTATTAATTTAGGCTAATAAAAACGTGTATTTCCAAATAACATCTTGCTGAGTGCCAGCATTAATTCCCTGCACATAAAAAAACTGATTTGTTAATTTAAAAGTAATAATCTTCTTTGATCTGAACACTTACAAAGCCAAAACTATTTATAATACAACTAGAATACTTCCACCTCAGTTTTCTACAACCCAGATGAATTAGCCGTCATCTAAAGCAGCTCTCTGTGTAGTCCAAAGCTGTGAGAAACGCAGTGGGCCAGAGAGCAGACTGTGAACATGGTTGTACATATCGGCAGGTCTATTTTGCTTTCAGAGCAATCAACACCTTCCTTTTGTCCCAGGTTGTTAGCATGTATTGTCAGCTGCACTGGGCCACAGCAACCTGCTCGGCTCCCTCCCATGGAGGGCGGCGCTGATCCCACTCTATTTAAGAAGGGGTGCGTCAACAGGTTTAAAGCACTCCGACTGAATGTGTCACCTCTTTTTTATTCAATATTTGTGCATGAAATATGGCCAGTTGTTTAATCACCCCCCAAACATGCCCACCAGCACAACTGTCCTCCCCTACCCACCAGTCACCCTCCCACCATCCCTCAACAAGACATTTTTGACCCATGTCACCTTTACAGCACACACTCATTTTAAAGCCCCAGCTGCAGCCCAGAAATAGGACAGCTTTTTTTAATTCTGGTTGTCCACTCAAGAGGCGAGTGCCTTGTACCAGTGTCCTGTTCCAAGCTCAAACTGGAGGGGGATGACAACCATATGGATGTTAGGCAGATTAGGCTTTTGCCAATTGGCGATGGGATCATATATCAATGATAGAAGGGATGGACGACTGTTTTTCTTCTACGCCAATGTTAAAGCAATCTTAAATAACCTGTCAGAAACAAGATTTTATAAAAAAACATTGCACCTTTGGCATCTTGGTAAAACCTATGTCAGGCCATAATCTTTTTTATTTCAGAAATTACGCCAAATAACCATTGCGTTTCTCCTATATTCATTCAGCGACGCACTGTCGGGAGTCCATGAAAGCCAGTCAAAAAGCAGTTCATTGCCACAGTAGTGGAAGTACATGGAATTTAAATCATAGATTTATAGTCAAGGTATTGCTTTTTATTTCTGGTTATGACTTTTTTAACACAACATTAAAACAACAAGTATAAATAATATGAAGTTGGGATGTCACGAGAACTGGTACCTCGGCACCAACATTCTTAAAATCTGACGATACGGTTTTGTACATTACCGTAGGTATCAGGGGCCGCAATTCTTCCAGACCAGGAGCAGTATACACCTACAAGTGTTCTAGTCTGCCGCCAGTCTATATCAACAACTTTTAATTTCCGACTATGGTTACCTGGTCCTCAGATCTCTGCAGGGTAAATCCAGACAGCTAGCTAGACTATCTGTCCAATCTGAGGACTATGGTTACCTGGTCCTCAGATCTCTGCAGGGTAAATCCAGACAGCTAGCTAGACTATCTGTCCAATCTGAGGACTATGGTTACCTGGTCCTCAGATCTCTGCAGGGTAAATCCAGACAGCTAGCTAGACTATCTGTCCAATCTGAGGACTATGGTTACCTGGTCCTCAGATCTCTGCAGGGTAAATCCAGACAGCTAGCTAGACTATCTGTCCAATCTGAGGACTATGGTTACCTGGGGGGGTATGTTGCCTTGCTCAAGGGCACCTGGCAGTGCCCAGGAGGTGAAGTGGCATCTCTCCAGCCACCAATCCACACTCCGTATTTTTTGGTCCATATGGGGACTTGAACCAGTGACCCTCCGGTTTCCAACCCAACTCCCTACGGACTGAGCTACTGCCACCGCAATAAGAAACAGACGTAACTAAACTGCTGGGAATTCTGGTGAACGTTTGGAAGACGTTACCGTACGCTGGCTGAGTGGTGCTGCCAGGCTTCAGAGCAGTGGGCTGTGGATTTTCTTCAGATTACATGTAAATAACGCTCTCCACCTCCACACCAAGACAGTAACAGAAAGTTCAGAGAACAAAAAAAAAAACTGTTAAAAAGTGTTATCCTCATTTTCCCCCTTTTTTACCACAGTATTGAATTGGCTATCAAGAATAATGAAATTTCACAGATATTGGTGACTTTTTTTTTTTTTTTTTTTAACACACACCGTGGCATCAACTTTGATGTAAAGTATTGTATACTCTTGGTGGTATTGATACGGACTACATTTTTTGCATTGTAAAATTCCTAAGATGAAATGGAACAGAATATACATTTAAAAAAGGCCTGGACAAAACTACAATCTGCTAACATAAATCATTCAACTTAATGATCTATGTAAGTAAAGTCCTGCTAAAAAAAAGAAGCACTACAATGGGATGAGACACTAACAAGAAAATAAATTCGATGTCCAGTACAAGAGAGCATGTATGTATCTGTGAGAATCCCAGCTTGAGACCAATGCGCAATGCAATGCTTAGCTAATTGGATATGTGTATTACAATGTCCGTGGTCACAGCACCCTTATGGGGCATGAAATAACAAGCAGCTGTGTGTGTCAAGAGACTTCACATGTGTGTGTGCTCAGTTTGACTGCCAGTGTGTGTGGGAGGGATGGTTGCTGAGAGGTTTATTAACCCAGTCCATCAAGGCAGTCTGGGATTCACACTGAGACACCAAAGGCTTAAGGATGTGAGCGCCACACAAGCAAGACAGCAAGACAGTGCCTCTCCGAAATACTAATATGGGCCCTTATTTTCTACCACAACAAACCCCCACACACCTTCCACCCCCCTACAAAGCCAACACCTCTATTCCAACGCTGCTTCCACATCTAGTGGACTGTGTGCCTTGATTTGACCAGCTTTTCTGTCCTACTCCAGAGATTATCAACACCATCCCCAATTCTGCAGCATTCAGTGTGTTTACATGCACAGCAGTAACCGGGGCATGGTCTTACCTCGGTTAGTGAATAACCGAGTTATGCGAGTTCTTCCTGTATACATGAGACGGGAAGAATGGGGAGAATGACAGGAATAACTCTGCAAACACCCAAACAATTATTAAAATTAGTAATATTTAACAACATGTTTAATTCACAGATTATCTCAGCGTAGGACAGCACCGTGTTCCCGCCAGATAACAGATGACAACTTGTTTGGCTCATTATAATGTTTTCTGTAACCAGTGACCGGAGATGGACAGTTGGTTTAGCCATCTCCCACTGTCCGCTGCTGCCTCTACAGGGAGTAAAACAGATGGACCGCAGGCTCATTGCTGCCGATGGCCCACTGACTACGACTAACACGCTGACGAAGTATGTCCGGTTGAAGGGTAGTTGAAGCATGCGTCCGGTTAAGGTGTTATATATAAGGTGTAAAGTAATACCCAGTTTACTGAAGGAGTTCTCTACCTCTTTTTACAGAGTTATGAGAACTCCAATTATAACCGGGGAAAGGTGTTTACAGGTGTAAACACACTCATTGACTCTCCATTATGGTACACCTCGCAGAACATTGTATGATTATGATCAATAGAACAGTGTTAAACCCATTTTACAGGAGGTTACCCTATATAACTGTCAATATGGAATTACAAAGCTCTGTCAACAGTGCAGCGGATTTAAAGACCTATTTTAGTCTGTGTTCTCACAAACGCATTTTACAACCACCAAAATGGCAACATACCAGACACTAGAATGGTGGCGACGCCATTAACTAGCCATGACTTATGAATTGTCCACATAATACAACTCACTGACAAACTACAGTCCTGTGGCATTAGCACGCTTAGCCTTATTTATTTTGGGTTGTGCTCCAGCAATAAACTGTTAAACTAATCTCTCTACAGTGCGCCACAAGTGTTGGGACAAAGCAGTGCACTGTTATTAAAGACAATGAAAAATTATTTGACAGCTAAAAATATCTGGAGAACACGAAACCAGATGCTAAATCTTAGGTTTATATGAAAGAAGTGTAGAAGATTCACTACATGTAGAAACAATACACAAACAGAAGGCTTTCACACTAGCAAAAATACCAAAGGGGGGGCCACTTGAGCCACTTGATTGCAGAAGGGAAAGTTTGAGTTTCTTAGAGTGTACGAGATGCACCTGGATGCAACATGAGTTTACGAGGTGCACTTAAATCCACCACGAAGTCCAGTGTGAGCCAACATGCCTTACAGTTCATTGTTTGTTACATACCTTAAGGGAAAATGTTGCCACATCGTTGACTTCAGGAAGGCAGCAGGATTTCTGAGTTATCTGCTCGACGCCCTGCATTGCTACTATTATTGCTAGTTATATCTTTGTTGTTACTATAATTGCCAATTTCATCATATCAACAACTATAATTATTATAATCATATTTCTGTATTTTTGTTTCCCAACAGCCACCCACCAAGAGTCAGGGTCAGTCCGAGGTTTCGGACTGAAAAAAGAGGTTTTTCCTCTCCACTGTCGCATCAATGCTTGCTCTTGATGGGGATTTTTGGGTCTTTGTTAATTTATAGAATGTGGTCTAGACATACACTATCAGTAAAGTGTCCAGAAATAAATTCTGTTCCAATTCTCTGTCTATCTAGTTTTTATATTTTTAAATCATAAGCATTTGAAAGTATTTCTCATGTCACAAAGAAAAAGAGTAAATCTTGTGTTTTGGATGTTATCACACTGTGGTGATGTTTGTGTTTTGTTAACTAACACATCAAACATATTTAAGTTTATAAGATTTATAAGTCATACCCTGCAGGTCATGTCAAAGAAATACAAATGCTCACTAATTCCAATAATAATAATTACACATTGAAAACCTTGACATTAGCAGAAATTGTCAAAGCCAGCTTGTTTAGTCAATCTTGAAAATGCTGTTCAGCCAATCAATATGTCACCAAATGCAGACCATGAGTCTGTTTTTAGAGCAGACCTCCAGTGATGAGCGGGTGCTGGATTGAGAGGTGTTGAAACATCTCAAATCCTACCCCAATACCCCCCGGTTTATAAATGCTAAGAACTCAGTGTGAGTAATTAAAGCAACACTTAAGACAAAGCTCACCAGCTCTGGAGAAAGCTAAAAAGAGGTGAGTGTGGGTCAAGGTATCAGTATTGTGCTGAACTCCAATTACCACCTCATAAGAATATGCTTAACAGAACATTAAAACAGAATCCAGGTAGCACAAAAAAACCAGTGAGTCACAACTGACAACACAGAGAAGGTCTAGACCTTATCTGAGCCATCTGACTCAGTGGGCCAAGCCTGGAAAAGATAATGGCTACATAAGCATCCTGTCCAAAGGGCTAACAAAATGTAGTTATGAAGGTAAAAAATACAATACATGGTCTAGGTTGAAGCAGGAAGTGAATGTAAATGGGCTATTTTTGGCTGTACTCAAAGCTCTTCTACATTTACACACATTCATACACTGTGGCCACGGCTGCCGTACAAGGTGCCAACTGCTCATCAGATAAATACTCACACATTTACAACTTACAACATTTACAACTCAGTGTCTTGCCCAAGGACACTTCGACATGGGACTGCAGGGCCAGGGATCAAACCACCAACTTCTGATTGGTAGGCGACGGCTCTACCACTGAGCTACAACCACCGCTAATGAAATGGATAGGCACAAACTCTGGCCACCTCACAGCTGCCCCAGACAGCGTGTCTATGAAACTGTGACGGAGGTTTACAGTCGTGTTTGCCTTCTCTTCCAAACAAGTTTGACTAACTAACCTGGAGGTTTGTTCTAGCTGTATGATTATTTGTTTGATTCTTTATCACAAATCAGAACAAATCATCAATTCTGAGTAAGATTAGTGTTACTGCCTATGCAAATGTGTACTTAGAACTGTATGTAGATAAGAATTCAAAGCTGGTTAAAATCATAAAGAGCAGGGCTGTAAAGTTGCATGTATTCGTGCCGAACCATGACGGTACGGGGTCACGGTCCAGTGAACACACAATACACGTAATGCACGTAAGCCCAGTTCAGACTATAGATTCACGATGGGACAAAACTGTTTTAGAACGTCGCAGAGAAAAGTTGCAGTGGTTTGAACCGGCCCGCCTCAGCTCGACTCAAACCAGCTGGTGGTGTTCCTGAGTGTTCAGAGGCTGGTTTTAGAACGTAAGAGGCGTCTCCTGTTTCAACAGCCAATAGAGAAGTCATCTTGTAAAGTTGGCTACAAAGTATAGAATTAAAAAATTATTTTATTTCTGTTACAAACTTTTAACTGGTCAAAATGGCAGATAGACAGAAGCTCAATGTGCGCAACAAGTTAGCGAACTGCTGAGTCGCCTCCTCTGCTCTCTGCCTGCTCAGCAGCTAGACAGGCTTCCCTCGGGCTGCAACAGATGTTGTAGGCTAAGGGTTAAGCCCATGTTTTTTTGGGGGTAACACCATTTACTTTACCGGCGGTACTGACAACAGATAAAGCCACCATGTCTTGAGAAGCTCTAGCTTGTTGTTTTACTGTTCACTTTTAACTACCTTTATATCATCTTTGCTATCTCTCCGTTAACGCTCGCTCTCCTTGAGTGAGCGCACAAGCGCTGACGTCACTCACTTAAGGCGCCCTGCCATTCTCGCTCTAACTTACTCTACTCTCTTTAGGGGGTTTGCGGTATGCCGCACTACCGCAGGAATTTCTTACTTTTCAACGACAGTAGAAAAAACCCCAGAATGTAATATGGCACCTAAATGCACTAAATCCACTTAGTTAATTTTACTGTATGCTATTTAAGCAATAAAAATGTTGATTTTTCCGCACAAAAAAAAAGAGGAAATTGTCAGATTTTCTCTTTTGTATATTAACTATTCTACTTCTTACCCAAATGCTCGATTAATCTATGGAATATCTGTAGAATACTAAAATAATCAATAGCTGCAGCCCTAAACCAAAGTATGAACTAAACTGTGACTTCTGTGTATCGCTACACCCCAAATAACCAGCATTTTAAGTTGTGTATTGTAGCCTCTGAATGAGTTTTGTATAATCACAACTTGAGAAGAAATAAATTGTGCAGGTGCAATCAGATTAAAGTGAGGTTTAATCAGTGAATTAGTTTAGATGGCGACAAAAAGCACATATGAATTTTAAATAAGTGGAAATGTCTGTATTTACACACTGATTTGTGTGTTGAATAATGCAAAATCAAATTACAAATCAGATTTTAAAAAAATAAGAAAATGGTGTGGAAAGTCCTCTGTGCATGCTGGAAGCTTGAGTGTGAATGTGGTTTTGTTGTGACCGAGCCCTGGCCCAGGCTGCCCTCCACCTCTTGTCTGTTGGTGCTCATGAGGGCTAGTTTGTTTTGCTCACATCTTGCCCACTGTTTCTGTCAGCACATCCATATCCTCCACGGCACCATGGACCCTCTCTTCCATCCAACCCTCAGCTCTGTCCATGCCTGAGCCCGATCCCCCTCCAACCAAACAGACACCCCAGCTGGCATGATTAATAGCCCTCTGCTGGGACGCTCCATCCACTCATCACATCGTTGAGAGCCTCTGAAACAGTACAACAGTTGCATCCCCTCTTCACACTGGTCCTAAGCCCTGCCTGTCAGTCCCCGGTTAGGGCACTGCTAACTGGCCAGATTTACAGCTACTAACCAGTACTAGGTGGCAGCCTGTCTGGGGAGGGGGGAGCAACTCATATTAATCATTGCTCTTTTGATGGGAGCTTTTACAACCGGTAGGCCAAAGGCCTGCCAATGTATAACACCTGTATAATCCATGGCGCCTCACATCTACCATCAATCACAACTACACATCCATTCAGCTAGTATTTATATTCTGTGATACCATGGCTTTTAGTTTAATTCATTTAAAAGCAACAGGTGAACTCAGAAGCCGGGCGACACTAATCAGTCAAATTAACAACAAATAGAGGTTGAAATATCTAATAAACCCTATCTCAGTTCAGATAAAACATGATTTACAAAAAAGTTTTTCTTTAAGTATGTCAACGTTTAGTCAACAGAAAATGAATGGCCAACATATCCAATAGTTGAATGATGAATTGTTTAAGTAAAACTACCAAACAATTGTCAGTTCCACCTCAAATGTGAGGCTTTGCTACTTGTCCTTGTTATATATCGTAACGTGAATGTCTGTGATTTGTTTCTGTTGATCAGACAAAAAAAAAAGCACTTTGTCACTTTGTGGGCTCTGAGAAAATTAATAATCCTAAGAATAATCAATAGCCAAATTAGTCATTAGTTGATGCCTACTTCAAAACAGTGTGAATATTTCAAAATGAATGCTTTAAAGGGTCAATCAAAAACAGACTAGGTGTTACCCGGGATGTACTTCAGTGTTCCCACAATAGGTATACATTTCATATGGCATACTAATGAAATGACATTTCATGGTTGCCTAGAGTTTACAGTAGTTTTGAGACATTCAGCCTTTTAACCAGCCTAACTTAACTTTAATCGTTTAGTCGATCAAAAACAATGTAATTTGAACAGGAGTGACATGAAAAACTGCAATGTACTGCCTAAAAGATGTGGTCTTTGCTGGTATCCAGGGTTTCTGCAGGTTTCACTATGTTACATTTTAACCTTTTTAAAGACAATTTTGAACGAAATTTAAACAAAATCTGTTTTGTCTGTGGTACAATCCAAAAGAGACCAATACCACGAAAGCTAATTGACTGCAAAATAAGTTGCATGTTGGTCTCATTTGTAGTCATAATACAGCAAAAGTACATTTGGACTAGCAAAAGGAAGAACTACAACAGCAAAAAAATAAAGCATTACTATAAATATTATGGGTAGCACTGCATGAATGTAGGAAAAATTAAGACCTGTTCAAAATGATTTAAGACTTGGAAAACAATACAGCAAATATAAGACTTTTAAAGGCCTAACATTTTGATTTATACATTTTAGACATTTTTAGACTTTTTAAGACCCCACGGAAACCCTGGGTTTTTGCAACCAAACACCTGTTGTCTGTATGGCAAGTCTTTTCATGTTTACATTGTTTTTTTTTGCAATATTCTCATTGTGTACCAGGATTGTTACACTAGACAAACTTGGGATGTAGTCAGGTTATCCATCAACGTGACAGAGTCAATGACAGGACAATCCCTCAGATAGTGTGAAGCATAGCATACTGTCAATTAATCTGAAATGACTACAGGTGCAGATTCTGGCCAGTCCAATGGAAAGTCTTCTCAATGTTTTAGAACTGAGTTATGAGATAGAGCCTTTGACAAAGCAACTATGATTAAATTTAGGTTGCTGACATTAACATGCATGATTTCTGGGAAATTAATTCCCAAAAATTGGAGCAGCCAGGCTAAAAATATGTTTATATGTACAACAAAACTAACAGTATCATTTTGACAGTAAGACCAGTGAACTATTGCACAAAGCCTTGACACTAACATATCTGGGACAAATGAATCCGTGAAATTTACAAGATTGTGTGAAACATTGACATTTTGACAGAATATTCCATTACGTTCATTTTTAATTGTTGTTACATTGACTTAGCTATAGTTCAGGACTCAAACAATAAATCAATTAAATCGCTCAGTCAATTGACAGAAATTACAATGATCGAGTAACCATTCAAGTATTTCTTTAAAGCAAAAATACCAAAAATGAACTAGTTCAAGATTCCCAAATGTGTACACCTGCAGCTTTTCTTTGTCTTCCATGATCAGAAACTAAATATCTTTGGGTTTTTGACTGTTGAACAACAAGCAATTTGAAGACATCAATATGTATTTGATAAAGTCTAAAGGGTATTTTTCTGTCATTTTATGACCCAAATTAATGTTAAAGAAAAATTGAACTAAGCAGATTAATCAGTAATGGAAACAATCATTTGTTGCACATGTCTATGTGTAAGCACAGATCATTTAGCTACTAATGCCATGCCCAGGTAAATCTGACAAGACATTAATGTAAGTGACTCTTCCCACTCAGTTTATTGTCTCTTGACCATGTCGTAAAAATAACACTGACAGCAGGACTGAGAATTTAACCCGTGATCTCATTCCTAAAGTTAAGGGACACCCGGGCCACGCGGCAGACATGTAAAGAATTGCTGTGAGGCAGATTCTCTTTGCTCAGAATGCCTTCATGAGTAAACATATTTGCATAAGTGGCTGAGCGACATGAATTATGGTTCCTCTTCCTCGGCATTTGCCAGCTGCCTTCTGCTGGTTCAATTGGGAGTGATTTATGTGTGAAGATCAGGTGGCAGGGAAAAGGAAGAGAGGGGTGAGAGGGTGTAAAGGGGGTATAGGGCCACAACCAGATCGCAAGTGCTCGGGCTGCAACCCCCCCGAGGCCCACCAGCGCCTGCCTGACCACAGCTGGCCACCAAGACGACACCCACTCACGCTTGACCTTGAAATAACACGGAGGGACGGCATGTGTGTGTATTATCTCTTGATGACTGACAAGATTGTAAAATGTGATGAATTAGTGAGGTTGTCGGCAATGCATGGATTAGGCTGTGTGAAAACAAAAGGAAACATTTTCAAAACACAAGTGTCATCATACTGACGACCATGAGCACCTTCATTTCATTCATTTATTATTACAACAGATAAAATACATGAACGAGTGCATACAATGACTGTCACTTGTTAGGGCATATAACTGACTTAATAAAAATATAATTCTACTATTCCATGCCAAATTAATTCTGCTTTCTGTGCTTTGCTTTGGGGAAAGCACGATCATTATTGTAAAAGGTCAGCTGGAGAGTAATCAAATCATCCTCCACAATGTTCATTCTGCAAATCCACTGCCATGCCCCCTGATATGTACTTCTGGTGCTGTGATGGTGATTCGAGTCAATTAGAGGTGTGCTTGTGAATTGCGTTAGTGTTTGGATGAAAAGGAGAAAGCTGTCAGTCAAAAGGCCACTCTGGCTTTGTATCTTGGGGGCTGCAAGGGGCTCTAAACCTGTATTTGTATGAATAAAAATGAAGGGATTTAGGAACAGACTGTTTCTTCTGCAGACTTGTCAAAAAATCTGACCTTCGCTGCAGCAGAGGGGGTTGATGGGAGAGGAGGATGGAAGGGAAAGAATTGAAGATTTGAAAAGCTGAGGCTCAGTGAATTCTGGATAAAACAAGGTATACCTGAGAATAGGTGCACAGGAGAGGAAAAAAAAATTATGTCAGACTGTTCTCTCTCTTACTCTCTGGGGTATAGTCCAGCAGTAAAATAAATCCAACGAATTATTCAACAAGAGATTGAGACAGATTTGTCTGTGTGATGACAATCCTATACGGGAGAGACCTCCTGTCAATGTTAGTTAAGAGACAAAGACTCAATCTGCAGCTTAAAACATTGTTCTAGATGTTGGAACACCAAGTACTTTCTGTATTTCTGCAATCTTATATTTGGTATACCGGTATTTGGAGTTTATGCTTATATGCAGCAACAAATCAAATCTTAGAGCCAATTTGTCACTATCAGTTTCTTGTTTTTAATTCCAGTGTAATGCCTGGATTAGATGCAACACAACCCACATGGCTACTCATGTTATCACAACAGCTACTGGTCCATTTAGCAAACCTTCGGCCTACTAGCAGTAACGAAATCATATTACATGGCAAGGCAAAATAATCCAAATAATAATCAAAATTGTGAACATATAGCCACAAAAGCAATTCATGTGTAATTACCAATCAAAGTTTTCTATGGGTTTAATGGTACGCACAATCCATGATTGGGTACCTAGCTCAATTTATATGTGTATATCTTTAATGCAGCAGGAAAACAAACCCAAAAGGGAAAATTTGTTATTTATAATGAAACAAAAAAATGTCCCATGTTTACTGTAAAAACTGGAATGTCAATTGGTCAGTAGTGCTCCAACATTATGAAAAAGGAGTTCAGCCTGCATATTGTCAAAGCCATAGGGCACACCAGACTTAACATCCTGTACAAAATGGTTTGGGATCATGACATTAACCCCATCACCATTAAAGAGTTACGTACAAATCTACTAAAAGGACCGAACTGATGCTGAACTGTTAATTATCATTTTATTTTAACACTATGTACCATTGTGTTCTTTACGTTTAAAAGCAAAGAACCTATGTAGGACAGAAAACACCATTCTTTATTGCAAGCCAGTACATATTTAAAGACAGATGCTGGCCACAAAGCTGTGGAAAGCACTTAATGATATGGGTGTAATGAGGTTAGGGATGGGGCATTAGATATCAGGCTTAATCCAAACCATCCCATTTATATCAGAGGAAAGGCCCCTGCTTCCTGGGCCCGATTTGCCTGGTTGACTGAGCAAGGTGGAGCTGAAGCATCACAACACATGGTCCATCCTTGGGTCATCTTCTTCAACTGTGCTCTCATTGTTCAGGAGTCAAGAGAGGACCTTGCATTTTCAAGGAATAGAAGGAAACTTTTTTTCTGCTTTAAGAAAAGAGAGACAAGACTTCCTTTCCCAGAACAATTTATCTCTCTGCTTGACAAGACTCCCTGCTATATTTACCCAACTAAAATTGCAGATGATATACTTCCAGCTGCACTACTCTCCAGCTACATGGCACATGGCACTGTCAATCACACTAGTTACAATAGCAGAGGACTGCCAGAGCAGCGAAACCCTCAGCGAGACAGACAGAGTGACAGAGAAATATAAAAAGAAAGAAAACAAGAGTAGAGAGACAGAGGGGCTGAGAAACCTTGTGGGGACTAATTCATAGTTCCTTTGCTGGTTGGCTTCAGGTGTTAGAGGGAGCAGAGACACACACCAGAATGAATGGAATTACTGGGCTTTCATTAAGCAGACAGCTGGGCCGCTGCAAAGCCTCAAAGCAGCAGCAAAACACAGCCCACCTGCAAGATTTCCTGCCAAAATCTTGCTGCGTTTCCATATGAGAGATCTATTAGGTTGTTATGCTGCTGCAAAAACAAAACAAATTGATCAGTCTGTCAAGCACAGAATTGAGCTCTACTGTGGTTATTTGCTCTCCATTTTGTCTCTTATCAGGGCATGGATGTAACATTTCAGAGACTGGGAACACAGGGGATTTGGGCTTAAGGATGCAACAAGGCTTTCAAACATCCTTGACATGGACTCATTACTTCATGCAAATGCCCTAAAAAAGCTAGGGGGGAAAATTCAATTTTATATTCGACTTCCATTATGGTCAAATACAGTAACTGTAAAGGAATCTGGTAACAGAGGAACAAAGGCTTTCGGTGATTTGAGGGCTGAAGGTAAAGGATTGTAGGGAGAGGAAAAGGAAAGAGGAGGGTGAACCAGTGTGGTGGACTCCGCCTCAGCCAGCAGCGCCTGTCCATCTCACAGTGACAAAGGCATTCCCTGGAGTAAGACAGCAGCGGTGGGGGCTCAAACTGTGCAGCTCCATGTGTTGCATCTTTCCCATTGCTCACAACTTCTACAACTGGAGCTGTAGGGCTGTGAGAGCTGCCAGGCCTCTCATTGCAAAGGCATGACAACATGCAGGATTTTCCTCATTGCCAGCTTGGGTCTCACCCTTTACCACCAAGGCAGATTGAGGGCCGGTACCTAATCTCCAACCAGTTCTTAGCGTTTCGACAGCCAAAGACTTGGCTTTCTGTAGGTCAAAACTGGTTCCAGAGCAGCATCAACACTTTGCTGGTGTAGAACCAAGAACCACTTACGTCAGGGGCGAGACTATTGTGACCAAAAAGACTAACCAAAACCGCCAATAAAAAAAAAAAGATTATGCGATTGGTTGAAAACGACAATGGGGTAGTCATCACAGGTGCCCGCATCATAAATTTTGTCTCAGTGTGGTTTAAACTGGATTTCCACCACAGACTGTATAAAACTAGGATTTCCACATGCAGCTTCAACAACAGCAGAGTGGAGCAGTTCAATTAATTCCCAAACAGTCCGCTGATAGCAAGTTCCCGGATGTTCACTAATATGCCCTTGTCTCAAAAGTTGACTCTGCTAGTGACATTTTGCAGAGCGGTAGTGTAATTTTACAGCCTGTTAAAAACAGCATTAGAAGGTAAAGCTATGAAAAGTTAAAGTTTAATTCTCTCTGCACCGCCAGACACCCCGCTCATTTCTAGCACTTAAGGTAATTGTTATGCAATTTTCCCGGGTTGTGACCCAAGAGATCTCTGAATTGTCACGACCCGGCATATACCCATGTTGACTGGCTTAGTTTGAATTTCCAAAAGGAGGGTTCAACACCAATCAGCCAACCATGGCCCGACCCTGGTCATTTGTGTGAAAAAAAGTCTAAATCTGAGGCACTTACCAGTTTGGTTTGCCTAGGCTGGTGTGGAAGTTGTCAGTCAAACAGCTTGGTCTGCCCCCAAACTGGTACTAGTCTCACATCGCCAGACCTACCTATACCATCACCTTACACCCAAACTACATCAGCCACACATACCTTTTATGTTGTTGAGTATTTCCTTGAGGTGGCCAAAGCTGTTAAGTAATGGGTCCTGTTCTTCATCCTGGGCAGAGAAAAGACCATGAACATGATGGGAAAATATGCACACTGTGAGTGGATCATTTAATGCCATCCACATTTCCACTTCTTCAAACAAAGCTGACAGAAGATGCAAGAAAGTGCTATTTATAGGCTTTTTTTTTTTTTCCTTTTTTACTAACAAAATTTTAGGTATACATCGCGTCCAAGATTTCCACTCCCATTTCCAAACTGTCCCATTTCCGTTGACAAACTAGTGGACACTAGTCCAGTTGATATTATGCCCTCTATATTTGTATAAGTAGTTTGGGATGTGGTGGCCCTGTCTGTTCAACATAGTGAATATTTCCCTGTCTAATGGCTGGGTCCCGGTCTATTTAAAAAAAACCTGGCCTGTCTACAATAACTACATAGTTTTCAAATTTCCATTTAGTGCCAAAATCTTAAACGCTAAATATTAGAACAATTTGAAACATTATTGTTCCTATCAGTCACTTACACACAAACATCAAAAAATAGGATCTAGGATGAAAAAAACGGCAGTTAGCCTACCAACGAGTCAGTTTTCATATCTTTAGTTAATTCAACCTTAACTCAGTTAAAAGTAACAAATATAATTGCTGTGTTTTAACTTACCAGTGGAGTGTGGGTATTCCATCTGGAGTTCCTCTTGATAGCTCCAACAACAGTACTAATTTCACCCTGGACGATGTAGATATTCTTGTCCACCATGCTGCTTTCCTGAGAGAAAGAGGAGGGGATAGTTGATTTTGGCAAAAATGTAAGCCAGGGCTTGGCAATAACTCTATATAATCATTTAAAATCATAATCATATAAAACAGTATTATTGCAAAATTATTAAATCAAGATATCCTGGTTGACAGTTGTAAGGTCTAGATGAAATATAACAGGTTATATTTTAGTAAAATCTGTCACAGCATAACCTCTTAAATAGGAAAATACATATATATATATATATATATATGCTATTTTTAGTTTTAATGCAGTCACTCTTCCATCTCTCAAAACAGACACACTTCTGTTTGTTACAGTTAGCATGAAAATGAGTCACAGTCTATATGTTGTGAACTTATAAGCTACATCTATAATGACGGATCAAGGCCCCCAGTTTCAAAATGGGTTGGTCAATAAATAAAAACAATGTAATTTACTACTTAGAGAAGACATTGTGTCCTCCTGCTGCTGACAGGACAGCTGCTTCTAAAGACAGTGACACTGGAACTGAGGTCAGAGTCTGGATTGATTGGACTGATTGGACTGATGCTTCAGAAATAGATTCACACGCCACTAATGTCTGGAATGAATTTGGGGTAAAATAAAAAATACACTATAAATCACTTGACTCAAAGAACTTGAGCTTATTTTTACATGCAATTTGGAATACCTAAGTACATGTTAACATATCTGTATCAATAATGTGATTATTATTACAAAATTGATTTATTTATGACCTGCCTTACCCATGACTGAAATCAAAATTCACTATCTTAAGATTTGAGAGTACATGCATGGGTGGGCGCCTGAATCAAATATTCAACCAATCAATTAATGAAAAACACACAAACCTTAGAGCCAACCACGTGAAAGATTGGCATATACTCGCTGCTATAAATAATGTCCTACATACCCCTGAGCCATAAAGTAAAACTGTCCAATAGCATTTCTCATGGCAAACATATTTTGTACAGCAATTCATGTGCGTACACTGGAATTCATCTTGAGTTATGAATAGGGCTGCGCAATATGGAAAAAATTAGATATCACGATATTCTTAAACAAATACATCAATATTGCGACGATATTGTCGGGTTGACTATTAGTGCTTTCACAAAAGATTTTTTACAATGACATTTTAGATAAATAATCATCAAACTGTGGTTTGTTAAATTATATATCATATATTTTCCAGCTATATACTGACTATGTTAACATGCATGTACAAAAATAGTGTGATGTTAAAATAAATCTGCGATTCTTTAAATGATATTCCCTCAAAATGTTTCACAACAGATTTTCTGAGAACAGAGTTAGTGTGTGCTTGTTATTATCAATTTAGATAACATACTTGTTACACAATATCTCGATATATGATATCATCCCGATAGGATTCCACTGAAAGACGATAAATAATCATATTGAGTTATTGCCCAGCCCTAGCTATGGATAAACAATCATATTATTTACATTTACAGTAACAGCCATCTGTGTGTGTATATATATATATATATATACATAGTACATATTCACCTGTAAACTCTGTTATAGTAATAACCACCTGTATATTATAATTAATATATATCCAGCTGTAATTTTTGCTCACAACACTAGTCATCTATAGATACATTATATTCATAGGACAAATCTATCTGTAAAATTCAGTTTATAATAGTATTCTTCTCTATATTTATTCAGTACATATCCATGTCCTGCACTTATGGAACCATTGTATATCCTGCACTTGCTGCTATTGCACTTTTGGTTAGACCCAAACTGCATTTCGTTGCCTTGAACCTGTACCTGTGGAATGACAATAAAGTCTAAAATCTAATCTAATCTCCAGCATGAAAATCTGAAATGCTGCAAGAAGTATATGAAAATGAAGTTGCCAAGCCTTTAGTCAAACTAAAAACTCTCACCCTCAAATGAATATAGAATCTAAGAACTAAACAGCAAAGGTCTATGTGTACCTCGACAATGCCTAAAAACCAATAAGGATAACCAAACAATTTCAAAATGACATGCTGTTCATATTTGACAAGCAGTATGGCTCAAAATGTTAGGATTAACCTTTTTCCTTGTGCCACGAAAGCCATGCCAGATAATACTCTTACTTTATAGGAAGATTTAGAAATGTAAAGACTAGGTGGTGGAGGGCACATTCCTTCAAATTCATGTGAGCAGCCTATTCAAAAGAATAAGAGGATGAAGGTATGACAGGTACGGGTCAGGATGTAGAGACTTGTCATATATCCGAGTCTTCACTAGCGAATAAGTTTCTCAAAGCACCAATTCCAATCTGAATAAGTGAATTAAATGTCTGATATTATAATTTCCAACATAATACAGCTGCACAGTGCACACAGCAGGGACAGTAAATTTAGTAAAAACAAGTGAGTTTAGGTCAAATGTTTGAGAACTAAATGGTTTTGCATTACCAAAAAAAACTGCCTGCATGACAGCTTACCTTCAATCACTTTCATTTATTTATTAACAATATGAGAAAGACATTTCTCCTAACATATTAATAATGAATGCTGTCCTTTAATAAAGCCCACAAATATAAACATACAGTCACTGCATGCTGTCTTGCTACTGTGTTGAGCAGGAACACATGAACGGGTTTCTGCAGGGACTCTGTCGGATGATGAGACTATTATTGTGTTGCAAGTCTCGCATTGCCAGACCTTCCTCCACAGCGCTGCAAAGGAAGGTCTGGCTATTCCACACAGCATTCCTGGATGGGAGAAACCCATGCACTGGTTTATTGGCATTTCTTTAAACTAATCACAATCATTTTGGGCGGCGCTAACCACCGGACGGAGCAACGGTGCTTCTGCTAAATAATCCTGGGAAGGAACTCGTTTTGGTGGAATACGTTCAAAAGTAGTTTTCATAAATCCACAGGGTTTAATATTACAATACATAGAAGGTGACGGGACATCTGAAAAGAGTCACATCCGGAGGAATTTCCAGCAGAACAAGAGCATCCCGGAAAGTGGAACGATTGTGTTGTATAATGGGGTACCAGACAGGTACCCCATTTCCAAAATGATCTAAAATGTTAACATGTCTCCCCTCCAGATCAGTACCTTACATACTGGTTTGGAAGACAGCTCAATGGGTCAGAGGGGCTACTTGCTTTTCAGAATAGTATCTAGATTAAAAGTCTTCATAAAACTGTTTATTTTGGCAGGTGATGATTTTTACACCTGTTTTGCATGATAAGAGCTTTTTTTTAGTGACACTCATGGTCAGCCTAGCTATGAAGCACATAAATCACAGCATGTTGTTGAGTTAACTCAAGACTTTCTTCCTTGCTCTTAGAAAGCAATGCTAACAACCAGCTGGAGAACACACAGCATCTCTGGCTGTGACTTGTAAGAAATAGAAAAACAGTCAGGGCTCCAGGCGAACGTGACAAAGACATAGGGAGACTCTCAACGCATGTTATAAAAGTGCAACATAATGCAGTCATACAACAAAAGCAAGTGGTATAGTCTGCTAGTCTGAAGAGCTAGTAAGGGGCCAGCTGGCTAATTAGATTAACTAGCTAGTCAGAAGAAAAGAAAAGCTAACAAGCTAGCTCACCACCACCCTAAGGTGTTGGGACTGCTGACAGTCATCTGGGACAAACAAAGACACAATGAGGACACATGACTAACACTTAGCTAGTATCTATCAACGTACTAAAGAGTTTACAATGCGTTGCATTTGTTACCGTTACCAGCCCAGAAACCTCACAGCTAACTACTTAGCTAGCGTGTCATCTGGCTGAGGATGGAGGTGTCTTCCGTGTTTGCACTCTCAGACAACAGTCATTTATTTTCCTGATTTAATAGAGCAAAACGCCTGTTTGCAGATACGTAAGCACGCTGTTCTGGTTCTCTAGAAATAAACATATTACCTGTATGATGCTGCTATTTCAAAGATGGAGTCCTGCTGTAGCTAATGCTAGCCTAGCTCGGCAAACTAGCTAGCTAGCAGGCTAGCCGGCCAACAGTGAATGAAGAAGAACAAAGTTCAGTTCACTACAAGAACAGGACAATTTAAAAGTTTCGGACATTCCACTGCGTGATAACGTAATATTTCCAAACACTACTTATTCATTCACTCCTCAAAAAAATGCTCCATAAGTGAATAAAGTCAACACCTTCCTGCAGCTGTCAATCTGGTCTTGGTAAACACACTGACGTGGAAAAGCTCTGCACTCTCAACCTAGCCTGGTGATCGAGTTTTGATTGACAGGCAAGCACACTGATCACTTTAAGCGTTGTGTAGGGCTTTAAAATACAAGACAATACTAGAGAATCAAAGATTAAGGATGTGTGGCGTTTGTGAAAATTGTCTAACCATATAGAATTACAGGGACTCACAAAAAAGAAAGCTTCACTTGTATTACAGAGAAATAAGGGCGGGACAAAGCTAGCAATACTGGAGTACTGGTTGGTTGCGCAGGGTTGATGATGAATCCACGGTCTGATGCTCCATTGAAGAGAACAGTCTTTCTAAAAAATAAAAAATAATATAAAAATAAAAATAACTATGCTGAGAAAGAGAGAAAACATTTTTCTTTAATAAATAAAAATAAAAGAGAACAGTCTCTAAAAAATAATATAAAAAAATAAATAAAAATAACTATGTTAAAAAAGAAAGAAATAATTTTTCTTTAATTAATACAAATGAAAGAGAACAGTCTCTCTGATGCTATCCAATCTGGTGTGTCTATGTTGTTTAAGGGGTTTATTTTGGATTCCTTATACTTAACTATTAGCAGATTTATTATTTGATTATTGATTACATTGATTACATGCCAATTTGCAACACACAACCAAGACCTTATTTATTGATATTGTTTGATTTCAATGTGAATCAATCCAATACCAAATATTCTTTTATACCTTGAAATAGTGTTTCCTAAATTTAGCAGGTAACAAGGTACTCATAATGTCGAGTAGAGTCGAGCAGGTACCCTGCAGTGGGAAAACGCCATTAGTGTTATGTTATATGCTGCAGGCCTTTCAGGTCTGCTAACGTGTTTAATGCATATCCACCTTCTTTATCAATGGTATGAAAGACCATGCCATAGCTTTTTCATTATGAAAGATTATCCAATGAAATACAAGGAACCACTTAGTATGTGTTTTGGTTATGAGTGACCAGAAATAATCTTGGGAAGTACATTGAGCTTCATTATTTTAGTAAGACTATCATGTTTTATCCATCTGTGAACGTCCTGGAGTATTTCTCCCAATAGTTGCTGTTGGGGTTGTGTCTTTAGGCTCCTGTTTGCTTATGATTGTTGGGTGGAATGATATTGCTTCCCTGGTATGTTCTTTTATGTTTTTTCAACGACAAAATAGGCAGTGGGTGAAAAAATGAAATTTTACGTAAGTGTATCAAAGGATTTAAGAGAATGTACCATCTAATACAATGACCCAACAATCAGTTGCAAAACAATGTATGTGTGTTTGCTGTATATTGGGTGGAGGCCTATATGTAAAGATTGCACAGCTACAATCCTACAATTTCTTATCTCTCTCTCTCTCTCTCTCTCTCTCTCTCTCTCTTTCTGTGCAATCAGAAGCAGCCATTTGTTCAACATTTACACCCAAAGTATTGCTCTGTGTTTAAAGCATGTAGAATCTACAGCATGTGTGTCAGACCTCTGTTTGCTCTTTGCGAAGTGTTTGATCACCTGTGGGATTTGTAATTGCAAAATTTCATCAGCAAATATATGCATGTCATTTTCCACGATAGCAAATACGTCTGCAACACCGAGGCAATAACTTTCTTAATTCTTTTTTTCTCATGCACTTGTATGTACATTTGCAACGTTCTCATAGATAGTATAGGATATCTATCTACATATGGAAAACAAACATGCGGTCACAGATTGGTTTAATCATCACTGCCTAAAGAACCAGCTTCAGACATCGTATAAATAGTATCTTTCAATAAGAAATCATCTGCAATAACCATGCAGTTGTGTTGCATATTTTCATTTGAGACACCAAATTCCTCTCCAATCCCTGTTCAGCTGCATATGAAACAGCTGGATTTCTCTTGATTACATTTCCTTCATCCAAACTGAAAATATTCGCTTTGACGTGAGTCTTCATCATTAATTACAGACATGAGAATATAGGAGAAAATAATTCAAAATTCACCGTTACAACTTTGTCAGGATCGAGGTGTAGTTCTATGCTTCAGTGAGTGAAGACTCAAAACATACTCTGTAATACCAAAATTGTGCTTTTTTCTTGTTTAAACATTGGAAGATAAATTGAGGCTTGTTTCACAAGTTCCTCCAACATTCAATTTTCAGATGAACAGACCAAACCACTATTCAGCTATTTTTTTCAGATTATGTATTTTACAGTTTTGTGACCAGAAATAATCTTATGAGGAGTATGTCACTTGGAGCCATCTCTATAACTTCCCACACCAACAATGTCATGTTTATACATCAAAACGTACTAGTTTCATGTTCATTTATCCTTTTCAAAGGACAAGAGTGGATCTTCTCATTCACTGCCATGTTAAGCATTGTCCAATTATAAATCGCTGAACTCATGAATTTTATATCAATACGTTCATTCTGGTGATGAGGAGGTTGTGTACTTTAGGTCTGAGTTTGCTGGTTTAGTGTCTCATTGTTGGCAGCTGCATCGTTAATCAAAGATTTCAGGCTTCCTAGCTATGGCCACTGATTATATGTACCTTTTCCCAGGCAATACTCTGTTTCTGTCATGCACACTAAACAGATGCTAGGGTGGCTAGTGGTTATGACACATACCCTTCATGTGGGAGAAACAGGAAACTTTCCTACGCTTCTTCTTACTGATTTATCCAGTGCGCATTTGCAATTTTTCACATCAGGGTGTAATTCAACAAAGCTGGTTATGCTAAGCAAACTATTCTCACTACCCAACATGACTATTTATCCACTTTAGCATTTCAATATATTTTTGAATGTATTCAAAGCTACTGATTTAAGCTGTTTAGCTTTAGCATTTCAGCTATTCAGCATTTTTCTAACTACTTCAACATCTTCTTGATTTAAGCTGGTTAGCTTTAGCAAATAATTTCTTTAGAATTGTTGTTATTCAAGATGATGCTGGTTATCTTTAGCAACTGAATATTTATCTTTAGCTTTAGCATGTGGTGTTAGATTTAAGCTGTTCAACCAGGTTAGCTTTATGCTAAGCAGATTGCAGGAAATGCAGCTGTTCACACATTCCTATTGTTATTCTGTTCTTTATTATTATCATTTTGGCTCTCCGTATCTTCTGCATACTTTCAGCTATTTAAACCATTCAACTTTTCAAATCTTCAGCTCTTTCAGCAGATTATGCTTCTTCAGCAGCCAAATATTAAGCTTTTAAACAATATTTTTTAACATTAAAGTAATGAGAGCAAGCCTCACAGCATGTGTGCTATCATGTAGATCTGTTTGCATCTGTTGCAGTACCTCAAAACCTGTTCTGGGATTTGTAATTGAACCAATGTGGTGAAATTGCTCATTGTCATTTTCATCGCCATAGCCAAATGCATGTCATTTTTATACCAACACGATAGCAAATAACGTCTGCCAAGAGCACTCATGCACATTGTATTTAACAGATTTGCAACGTGCACTAGTAGTATAGCATATTCTACATATGGAGTATAGCGGTCTCATAATTGGTTTTCAACTCATCGCACAGAAAGCCTTATACCAGCAATTGCTTTATCGTAAAATCAGTCTTTCAGTCTTTCTAAATAGATTCAACTTAGCACAATTCTGCAATTTAACTATCATACAGCAGCATTTCACATGTTAGCAGCAATTGCTTTCAATTGCATTTGCATGCACTATTTCATTTGAGACACCAAATTCCTCTCCAATCCCTGTTCAGCTGCATATGAAACAGCTGGATTTCTCTTGATTACATTTCCTTCATCCAAACTGAAAATATTTACGTGAAGCACTTTGACGTGAGTCGGTTCATCATTAATTACAGACATGAGAATATAGGAGAAAATAATTCATTTAAAATTCACCAAAATGACACATTTACACCACTTTGTCAGGATCGAGGTGTAGTTCTATGCTTCAGTGAGTGAAGACTCAAAACACACACACATAAACCCTGACTCTGTAATATGCGTCATGTTGCAAAAGGGTTGTGTCATATTTGGTGAGTGTATTCTTGTTTTGAAACATGTGGAACTGATAAATTGAGGCTTGTTTATCACAAGTTCCTCCAACATTCTTGGAGATATTTTTGAGCACTGCTTGAAGCCTGAGGGCATATTCATAGCTATGAAATTATATATAATTGAAGCTCTGTGACTAGGTGTTTCTTGCCGAACAGCACCTTTAGAGGCGGAGTTGACTTCTATGTCCCCAGGCTTATACCTTTGTCTTTTTAGTCCAGAGAACCAGATATATTTTAACACAGTTGTTCATCTTTTGTACTGATGACTGGACTGAGTTTCATGCTGAGCCAACTATAGCATTGTCTATTGGAAAAATGAATTGGACCTCTGGAACCAGGAGCCCCCAAAATGGGTCCTTCCAGTTCGGCTGTAACCAACAACCAACCAGGTCAAGTAAACAACTGTCCCCAATGCACCCCACCTCTCATGTCTATTATTATTATTATCATTTACGTATTCCACATTTTTTTTATTTAATTACCTGTTCAGTTATAGCCTAGCGTAGACTGGAAAGATGAGAAAACAGCTAACCACCTAATTCACAGACATAGAGTGGTATTGAGCTTCTCATCTTACTGTCAGAAGGAAAACTAAGAATTTAATTAAGCACGTAAAACTCACCCCAGGTTACTAAACCCACTAAATTCAAATGACTTGACAAAGCTATAGGCCTGAATGTTCCCCACTGATTCCAGACAAACTACAATTGTAACATATTGGGAATTAAACTGGGTTTTGATGGAGATTTTACGCAGCATACTGTATGTGGTCTGCTCCACATCTTGTGTGTATCAAACTACTTGCTCAGATTATGCATTATGATTGGTTTAGTCTATAGCAATGATGATTCATTTACAGGATTGTTCTGGTGCTGCGGGAAGTTCTGCCAGAAACTCCGGTTACCTGGTCCTCAGATCTCTGCAGGGTAAATCCAGACAGCTAGCTAGACTATCTGTCCAATCTGAGGACTATGGTTACCTGGTCCTCAGATCTCTGCAGGGTAAATCCAGACAGCTAGCTAGACTATCTGTCCAATCTGAGGACTATGGTTACCTGGTCCTCAGATCTCTGCAGGGTAAATCCAGACAGCTAGCTAGACTATTTGTCACTGCAATACATCTGCCAATTACAACGTTTTGATGATGGTTGCGAGAGTACAACCCCCAAATATCAACTCCAGTGACCATTTCAGACAAACAAGACATTAAAATCTAATGAATCATCCCCCATTCCATAACTTCACTCTCCTCATCTATATCACTCAGTATCGCCTGACCTGCAGATTGCTGAAAAGCAGTTTATCAGTGTTGGCATGCACCTTTACACACACCAGGTGTTACAGAAAAACAAATACACCTGCATTCAACTTTTGGTCATTTTCATACCTAACCTGCTCTGGGGATTGAGTTCCAGCATCACCAACAAAGGTCATTGAAAGATGACTAATGTTAGCGTTGTGTACGCCAACATCATATCTCAAAGCCCACAGCTGTGTTAAGAATGTGTTAACCCTATTCAAATAAGTGTCTTTCATATCTATTTTTAAATCAGTGTAACTGCAGGACTATTACTCTCTCTCTCTCTCTCTCTCTCTCTCTCTCTACATTTCTACCACTTCCACCACAGTACGTATGATATCCTATGAAATTGCGATTACCGTCTGGCCACGTGACTACAGAGGCTCCAAGGCTCTGTGATGGCAGTTGTGTGGCAGTTGCTAGCTGTGTTTAGCCGCCACAAAGCTCTGCTGCATCAGATGCAGTTGGTAGTTGAGGTACCTGAGAATAGGGGGGCTTTCAAACAAGCTGCCGGTGGCTTCGGCGGACATTACGGTTAAGTTAAGGCGAACAAAGTGAGCATCGACAGTTACGTTTAGGCACCAAAACGACTAGCTAAGTTTAGGAAAAGGTCATGGTTTGGATTACAACACTCCCAAGGAACATACATGTCCTGGGTTATAGTCCTTTGATTTCCATTGGAAGTGTTTCATGATCCAAACATCCACCCTGACCTACACCCCAGGCCACAGTGTCCTTATACAGCTGCAGTCAGTGTGGATACAGCAAAAACAAAAAACATAGAAAGCTCCATTTTAGTGCTTAACTTTTCATACCTATATGTACGTATGGTTTATGAGAACAGCCTGAACAGAAACATTTGTCGCTTTGGGGCTGTTGCTGAAACAACTGGTACTGTTGTTCTTCTTCAGATGGATGGCCTCATCAAAATGTAGTTTTAAGACCTTAATTGTAGTTTGCATTGAGTTCACAGGGTGCATACAATTTTGTTGACTCAAGTTACCACAAACTAGCACGAACTATTATTCCAGCATGTCAGTACTGGGTGTACTGGGCTTACTGGGAACATAGAGTTACATACACAGATGGGAGGGGCAGAAGGGGTACAATAGGAAGCATTTAAACAGGTTGATCCATATTTAGATCAGTGGTTCAATTTGGCAACATCTCAAAACAAGTATCGCTCTGCTCTCCTCTCACGTATAACCTTCAACTTTTAATAAAGTGTTAAATTAGGAGGCACTTTGATCTTTTCCCCTGGCATTTCATCTTTATAAAGCTGTCACATTTGGATGTTTTTTGTATCTCAACTGATATTGTAATTACTTCCATCTCTTACTCTTTATCTCTTATGGCCTTAACACAGAGGGACGTTTTTGTTCCTGTGGAATTAATGTGCACGTCAATATAGTTTTTTATATAGAATTGATTTTTTTATAGCAACCTTTACACAGAACGTGAATATTCAAGCGCTCAAGGTCGATTTTTCTGAGCTGACGCACTGCGAATAAACACATCAACCAATCACGTTGTGTAGTTTCAGGATCCCAATACATTTACAGGAGGCTGCTGTCCTGACCATACACATTTCTTATCCATATATTTGCTTTCTGTATTTATTGTTTATTTCATATGAATATGTTTATGTTTGTGTTTGCACCATCCACCAAGGGAAATTTCACGTAGCTGTACTTACTGTGGCAACAAACCTTTTTCTGATTCTGATTTCTGTGTAGACAGCAGACTGTTCATATCTGAAAGGACATCCTAACTGGCCATGGTGGATGAGCTGGCGTAAATATTCAAACCTTTGGTTAAACAAAAGTGCATTGCTGTTGTAATGAATCGTTTTAATGTGAAATATGATTATATTTATTTCACAATTTCACAATTATCAAGGTGGAGGCTGGGGGTGTGGCCTTGACCAACTGCCACTTTGCTTGTTTGAAAGCCATGATGCCTCTCTCTCATGGGGGGGTCAAATTCTCTGGGTGGGCAAAGCAGAGAAAGGGGAGGTAATCTTGCCCCTTATGACCTCATAAGGAGCAAGATTCCAGATCGGCCCGTCTGAGCTTCAATTTTCTCAAAGGCAGAGCAGGATACCCAGGGCTCGGTTTACACCTATCACCATTTCTAGCCACTGGGGGGGCCATAGGCAGGCTGGGGGAACTCATATTAAAGTTAAAAAAACTCATTAAGTGACATTTTCATACCATGGGACCTTTAACCGTTGTATCAGCAGTTAAAATGAGTGAACACAGAGAATGTTATGTGTGGCAAAATGTCCTCGTAACTTCAGTGCCACACAGCCAACTGTGACTAGCCAGCCACAGCAACAGTAACCACATTTAATTGAAATATGTATACTCATTGTCAAACTTTCCTTGTGTTTTATATTTCCTTAAGAATGATGGCTAGGTCGGGTTTGAACACCAACAGCAGCTCTAGTTAGCAGCAGTAAGTGGTTAGCTTTACTTTAGCAATAAGTAAAGCTTTTTGGCATTGGCAGTTGTAGCTGTGGGCCAAGGGTGGCCAGTGCCCCAGTAATTATAAGCCTCGACCCCCTCTGGCCCCCCTAACTGTGGCAAATATTTTATATTATTCTGTAAGTGAAAAAGAACATGTAGCTTAACACTAAATTAGAATTCTTGTGTTTGTTGTCATACGTGTATTGTTGGTCTTTTGTAGAATCAAACCTATGGAGGGTTGGCCGTAAAATCACATGTGGCCCCATCCTGGCCCCTCCATTTGAAATGGTCTAGAAGCGCCACTGCCTTCTGTCTATTAGGAACCTCTGTAAATCACAAAGAGTCGAGGCAGAGCAGCAGGAGGGCATCAGAGGATAAATCACTAAACTTTTTCTCCATAAAATATGATCCACTTTCACAGAAATCAGTAGTATCTGGACAGTGATTTGGGCGAGCACTTCTGCAACTACAGAGGAGAATCCTGTTATATCCTGCGCAATCATACGTGAATTTGCGAGATCTCGTCGGTCCTCGTGACTTCAGCTGTCAGTCACGGCTGCAGCCGTTCTGCTACCTGGACCTGGTGGGTGTTGACGGATGGCGGAGCATTTGGTGGAAATCAAAGGTTAGCATCAATATGATTCTGAAGCTGACATTTTAAGGTAAAATAGTTACATCATTTTCCTTAATTTGCCATTTCAACTTCTTTCAGTAATTATGTTTAGGCCGCCACTTTGAAATTTAACTTGGCTACTTTTAGTATTTCAGCTGTTTAAAGTTTTAACTGCAATTCTTTTGCAGCAAGCCCTTGTTTTTTCATAATTTTCAGCCTTTCCTCCATCGTCTTGCAAATACATATTTATGTCAAAATTGGAAATACAGATGTACATATATGCTATCACTCACTTTGATAACAAGAACTTTATTTCTTACGTCTTCTTTTTTGCTTAAAAATGGATTGCTGCTAAGAGATAGCTTGAACATCAAAGTGAAACAAAATATAACACAGTAATAAAACAAAACAATTGAATTTGGACCTAATAGCTGAAATAATAAATCTCCTCCCTTTGCATTTCTAAGCTGCAACCGCGGCCAGGTAAACACTGTGGGGAGGCTGCACGGAGATGGAGAGATGGACAGTGTTTGTAGACAGAGAGCCAATGGGAAAAAGAGGTGTGGGGGAGTGTGTATTTGCAATTGTGTATGCGTGTGTGTGTGCCCCATGTTCGCGCAGAGAGAGAGAGAGAGAGAGAGAGAGAGAGAGAGAGAGAGAGAGAGAGAGAGAGTAAGGGGCTGTCCTTTCTACAGTGGTGGACCTGTCAAGCACAATATTTAGCATAAAGCCCCCCCCCCTATACTCTGTGTGGGGATCAAGCCTCACTACTCCGCAGCCTTCATGTTTGACAGCACAGAGGGAAGAAGAAGAACAGAAGAAGAAGGACAAGAAGAAGAAGAAGAAGAAGAAGAAGAAGAAGAAGAAGAAGGAAACTGACTGACGCGTTTTCTGACTTTCTGACGCACCGGGGAACTTTTTGTCCATGTCACCAGCAAGCCTGAGGCCAGGACACCCATCAGCCTGCAGCAAAGCTCTTTGCCTTTTCCACGGATTAATTTAACCAGTCCAACCAGGGATTCAATGTAAGTGCAAATACCCGCACTTTTCTCTCTCTCCTCTGTTTTCTCCCTCTCCTTTGTGCGTCTGGAATCTATCCAGCGCCTTTTGATTTGTGCGTAAAAGTTGACCAGAGCTGTGTAAAGCAGGGCTTTCATTAACTCTCTTCTAAGCTACAATTTACAGCTTTCCATAATACCAACAGCGCGTTATTCTTCGATGTTTAAGTACCATGAATATGTTTTTGAGTGCTCTGGACATGGTTTAAAACAGCAGGAGTTACTTCTAGGTGCAGATTATTATTATTGTTGATGAGAGGCGACACCTCGGGCAACTGGTGGCAACGAGACATATTAAAATATCTTCTACTTAGACAAAATGATCCCCGTCATTACAAATGATTTTCAAACAGCAACACGCGCTGTGGCCCCATGCCGGGCCCCACTACACGGTGACCCTTTTATTTTGTTCGACTAACATCCCTAAATTCTCCTTCTGTCGGCGTGTGAGGCCGCGTGGGAAACGCTTCGACACCCCCACCCCAAAAATATTGAATTATCATGTTTATGCTGTCCCCAAAATGCTTCGCGGCGGCGGACGCTGTGGAAATATTTGGGAGGTCAAAAATATTTGGGCATGCGGAGGAAATGGATAGGGGGCAGGTGGTGGCTGCTGGGGCACAGAAACAAAGCTGTACACACACACACACACACACACACACACACACACACACACAAATTTTTCTTATAGTATTTGCCTCCGTTTTACAAACATTATGACTACTTCAACGTTAAATTAACGCATTCAATTTAATATTTAAGAGTGACTTCTTGATATTGGAAACTGTAGTTTGACAATAATAATAATAATAATAATAATAATCATAATCATAATCATAATCATAATAATCATCAGAATAATAATAATGAAATTAACAGCATCTCGGTCATGCTCACCGGACGGGGATTTGATGATAAAAGGCTTCATTCCGGTAATATTGTCCCGGCCCGTAGGCCGAGGCCGATACATAAAGTGTTTTATATATATATATATATATGTATACATATATATTAATACTAAAACCTGGAGCCCATTCTGCATTAGCCTACCGTTCACAATAAATAGCCTATTGAATACATATAGGCCTACCGTCATTGTGGAAATAAGAATAATACATAGAAGAATAATAATAATAATGGAGCCCACAATGTTGTAACCCAAGAGCTTTATTTTATATTTAACAATATAAAAGCCTAATCTTAATTTTAGCCTTTTACTAAATCATTTCTTTCGTTTTTTAAGGCGCGCTGGTCGTTTTAGGGTTTTTCCTAAAAATCAAAGTGTCCAGAAGCGTCGGGTGGGAGCTCCTCGCGGGCCTTCGGCAGCAGCTCTTTGCATCTGTTTCCTGGTCAGGGCGTATGGAAATAACATTTGTTTAATCGAAGTTTGACGTTTGGCCTCAGGGTAGCATGTAAATGGTTGTTTGGTGATGCACAGCGAGCCGTGTGCACGGAGCCGTGTGCGTCAACACAGGCGTCACCGGGCCGCCGGGCCCCGGCCTGCTGCAGACCGCCACGGGCATCCAGCAGCAGCTCAGCATGGGCACAGCTTCATTGGACTTCAAATATATGAATCATCCTCATTGGCCTTAACAGGTGGGAACGCCCATAATGTCTTATTAAATCACATAATAAGAATTCAATTTTATTCACAAGAGCAGGTCTAGACCGCACTGACCAAGAAGGCATTAAAAATCAGAATCAGGAAAGGTTTTATTGCCACAAAAAGTACAATTATGAGGAATTCTCCTTGGCCAATTACGCATATATACTGTAAAAACAAACAAACAAGCATATTAAAGATTAATATGAACTAAATAATAAATACAGAATAGCCAAAACACACCAGATGTGCATTTCCAGAGGCTGCATTCAAAGCGGTGTAATGCTCTTTCATTTCTACGAGTTCATTTTCTTTAAAACAATAAAGTGTGGAAAGGAAAGCTATGTTAGGCCAACTTAAAACACACTTCTACTCATAATGGGATCACTTGATGAGTCGGTCGCCATTCCGCCTCCCCAGCCCAGAGATGCCCCCTGGACTCCACTCTCATTCAACGCTTTCCTGTTGTTAGAGGCCGAGGCAGAAGCAGTGAAATATAATTTTTGGTACTCAGTAATGAACTGTTAATATGGACAGGCTGTGTGTTAATCAGTGCTGTGGACCCATGTTGGCTGTCTGTGCACGGAGCCCCCCATCCCTTTCTCTATATCATATGCAAATGGCTGTTAGAGGAGGGCAGAAATTAACATCTCCAAACATTGGACTGGAATTCCATCTGCCGCCTCTTCGAGGAGGCCCTTAATAAGTTCCCAGACAGCAAAGTGACACACATCTTAATCAACTCTTAATCCCGGGAATTAATTCCCGACGTGTTGATGAATAATTCCCGGGCTAATGCCTGCAGTCCGTGGCAATGCAAGCAGTCTGCCGCGCGCACCGCCAGATGGAAACGGCAATCTCCCGAAAAAATGAGAAGATTTCCCCTTCCATTATTATTATTTTTTCTTATTATCACCAGATATATATTTTAATGAGATCGGTGTCACCGGGCGACTGCTTATGCAAAGCGAAGACTCAACCTGAACAGGACCCCCAGCATTACCAGTAAACACACAGTGGCATCCCAGCTGGATGTGTTCAGTGCCACAAGTGCTCCAGGAAATAGACTGCACCCTCTGATATGCCCCGTAGCATATGCAGAGGAGGATAAAAGCTGAACCAAATCAGTTCAGGTTTTAATTTTCATACATTTTTATTTTCATAAACTTCCTTCAGTGTAAAAAAAGAGTTTATTCCGAAACAGAATTGACTCTATTTTCATTGTGAGCACATTAATCAATTTATTTAAAGTGCTACTCTATGGTGCAAACACAAAAACACACACACACAAAAAACACATACACACTAAGAACATGGATCAGGGAATGTGAAGATGTTGAAAATATGCAAACTAAATAGTAAAGAGTGAAATAGTTATTGAGCCAGTGAGTTACACCTAGGTGGAGGAGCCTTACATATACCAACAAACTTATTGAACATTATGGGAATAATCAATAACTAAAGAATCAGAAGGAAAGGTGGAGCTGGGATGTCTCTGGCTGTCAGCCTGCTCGTTAGCTCAGTGATAGCTTGTTGGCCATATTGAGCTCGGAGGGAGGGGCCCAGGGGCTCTGGATGTTGGAAATATAATCATGTGGCGCCCCTGATGTGTGTGTGTGTGTGGCTCAGTTGGGAAGGGGTTGGGGGGTACTGACACCTTGTTCTGGACAAAATGAGTGGCTTGCATCACCTGAACGCCCTCGCTGCTGGGCCAGCCAGCCTCTCAGCACCACATTGACCCCCGTCCATCTATCACTGCCACGGGCCGATTTAGCTCTCCGGACTGGCTCGCATTTAGAATTGGGACCAAATGATTGGACCTTGCTAATACTAGACCCGGGCTGTGCACTCACAAAGGGACAGCTGTTGCTCTGTCAGGCGAGCACGCTGACTGAAGGGTTCCACAGCCACTGGGACCTGCTGCTGGACTCTCTTTCATCTAAAAAAAAAAAACCCAGGGAAACGACTCAACACAGCACAAGGTAACCCGCTTCAGACTAAAATGACACCCAGAAGTTAAATATAACATAACATGTAATATAACACGCAATATTGAGCCCTTCATTTTAAGCACTTAATAAAGCCAAGAAGTTCATTTTCATTGGAATAGTAAGTCATGTTTTGAATTCCACTCAGACAGATAATTAGCTGTTTTTGAGTCATTCAACTAAACAAAAGAAGAAGAAAAAAAATGAATGTGCTCGGTCATGAACAAGGGGAAACTGATCATATCAAAGTCTCATTATTCCAAAGCCACAACCCAGAGGCAGCGGACTTACCGAGGTAATCCCTTCACTGGGAGACTTGACCTTACCCTTAGTCTCGCAGCTTTTTTCCCAGAGATGCAGGGAAGGCCTCCGGCCGACAGCAGAATACCCGTTTCATTCTCACTGATGCTAAACTAAAAACAGACACACGCCTTTCTTTTAAAGTCTCTGGACAATGGTTTTGTGTTAGCAGTGACAAGTACGAAATGTGCAAGGCAGCATTTTTTTAAGGGCCCAGGGCTACAATAAGTTACAGGTGTTTGTGATGGAAGAAAAATGTTGCCTCACCTATCAGATGTCACAGCTATTCAGTGGTAATAAGGTGCTAAACCTTTAATCACAATGTGCAGGTTGGCTTTGGTGAAGCTTTATGAAGTCAGACTGACTGACACAATGTTAAGTGAGGGTGAGGAAGACTTTAAGAGGAAGCTCATGACTTACAGTGATGACATGGCTCATTTTTGGTGCCAAATTCAAATCACTCTCTCTTTGATTGAGTTTCTAGGACTTTTTAAACCCACTTGTCTCACTTTTGGTCTGAATTTCCTTTAAATACCGGACTCTTCATATCTATTCGAGGATTGTTTATCCCTCCTGTTGTCAAAATTCGACCCTGTTTTAAAGTTTCTATTTCAGACATTTGGGTTTCTTTCAACAGAAGTGTCCCAAAATAACATGTATGGTTCCATAAAACTCATCACTCTTCACAAGTGGAAGTAAGGGTCAGATCTCTTCTTTTAATTGCATTTTATTCAATTTAATAGCATTACCCAGACTGAACTTTGGCATATCTGCGATTATCCTTTACCTTCAAGATTGAATAAGCAAGCAAAACGTGGGAATAAGAGACAAAAATGTAATAACAGTCTAAAAAAAGTGTTAATTTTGACCCAGGAGGACAACACAAGGGTTAACACTGGCTGGGGTTTTAATGATTTTGTAATAAAATTGTCAGATGGGTTTTATGATCCTCATGTGTCTTTAGTCCATGCTAAACACCGAGGTCATGCCCTCAGTATTTTATTGTTTGAGGACATGCCATGCCACGCTTCACATTTAACCCCAGCACAAGTCACATGTGACTGGCACCCAAAGGACTGGCATGGTGGCAAACGGACCGCAGGGAAACACAGAAGGGGAGGCCAAGAGAGGTGGGGTGGAGGGGTGGAGGGGGCTTATAGGGCTACGCCTTCCCCACAAAAGCTCCATTTGCTGCTTGTGAAGCTGTTACCCACAGCGGTGCCCACAGACAGACACTGGCAACAGCCCCAGCCCAAAGACGAGGTTAATCGCCTTTTTGAAATCTTTGATGACATGGAGTGATTGTAGTCTACGGCCGCCTTAGGACGTCCCTCTAACCCCGGCACCTTTAGCTGTTACTCACCAATGTCCCGGGGAATGCAAGGTAAATAGCAGAGGAGGGGAAACCGTGACAGTTTCACTGGGCCGAGCCAGCCATCCCTTCTCTTCCAAGACATGTCTTTAAAGTCAAATGTATAATAATGAAGACACGTGAGAACAACATGAAGCAGTTGTTCCTTTTGGAGCAGAGCTTGGATGCATTTGAAGTGTGGGACAATTATTATGCTTAAGCTTATTTTTTGACTTTATGTATGTAACATAAATCATTCAAAACCTCTTACAGCTTGGTCGGAGTGTATGGCAACCACCCCCCACACACACACACACACACACTCACATGTTCAAGGTTTTAACTGATAACAGATAAATAATCGAGCAGCTATTTTTGGGCTGAGCACCAGTTCTATCTCCATAATTTGGCTTGGAAACATCATTGTGTGTTTGACGGCCTTACCTCTATTGCTCTCCCCACGAAGCTCAAAATAGAGTCAATTCAGGGCCGGTCTGGTTATAGCTGCTTATGTCAGGCTCATACAAAGGGATCGGGATTACAACCACAGCGAGGGGGCAATGGAAAGATCAGAGAGAAAATAGAAACAAACGGACACAAACTCCAATTCATTTCTAACCTGCCTAGATGGTATTTTACTCAAAACACACTAGGCCAGGTGAAAGTACAGAGTTCAAGAACTGTGGAGAAGAACGTTTCCACTTATAAGAGAATATTCATGATTGTAAATTCTAAGATCTTGGTTTAAATTGATTCCTTTTTCAGTTATTGCACTATTGGCAGTATAGGGACATTGTTATATCTTTTTTTGCAGGGTGAAAGCAACTTACAAATTACAAGTTGCACAAAATAAGGCTGCAAGACTGGTTGTTGGTTGTTCTTGGAGAACTAGGGTTGCAGAGATGCATGAACGTCTTGCTTGGTTGGAGGTCAAGCATAGACTATCTGTTAATTTGTTAGTATATTTTCATGGAATTATTAATACTGGGATTCCTAAATTTCTTTATGATAATATAACTTATTGCTCAGATATGCATTCACATTATACAAGAGGGGTGAATAGTCGACAGATTTCTTTACCACTACCTAAATCTGACTGTATGAAGAGGACTGTGTTTTATAGTTCTTATTGGAACAATCTTCCAGTTGGGATCCGGGACAACGAGGGAAAAAAGGGTTTTAAAAAAAGACTTAGACTACATTTGTTTTCGATATCATAATATTATCTGGATTGGTTGAGTGAGGTTGTATCATGTGCTATATTATTCTTTATTATATTTAGTTTGTTAGTACTTTTTGCATTGTCAGTTTTGTTTGTGAATTTATATATGATATATTTGTGAGTAATTTTGGTTGTATTTATTGTCTTTTGGATGTATTGTTTGGACCCCAGGAAGACTAGCTGTCGTCATGGCGTCAGCTAATGGGGATCCTTTGAAATAAACAAATAAACAAATAAACAAATAAACAAATAAACAAATAAACTAAGTACATGTCAATACAAATACCGGAGTAAAGTAAAAATGGGACTTCATGCTGCTACTCCTCTACATTTTAGAGTGACAGCAATGGTAACTATAGACATATAAAAAGACATGTATCTGTAGAGATCAAACTACCCAACATTATAGAAATATATCTCTTCACCATATCTCTTCCTGGTTCTTGCAAACTCAAGTAAAAGATTGTGCAAACGCTAAGTTTCCTGAACACCATTTCCTCTGTGATTAGTCACATTTCTTGCTGTAGAGCTTTCACAAACAGGTTATGGCAAAATAAAGTGTTCCTGTTATATCTTATTTTTTTTGTTTTAAGCTCATTTTACTGCTGGAGACTATCCTCCACCCCAAAACGCTCCCATAAGAACTTTGTTCCAGCACCATTCTGACATGTATTGATGTTTCTAGTGGCGGCGCCCTCTAGTGGCCGTAGTATTTATGAGGGGGGCAGAGCAGGAAGTACGGTGTGGAAGGATAAGAGCGCCTAATGTTGTCATAAGGAGAAAGGTTGTTAAGTCTGATTTGAACCTTTTTAACATTTTTATACTTAATTAAGTAGTTTTGGTGCCTAAACCTAACCAAACTGGGACAGTTTCACAACGTTAACCCTCATGTTGTCCTCATAGATCTCCCTTCTGGGCGCAGGCTGTCCCAGCGGCAATCACTCAAACTGTAGAATTAGAATTGCTTACACAAAACGCACAATCACTTTGTACATGTACTGTTTTCTATTCTTGTAAAGTTGTAAGGATGTCCTGCCTCTTAGACAGGAAACCTAGTTCTCCCATGGGTACCAATAAAAGAACCTGAACCTGAACCTGGGTCACCCATTTCCTAAAGTTTCAAATATGGATTTCTTTCAACCAAATTGCCCAAAAATAACATAACACAGATGATGGATCAGACAGCAGTTTGTGATTATCCATCAATAAATGTTTTTCAGATCCTAACTACCTGTTAACCACCCATATGGTCGGATGGTTTGGAGGACTGGTTGAATAAATACATTGGTGCTCAATCAACTTATATATAGTGTCAAAGGCTCCTTTTATATAGGCTCTCCTCATCACTCTCAAAACACTAAGTAAATGTATAACACACCTACAGTGTATGCATGTTTCTGTAATTGTTCAGTACAAGTGATGCATTATGTTCACATCATGTTATTCTGTCTGCTCTTATCTATCTTCCCACCCAAACTGCACCTCCCGGTTTCCTTATGAGATTATTTGTCTTTCTGTGTGTGCAGACACAGAGAAATCCCACCAGAACCAGCTGGATGAGTCCAGCGCTGACGACGGCTCTCTGAAGAAGAAGCAGCGGCGGCAGAGGACTCACTTCACCAGCCAGCAGCTGCAGGAGCTGGAGGCCACCTTCCAGAGAAACCGCTACCCCGACATGAGCACCAGAGAGGAAATTGCAGTGTGGACCAACCTCACGGAGGCACGGGTCAGGGTAGGTACCCACACTCTGCCCTCATCGTATCTGTATCACAGCAGCCGATTCCTCCCTGGTTGAAGGTGTGCTAGTCTATATCAACGACTATTCATTAAGGTATTGGTCCGATGCCACTGGAAGTACCGTCGGATGTCGGTCCCATTCCTCCTGCGGGATTTCTGAGGACTATGGTTACCTGGTCCTCAGATCTCTGCAGGGTAAATCCAGACAGCTAGCTAGACTATCTGTCCAATCTGAGGACTATGGTTACCTGGTCCTCAGATCTCTGCAGGGTAAATCCAGACAGCTAGCTAGACTATCTGTCCAATCTGAGGACTATGGTTACCTGGTCCTCAGATCTCTGCAGGGTAAATCCAGACAGCTAGCTAGACTATCTGTCCAATCTGAGGACTATGGTTACCTGGTCCTCAGATCTCTGCAGGGTAAATCCAGACAGCTAGCTAGACTATCTGTCCAATCAGAGTTTTCTGTTGACGACTAAAACTACTTCTGAACGTACACATGTTCCACCAAAACAACTTCCTTTCTAAAACTATTTAGCAGAGGCACCGTGGCTCCGTCCGTCGCCTAGAGCCGCCGATGAGGATTGTGAGTGGTTAAAAGAAAAAGCAACAATGTAACGTAATAACGTAAAGCACGTTTTTTTCCCATCCCAGAATGCTGTGTAGACTAGCCAGACCCTCCTCTGCAGCGCTGTGGAGGAGGGTCTGGCAATGGGAGACTAAAGGTGTGCTAATCAGAAACCTGTTTGTTAGAATGAAAGTCTGCAATTTAATACAACATTTTGGACACATGATGATCTACACATTTGTGGAGATCAGAGCTAGTTAGGAGTTGCCCCTCAAACTTTACATTTTAAAGCTTTAGCGCATAACTTTTTGATATTAATAAACATCTGTTACATTCAAGCCATTCTCAAATGAGTTGCTACAAAGCTAAGTAAGATTAATTAAGTCTTTTCCTTTTCTGAAGAGTCCATGGTGTTTTTATAATCCTGTGTGCGACCACGGAAGGCTTGTATCATGTGGACGCGCCGAACGTATTATTGTCAATACTTACAATTCCTCATGAGGGAGACAGAAACTACGCACTATAGCTTTAAATCCTGATAAATATATAAAATATAATAAAAACTCAAGATCCTCTTACTAGGTTTTTCAAAATACAAGAAAAATGTAGGTTTAGGGGCAGTGTTTTATTCCCTGTACCAAAGCTGCTGTTGTCCCCTTAATGTCCGAGGTGCACAACCAGTGATTCACTCATTGTAGCTATATGGAGCAGGAGGACACACATTCTGATGGATGACAAAACAGTCCCTGGCCTGCCGTACATGTAATGGATCAAATTAATGTTGGCTGGATGAAAGGTCACATAGCACACATTCTTGGTTGTTATTTTGAAAGGAAAACAGACCCTAGTAATGTCTATCAGCAGCCTTTCTAACCCCTACATGCCCAAAATACTTCACCTGTCAGCTCGATCCATGTGATTCGTCAGAGAGCTGTTGTTAGTCATCAAAGATGCAGCCTGATGGAACACATTGATAACACTCAATCATGGGTCTGGACGTTGCTGTGCAGTATGCCATGCTAAACACACACCGGAAAGACCGTTGAAGCTTATTTGTGATTCCAGACTATATAGATCAAATTTCACTTAACCTGTCTGATAATAGGACCTTCAGAGTATGCCACAAAAACAGCTCATGCTATATGTGTTCTGGTCTCTGGCAGTGCTTTGAGCTAACTGCTAACATCAGCATGCTGACATTCTCACAATTGAAATAACGTGCTGATGGTTAGCAGCTCACATCTGTGGCAATGCTTTTCTGTGTGAATGTCTCCTTAATTGTTTTCACCATCGTATTCCATTCATCAAAAAGTAAGCACTATCATTTCTCAACAATCAATACTCACCTGTTGCATGGGATTATATAAGTAGCCTAAAATGGCATATTAAGCCACCTTTGTCCTCAAAAACACTAACAGATGTTGCAAATTTTCAGCATTAATAATAAAATGATACGTAATTATGTCTGCAATATCTGGGCAATGCATATCAGGATGGTTCAGGCATGGTAGAAATGCATTAGATCTAATTAACTATATTTCATATTTACTCAAATGACTGGGTGTAATGATAAAGTTGTTACTCATATGGAGAAACCCACTGTGGATAAACTCCACTACCTGTCCAGCAAACAGATAAAGGTAGCGCCTAGCGTGTGATCTTTTAGGAGCTAAAAACTGAGTGGGTATTGGACTTGGAATATGACTAATGAATGTTGTGTAGCTCCATATTTGGCAGGATGTGTAAACAAGCAACTGTTAATATCTAGCAAGTGAATGAGGTGATAAGATATCAGATGTTGTGCTTACAGTCTTTTACACCAGTCTGTTCATTACACAGGTTTAAGGTTCGGCAACAAGTTGTGTGTGTGACTTCCAAACAGTTAACTTCTGTTACTCTACATCAATGTCACACTAGTTCTTGCTTTGGCACTGAGCGTTTAGATTGCACATTATTCCAACAGAGACTGGACTGAATTCAAGAGCTATGACATTAATCTTAAATTCAGCACAGGAATTTCCCCAGTTTGGGATTAATAAAGTCTATTTTATCTTATCTTATCTTCATTTTTACATATTTCAAAGGTAATGCTGTGTAGCTTAAGCCTCTACAGTATGCCGACATCACCAAGGAGGCCTGAGTTCCATATATTTCTCCATTACGAACTCAGAACTTGTCATTCAGAATACAACAACCAAGGACCCCTTAACTGAGAGAGACAGGTTAGGTACCCCCTACAACATGGTAGAAAATGAAGTTGCATATTAAACTGGGCCTACAATAACATGTAGGGCGGGCTTTTATCCATACCTTTTTCGTACATAGAATACCAAGCTATTTAAATAATAATTGTTGGCATGACTTTATTAATTATGTTTTAATACTAAACATACATGAGGCCCAGAGAATCCTTAGGATGAGCTGGATCTGTGGATGGCTACCTTAGTGACGTACCTATGGGGCAGTAAGCCTATCAATGTTTGTTTTTTCCCAAATAGGCTGATTTAAATTAGCTTATAATATGTTGGATTCATGTTGAGACACTTTAGTTACAATAATGCAATAACTCTGAGGACCCCCTGAGGCTCCAGGACTCCTTGTTAGGGATTTTCCTCTTCTGAGCCACAGATAGACAATAGATGTTACACTGCAATACAGTTCACATCAGTGTTTCTTTGATCTCCTTCCTATGCAATCTTTTGAGCATTCCACAGCAGACGTATTCATGTGGCAGTCGAGGCGTTCAGGGACCTTGACATTCAACATTTCAAACAGCATTGCCTCCGAGTCACCGTAAAGATTGGGTAGCTTCGGTCCTCTGGCCTGGGGCTTCCCCTGCCGTCACTAAGTGGGATGGAAAACTTAGAGTCATGCACTTTCTGCTCATACTAATGGCCAACAGCATTCTGTTACTGTGATCACGGAGGATTGGATGATACGCAGCATGTATGCCAAAGCAGCAGCGAGACGGCTGAGTATCAACACAGGAAAGGCCTGCAGACGTTCATAAGAGGATATAAGAGATGAAACATTTGATAGCAATTCATTTTTATGTAAAACAAACACATACAGATGACCAGGATACTTCTGTCAGATGCTGTATGTAGATCGTTTTCTATGCACAAATGAAAGGTTTCTGACTTTAAAGCAAAAGTTTGTCCACAACTTTACACTGAGAAGAACTTGGCACAGTTTTAATTTTTATAAAACCCTCAATTTTGATTTTCCACTTAAGCTTTAATCCAATTCATATCCTCCAAATATAGGAACATAACATGACAAATGTGAAGATTGCCATTTTCTGACATTTCTTTCATTGGGATCTCACTATTCAAATAAGTCAATGATTAGTTTTAATAAGCCTTGCCTAATATGACTGTTTGATGATACACTTCAACTTACTTTCTGGGATCATTATGTCTTTCCAAAATTCTGGATACATATGCACACAATATTACTGAAAGTATTTGAGAGGGGTTAGGATACTTAGAATTAGACTGTATTGACTCCTGACACTTTCTCATAGTTAGGGTAAAAGTCATTTGAAAATAACTTCTTCTGTCACTCTATTTTTTTTCCATCTGTGCAAAAATTACATTAATCCAAATTATAGATAAAGCTCTGAAAACATCTCATAAAATATATATGAGACAATATATATGAGACTTAGTGTAAGATTGGCAACACCCTGGACCTTTAATCATCTAATTATTTCAGCTATATTGTTGGCTAGTTGTTTATTAGTTTCTAATCATGTGTTTAGTGTGCAGAAATCTTAATGTGTAATGTAACTAGTAACTAAAGTAACTAGTAACTAAAGGTGTCAGATGAATGTAGTGGAGTAACTACAGTAACTAGTAACTAAAGTAACTAGTCACTGAAGCTGTCAGATGAATGAGTACAAAGTAGAATATTTCTCTCTGAAATGTAGCGGAGTAGAAGTAGAAAGTGGCGTGAAAAGAAAAGACTCAAGTAAAGTACAAGTACCTCAACATCTGGACTGAAGTACAGTTCTCAGGAGTAAATGTACTTAGTTACATTCCACTACTGGCTTTTATGTAACTTTTACAACTTTTTTATGTGTGTTATGGCCATCATTCTTACTGAACTCAGCAGTTATTGTGGAGATGTGGCAAACAGCCACGTACAGCACCTACAGCCAGGACAACTGCTCCACTTTTATATTTATGTTTTATGTATTTCTTAATTTCCTTCCATAAAAATATTTTAACTTGAGTCTACAGAATATCTATAAATCAGCATTTTTTTAATTGCACCATGTGTAACTTTAGATTAAAAATATAAACTCTAGGCTCCTTTATATATATATATATATATATATATATATATATATATATATATATATATATATATATATATATATATATATCTCAGCAGATAGTACGTTATCAGTTCTGATAGAAATGATGGACAAAACTTCTAAATAAAGACCCTAGTTGTGGTAAGTAATTTTTTTAAATTGTAATGAAGATCCAAAAAAATAAAAATTATTATTTAGTATCAGTATTTATTTCTTTTAATAAAAACCTGAGCTTGGAAGCAAAGTTTTTAGGGGAGCATCAGGATTCAAAGAGGTCAAATCATGTTTCTATTTCAATTCAATTTAAAGAGCTTTATTGGCATGAGAAGACTGATTATATTCCCAAAGTAGATAACATCCAATTAAAGGAAATTAACAATAACTGGGACATAAACTACAACATGAACACCAACTTAAACATAAAGTGATGGCATAAAGACTGCAGTGGTACAGATGTTTCTCCTTTTTGTCTACCCTAGGTCTGGTTCAAGAACCGGCGTGCTAAGTGGAGAAAGCGCGAGAGGAACCAGCAGGCAGAGTTATGCAAAAATGGCTTTGGTGCCCAGTTCAATGGACTCATGCAGCCGTACGACGACATGTACACCGGCTACTCCTACAACAACTGGGCTACCAAGAGCCTAGCGAGTAGCCCGCTCTCTGCCAAGAGCTTCCCATTCTTTAACTCAATGAATGTAAGCCCCCTTTCCTCCCAGCCCATGTTCTCCCCCCCCAGCTCCATCCCCTCCATGAACATGGCCTCTGGCATGGTGCCCTCAGCAGTGGCCGGGGTTCCCACTACGGGGCTCAACAACCTGGGCAACCTCAACAACCTCAACAGCCCCACGGCGCTTAACTCGGTAGCGGTGAGCGCGCCACGTGCCCCTACGCCACCACAGCCAGTCCCTACATGTACAGAGACACCTGCAACTCCAGCCTGGCCAGCCTGCGGCTCAAAGCCAAGCAGCACACCAACTTTGCTTACCCGGCAGTGCAGAACCCCGTGTCCAACCTGAGCCCCTGCCAGTATGCTGTGGACCGACCGGTATGAAGAAGAAGCTCCAATGGCGCCCCCCTGACCCAAAAGTCCACTATTGCTGCCCCCATCCCACCCATCCCACTTCACATCTCTTCAGTTCCATCTGTAGACTGCCAGATGTGCTGCAGTCTGGCAGACCGTGTTGTGATGGTACACAATATGATTAATCTTCGAAACTGACACAGCAAATAGACGTGCCCGGATGGACCATCGCGCTTCAAAAGGAATTCTTTCCAGTTTGTGAGACTTTGTCGCTGAACTGACCAACTGCTTCAAAGGATTTCTAAAGAGAGAGAAATGTCCATTATCATTTTGTTTCCTTCTTTTGAACTGCATGATTCAAGTAAACGTAGAAACCAAGAGTACAGAAAACACGGATGCTTCAACTGGACTGGTGGTCAAAAACATCAAATACGGTCTTTGCAACTGGCGCAGGAATAAAGACCTTTGGTTGCAATGCGGGACAAATGGAGGATGTATATATTGGACTTTTTTGTTTTGTATGTGACAAAAATATATGAATACATACTTTAAAGATGAGAAAAGCATGCTCTTCAAAAGCAAAGGCCCTAGGTTTATGTACTATGAGCTCATCCTTTAGGAACTCTAAACTTTGTTGTGAATTCTTCTCCCCTTTGGAAAGCCAAAGGTCAAAGGTCAGCTTGGATGGGCAAGAGGAGGGCGGTCCTGGAACGTGAACACAACCTCACGCGGTTAAACACAAAAACAACAATTTAATTACACATACCAGAATATCAGATTTTTCAAGTAAAACTCTAAAAAGCCATTGAGTATATAGATTTGTGTGGTGTTATACAAAGGGAGTCCATGACTGTAAAAAAAAAAAAATGTATGTAAGAGTGCAGTTGTCATAACAAAAAAAAAAAGCTTTTTTCTCCTGGTGTAGCCTGCTTTGTCTCATTAAAAACCAATTAAAAGATCCGTTTTTATGAACTACGAAATGGATTTTGCCAGTGAACGGGACAGTACATGTCCTTTCATATCTCTAATCTACAGCCCATGGCATTAGTTGAGTGACACAGGCCAAAACACAATGTTCTCACAACAATGAGCACAACGCCATGGAAACCCCGACTCACTTCCATGGCAACCCTTATGCAACGGCTGGAGGTAGAGCGGAGGGGCGATAGAGATGTTCCTGATGGCTGCTCACTGATATGTTTGACCTACACTCGGAGTGGTAACAGCAGGCTATCCAGTAACACAGCAGGAATCCACAGAGGCCGAGGCTGAACCAGGTCCAGGATTACATAAGGGCCTCAAGGAGCCACAGACCAGGGGTTAGCAGCCCATCAATCCCATCAGCCCCTGCAACTGTTTATTGCTTTGACGTTTCCACCACTGTTGTCTTTTCTTTTACGCCAATTTCAAGGTAAATCTTTAACATTTTAACCCTTGTGCTGTCTTCCCGTCGACCATGAACTTCCAGGTCAAAATTGAATTTTTGGCGCTTTTCTTGATGCCTTTGATGCTTTTTTTTAACCCTTGTGTTGTCTTTAGGTCAAATTTGACTTGTTTTTTTAAAATGTCTGTATCAGAAATATGGGTTTCTTTTTAACTACCTAATTATAATTACTCAAAAATGACGCGGATGATTGCATACATTGCGCTTTGCAAGTACAACAAAAGATAGGATCTCCACTTTCATTGAATTTTGGGTGTTTTATAAAAAGAAATTGCATTTGAAAAAAAAAGACTGAACGTTGACATATAACCTTCTGTAATCATCCTTCCTTTAATATGAGTCTAAATAATTCATAATTGTGGCATTAGGTTAGGTATTCTGTGAATGAAGTTTATTGACCATGAATTCCAAAAATGAGTGTAACCCTGGTAATAAGTTGGTGTTAGTGGTATTTGTACATGGTAGTGAAAAGAAAAAAAAAGAGCCAAAAACATTGAAAAAAGAGAGAAACGTGTCGATAAAAGAGACGAAAACGCCAGAAAGAGTGAAAGATTTTCAAGTACATGGTCGAATGGAAGGCAACACAAGGGTTAAACGTTTTTGTCACTTACAGTATCAACGCTTTTTTTATTCATGGTAAATGAACCTAATTTATATGACATTATACCTGTTTCTTTAGTCAAAGCAAGGCAGAAATGATGGATTATGACTTATGACTAATAGGTACGATCAGAGGAATGTTGAGGCTGGTTTCATGTCAGAGTTTAGTCAGGAGACTAATGCTATGAAATGGAAATAAAACACCCAAAATGCAATGCAAGGCATCATTCATTTTAACGGCGAATAATGTTGTATGGGTTGCATACAACCTACATGCTGGCTTCCATGTTATTTTTGGGCAATTTGGTTGAAAGAAACCAATATTTAGGATATAAAAACTTTGGAAATGGGTCAAATGTGAGCCGAGGACAACACAAGGGTTAAATCCCAAAGCTTCTCCTAAACATCTTGTCATGAGGGTGGAAAGGTCCTGCCGCCATACTACTACACAATACTACTACTTCTTATACTAGTATAACTACTGCTCATAGAATATCTTTTAAACAATTGTTATTAAAGTGTTCTTATACATATTTTCATAAATAAGTGACACATATTAAAATTCTGTTTTGAAGAGGTCATAGAAAGATAAACTAAAACATTTAAAGTAAGTTTACAATGTGTTTTGGCATATCAAAATACACAATTGAAGAAAAAAAACAATAGATTGAATATTAATATTCATTTTGTAACCTGGGAAGTCAAGGTGCACTGACTAAGGACCAGTCATGTGACGTGATTTGGAGATTCCATCGATTGACTGAATTTCCAGAAGTGGAAATTCCAGCTACGTTATCTGCATGGAATATTACATTATAACATTAATCATAACATTATTATATATTTCCCAAAACCTACAGCTACATTTCCTCCCTCCATCAGCGAATGGAGTTTGCGCTGAGAAAGTAAGTACGAGGATCTTGAGTCCAGATTGATTTGGTTGTACAGTGAAAAGGCACAGGACAAAATAATATGATATAGCACATAATGAACATGTAGAAATTAAACAATTCTGCATTAAAACAAAAATCCCCAAAACTCTCTCTAATTTTCTGATATTACTTCATAATTACACAGTTGTCTCAGGAGACCTTTTAAGAAATAATTTTAACATTTGAAGCTGTAAAACGAAGAGTGACCCAACATGAAACTACATGCTGTCTCAGAGACAAATACATAACCATATAGGACAAAAATTGGTCTAGAAATATTTGAATCAAATAAAGTTGGAAGTTCTAACTTCATAATGTAGACGTCCTCAAGGCTGCGAACGGCCACACATTCCCAGGTCTCCAGGGTCCTCGGTGGCAGCAATGCTCTGCTGACATGCTATCAAATAATAATAATAATAATAATAATAATATTTTATGTATGGGGGCTTTTCTCAACAACTAACGTGTACAAATAATAAAAGATAAAAAACAGATGCACAGCAAAGACAAGAGCATACTAGTTACTTTAGTTACTAGTTACTTTAGTTACGAGTTACTTTAGTTACGAGTTCCTTTCCACATTAAGATCCCTGCTCACTAAACACATGCAGTTTATAATATGTGAAGTTTTATTAGAAATGAAACAGCTGAGATGATGATGTCATTAAACACACAGCTGGGAGGATCCTTTACTCTTTCTACAATGGGAGGAGAGTTCTGCATTGAGTACTTTTACTTGAATACTTTAAGTACATGGTGCATATTGCTATCTTTATTCTTTATTTTAGAAAGGACAACACATATTAATTAACATCTCTGTGAATGTGCCAGTGTAGCCAGCTGGTCCTTTGGCCAGATGATGTTAGACCAGAGCAACAGGAAACAACAAGACATCAGTACGGTGGAACTGGACAGACAGAGGACCGCTAGAGCAACACACAAGTGACTCAAGTAACTTTTAATGCAGGCCTTTTACTTGTAAGAGAGTATTTTAAAAGTGTATTATTAGTACTTTTACTTAAGTAAAGGATCTGAATACTCCAGCACTGATGTTGTGTTATTGCATCAAACATACTCTCAGTGAAAGAGAGAGCCTTTACAAGCTCTAACACAGTCAGACAGGAGCTTTTTCAAATCAACTAGCAGCTATTCTCCTGGTGGACCAGACACCAACCTATTTGGTGGAGTGAGGTGAAGCGGTCACAGTATGTGCTCTTCACTGCCGCGCCACACTAAAGAATCAATATTCCAGTGGAGGCGAGCCGCGGGCCGGTCCCTGATGTTTACTCAGGGCAACACTGCAGCCAGCGAGGAGAGAGCGCAGGCCGTGGTCTGGAAAAAATACAGAGGCAGAGGAAGTTCTAACGATTACCTCAGAGAATAGAGAGAGGAGAACAGACAGAACAACACATGGAGGAATCTAAAAGGTGGAAATATCTGAAGGAACATCCATGCATCCATAGGACACCAGGTCTGTTGAAATGGTTATAATAATTGGACCTCATATTTCTTTCTTTTCTTGTTTTTTCTTTACACAATCTGAATGCATATGCCTCTCAGGAATATGTTAAATATTGGATGATATGGAGTATTTTCTACATATGACCTTAAGCTTATTAAAATAAAAAAATGTAATTTTATCTGAATATAATTATTATAATCACTTGTATAACATTAGGCATGTGTGCAACATACATATAGGCCTATACTCTGAAAGCTAGAAGCATAAGCAAGGTACTAATCAGTTTTAAGGGTGCTTACAATATCCAACATCATATGTTAATAAATTTATATATCTGCTTACAAATCTATAAGATGACCAAATTATGGACATGGCTAAACACTGAAATGCAAATAATTCAGGCTACCGTATGCATTCCATGTGTCTTATTGTTTACAGCATTAACAGTATGATTTGAGGTATGGATATAGGTCTAATTCCCAAAATGGCGTGCCATATTTTCATGATGTACAAGGCCATAATTTAAAGCTCAACACTGGAGGGGTTGAGCCACTTTTGAGAAGAAAAAAAATGAAATTTTCAATTCATTTTCTGCATTCTGGGGATTTTTTCTGCAACAATTGTCTTCATTGATGTAAAGGAAATTCTAATAGGTTTTTAGGTTGTTACAGCTATGTGTTTAGGTAATTTAGATACCGCAATATTTATAAATGATTTATATCTGTTATCTATTACAGACCTTCAGTTAAAAGCTCAGTAATAGCTAAACTACTACAATTAGTAGACAATTATTACAACAAATTATTACTACAATTATTCATAGAAAGGGCAATGTCGGCCCAGTGGCCTGTATGTTTCTGCACACCAGTACTGTTAGTCCAACACTAATTTACAGAAGTTTGAATAAATTTTCTCAAATCTAGCAATCTTCTTTCTTTTTTTAATTGTCATTAACAAATCTGTTAAAAAAAGACCAAAATCAACAATGTGCGTGTATTACCTTCTGACTGGCCCTACCCTGTCTTAGTGCTCAGACTCTCTGAAAGTTCATCCTTAAAAACAGTAAACGACCTCCTCGCTACGCGGCCACGTTCTTATACAGCAGCCGTTAATTTAGTGAATACAGCAAAAAAACGTGAAATGCTAACGAATCACAGTGCTTGACTTTTCGTAGCTTTTTGAACGAATGGTTCATGCCAACCATTGATTTAACATGAAACACAAAATGCAGACTGACTATTTTAATGCACCAACAATTCCACGACAATGTTTTTTCATGTCTCACCCAGCAACATCAAATCAGCATTAGTCTACACATAAAGGTCATATTTTGTGCTTAAATCAAGCCAGAAAAATAAAATCATGGTGCAGTGGAAAACAGCTTGGACCAGCCATATGGAAACACATATAGTTATAATCTCTGCCTGTACAATAATTGCTTGGTGTTGAAGTAATTTAGCTCAATACCTTATGATGCATGGCTGTCCTTGTTAAATCTAATATGTAAATGATTTGTGAATTATTCAGAACTATTAAGTGTTGCCTATCCACAAGGGGTCAGTCCAGCGGTTCTGTTTCTGCTAACCTCTGCCCAGAAATCTGATAGTTGCATAAAGCACGTGGTTTTAATTTGAGGAAGTATTTGCATTTCATTATTCCTCATTGATATGGTAGATTATTGTCTCAGAGGATACGCACTAAAAGAAAGCGAGGAATGTGATAAATATAATTAGGGCTCAAGCAGAAAACACCTTCATGGTAATTACTGTTGAAAATACAGAGTGACGGAGTAATTCAGCCGACTCTTCTTACTGTTTGTTCCTGGTAGAGGATTAGGAAAAAATTGAACTGGCTGATACAAGCTTTTCAAAGTTATTAACTAAACAAAGTGACTTTTTGGTAATACTTTTATGAGCTGTTTGCTCAACCTATTTAAAGTGGGATAAATCTCCGGAGTTCATTGCGAACACTGATCTAGGAAGAAGTTCCGTAGATGTGAAGATAAGATGAACCGATGCCACATGAATGTTTATGACAGCTGTTTTCATCAACGCATTCTCATGAATGGGTCCGTATGATATCGTACGAAAATGTACGCAGACCAAAATGTATGCTATCGTACAAAACAAGAAGACAGATTGGATTATTTTTCATGCAATGCGTGCCAACCAAACAACCTTCCAGAGTGGGGCATACCCACAGAGGCTAACGCAGGAGGCAGCCCTTATGTAGACGATTATGCCAAAAATAATTTTAAAAGGACTATGTAGTCGAGGACTGTAGTGAGAAGAGAACAGCGGTCACAAGTCATAAGTGGAAGTTACAAGTGACAAGTTCTAACCTCTGGTGGATTTCTGAGGACTATGGCTACCTGGTCCTCAGATCTCTGCAGGGTAAATCCAGACAGCTAGCTAGACTATCTGTCTAATCTGAGGACTATGGCTACCTGGTACTCAGATCTCTGCAGGGTAAATCCAGACAGCTAGCTAGACTATCTGTCCAATCAGAGGACTATGGTTACCTGGTCCTCAGATCTCTGCAGGGTAAATCCAGACAGCTAGCTAGACTATCTGTCCAATCTGAGGACTATGGTTACCTGGTCCTCAGATCTCTGCAGGGTAAATCCAGACAGCTAGCTAGACTATCTGTCCAATCTGAGGACTATGGTTACCTGGTCCTCAGATCTCTGCAGGGTAAATCCAGACATCTAGCTAGACTATCTGTCCAATCTGAGGACTATGGTTACCTGGTCCTCAGATCTCTGCAGGGTAAATCCAGACAGCTAGCTAGACTATCTGTCCAATCTGAGGACTATGGTTACCTGGTCCTCAGATCTCTGCAGGGTAAATCCAGACAGCTAGCTAGACTATCTGTCCAGTCTGAGGACTATGGTTACCTGGTCCTCAGATCTCTGCAGGGTAAATCCAGACAGCTAGCTAGACTATCTGTCCAATCTGAGGACTATGGTTACCTGGTCCTCAGATCTCTGCAGGGTAAATCCAGACAGCTAGCTAGACTATCTGTCCAATCTGAGTTTTCTGTTGACGACTAAAACTACTTCTGAACGTACACATGTTCCACCAAAACAACTTCCTTCCTGAGACTATTTAGCAGAGGCACCGTGGCTCCGTCCGGAGCTTAGCCCCGCCCATAAGGATTGTGGTTGGTTTAAAGAAATGCCAATAAACCAGAGCATGTTTCTCTACCATCCAGGAATCCGGTGCGGACAAGCAAGACCTTCTTTTGCAGCGTTGTGGAGGAAAATCTGGCAATGACTCTTGTGAGAGGGTGTGCAAGATTTCCTTTATCATGGTGATGGTTTGCCCCACCCACTATCCGCATTTCCACATACCGTACACTGGCTACACTGGACCCTCCGTAATATTGCCCCCAGAGGCCAAATGACTGATAGCCAAACTCAACCCTTTATGGCAGCGTCAAACTACTTTTGCTCCTGACAGACAAAAGTCACAAATCACATGGCCGCAAGGTCTTTGTCAGTCATAAACACGTCATATTTTTTATTTTAACAAAAGCCTAATGTGATTTTTATTGGGAGGACATGGGAGCTGTAGGTTTTTAGAAATTGATCGGTTTGACTTTGTGAAGGCCGTAAAGGGTTCCAGTTCTAATAGAAATCCCTGTAGCAGATTCAATGACAGATTTCACAGAATAAACAGAAGTTAGTGGTGCCTCCCAGTACTGGTCCAGTATATCAGCTAGCCAGAAGATCAGTAACTGGATTTACACAATGCCGTTCAGCTCACAGCAGGTGTCAGCAGCTACACAATGAACCCCTCCCTGCAGCCAACAGCCAGAGGTGGCACACCTGCACGGGACAGGTGGTACACACCTTGTTCGGGGTTTGATCCAGAACAAAGCGTTCTTTTTTCATTAGAAGCTATGTGGTCAACAACAACTAAAGTCAACTGGTAAATTATGAGACCTAATAATTTTGGTCTGAGGCATCAAGGTAGAACTTTAGCTGTGGTCTGTAAATAATTTGTTCCAAATGTTCAAAATGAATGTTCATGTTTTCAAAGAATAAAATAAATAAGTGCTGGTTCTGCTGCTAGTTGGCCTGATACTAATACTACTTTCACAACAGCTGCAAGTCTTAAATTACATCCGCATATGAATTAAAATTAAACAGTGATGTGTCCTCCCAGAAACTGTCCCTGTTACGCTGGATAAACTACAGACCTCACTGTGAACAGCTAGCATAGGAACCACACACAGAGGGCACGGCAGTTTCTAGAACACATGCATTTATCCCTTTCAATGAAAAAATGAATATAGCAGAGAGGATTTTAATTTTGAACAACTGTTGAAAATATGACTTGGACAATGCTTTCAGTAAGGAAGTTGGCAGTATGCAACTTCAAAAGCAATGGTTTCAATCTGCCATGAAACAGAAAGTGATAGATAGTGAAGGAGCGCTGGCTGCTGCTGCTGGAGGAGCTGTCAACACGGCAAAATCTACGCAAATCTGAGGGAGAAAGGTGGGATAGTACTTTGTAGACTATTAGGCCCACTGTTAGAAGGCGTTTCAAGAATTAAGTCATAATATAACTAGAAATTAACTGTGATATTTCAAGAATATAGTCATAGTCATAATTGCTTTAAGTGGCATTATACTCTGACTTTATTCTCAAAATGCTAAGACTTGATTCTTGTAATATTAGATTTTTTGTTCTTGTAATACTATGACTTTATTCTCAATATCTCAGATAACAAAAATGTGTGGGATATGTTTTGAATGTGCAGAAGGTTTTGCACGTGAGCATTAAATCTTGCCCAGGGATTTATTGATTACTGACTCAGCAGAAATAACATCAATTGGGAGAAGTGGATCTCCAGTAGAATTACATTTTGAAAACAATACAGAATGCCTGAGTTTTCTTTCACATACATATTTATTGACATTTTTACATAAAAGATGCTTACAAATTTAAGTAGGATGCAGGAAATGAGATGTTTGAAGCTCAAATGTTGGGAGTGAAACAAGACCTGGACTCTTTCAAAAGGTTGTTAAGCTCAGTGCTGTTTTAGGGATTTGGGGAAACATATGGTCCACACACACACACACACACACACACACACGCACGCACACTCAGTTACCACACTGTTTATATTGTGTTCTTCAACATCTTTTCTCTGTCTCTCTCTCCTTTCTCTTCCATGCCTACCTTTTCTTCTCTCCCCTCACCTTCTCATCTTTTTCCCTCCACTTTGACTCCTACCCCCTCCTCCTTGTGCCCTAAAGGCCCGGTTCAGCCTGTGGTCCTGCTCTTCCTCCAACTGTAATACATTAGGAGGATTAACATTCCTAGAGTAAGCCGCTGCAGCGCAGACCCAACCTACCCAGCTTTTCTGTCCTCTTCCCTTGCCCCTCCAGCTTGTGCTGTCTTGCATGTAATTTCCCGTTTGCCTTAGAACTCCCCCATCATCCAAATAATGGACTCCAACACACATGCCACGCACACACATTGTACTTCTATTTGTCTGTACTGCAGGTGTACAGACAGACCCACTGACTGGTTTCTATTTTTACATGTGGGAAACCAAAGAATTAATCTTTTCCTTCTTAGGAGCTAATTGCCTGATATGTAGGGCAATTTTAAACTTTTAAAATGTATCATGTTGTCATAACATTTTCAAAATGTAAGCCTGGTGTTATTCTATATTTGTTATTGTCTTAAAATCTCCTAAGACCCATACCAACAATGTGTCAGTCAGTCTCACAACATATACTATTATATATACTGTATACAATACTATACCCTGTCTGGCTCTCAGCCCCAAACCCATTGGTTCCTATTGAACATGCAACTCTTTAAAAACACCCAAATCTACACATGCAAATACCTTAACGTCAGACTAGGTAATTTGCCAACCACACATCAGCTTGGTAGAGAGGGAGGGGGACATGTTTTTAGTGGTGGGGGAAACTGGAGCACCGAGACAAACCCAGGCAGACATGGGGAGAACATGCAAACTCCATGCAGAAAGCCCCGGGACGACCAGGGCTCAAACCCGCTACGTTCTTGCTGTGAGACGACAGTGCTAACCATTGAGGTTGGAGATTAGCTCAAAAGTAGCATGTTTTTTTCCGTCCATGACGTAGTTACGTACTAACGTAGGTATGTTGGACCCAAACAGCGGTCCCTTGGGTGAAAGTGCTGTGTCCCATCCATCACTCTGCCCTCCTCCGTACAGGACTCTTTATTCTTTATCACCTGATTTCCTTATTTGGCCTTGCCATAATTAATACAGACCACTACTGCTGCCTACCAACAAATATTGTTCGTATAAATTAATTCCACAATCAACCCATACAGAGGTTTTTTGGTGAGGATGGTCTGCCACAAAAAAAATAAAAAAAGTAAAATAAAAATTATATATATATTTACTATATTATATATTTAAGTCTCAGTTATTTTCTAAAAAAGCTAGTATTTTTAGCATAAGGCAAACGTTGCTTAAACAGATTAATAAAGGTGATTAATATTCCGGAAAGCATCACCTCTTTGTGGTGGAGAGGTTTGTGTGTCCCTGTGAGGTCTGGAGCCTGGTTTTCCGTTCTGTGCTAGTCATGTGTACCTGGTACCAGAGCCTCCTAGGCCCAAGGTCCATTATCAGTTTTGTGATTGTATCGTCTGATCTGATGTTTTGGACACTGAATGGAAGAGAGGGACGAAGCTCTTAACTGAAAATAAACTTTTGACACACACACACACACACACACAAACACACACACAGACTCCCACCAGCTGTAGCTGGACCTCTTGTCTAAAACCTATCCCAGACACCTCTAATTGGCCGGTATTTATCCAGGAGCCCAGGAGAGCAGAGTGCATGCAGGGCTGTTTTCACATGGGATTAACCCAGGTCCAAATCCCAACACACTTCACAGAGAAAACCTCAACACTCTTACTGCATCATCTGGCAAAGATTGGCCCCCGCCGGCCTGTTTACCCAATCTGACCGCTCTGTTTCTGAGCTGCTGGTCTTCTGGCAGGGAACGCTATGCACATTATTATAAAAAACAAATGACATGCGCACATCAAGTTTAGCACAAATATCCTGACAGCATGGAGCAACCTGCATTTTACACAGCATCACTGTGGTGTTCGTCCTAAAATAAAGCCTTCAGAAAAAGACAAGTACAGATTTGAAGGTAAAAAACTGATTTGGATTTTTTTTTTTTTTTTATTCCTTAATGTCCAAAAAACATATATTTTTTAAATGTATTATTTTCTGCCCTCAGAAAACATTTTCCTGTGCCTCATAGCTTAGGGACAGTATATGACGTCAGAAAAAAAGCCTCCTCATTTTTCTTCAACTCTCCTATTCTCCACTATGTCAATACATTTATTTAGTAATTTTCCTTTAAGCATCTCTTTCAATGAAATGTCAACACCACATTCAAGACTGTAGCGATTTGGACATCATTTTGTACATTTTGTCCCGCTCAAAACAGTTACAGTAGATTGGTTTGCAGTATGCAGTCGGGACACAGTTGTGGGTCTTCGGTTGGTGAGGTAACAGCACCACCCACAACACCAGCATTGTGATCATTGCTTACTCAAAGAAATCATTTGAAACATGTCTGAACATTAAAAAAAGCTAAATGTAACCCTTTACAGTAATCTATTGTATACATGCACGTTTTGCACATTTAATGTAATTGGTGTGCCATTTTGAATGCTTTTAATATGTGATTAATCACAATATGAGATCACATACTGCATACGTAAGCATCATGAAGCAAGAAGTTTCAGCATGCAGTGATAAAACGGGAGACACTCATACAGTTTATTGCTCTTTAATGCCATCTATTGGACATATTCAAAATGTCCAAAAACTGAAGAGAAACAAATGACTGTTGGAATACATCCACACAGTAACACTTTACGTACTGTAAATCCCCCTATTAGCATTCATAAGAAGTATAAAACCAAGTAATAGATGATTTATTACATAATATAATATAGTTTCACACACTTAGTAAGTGTGTATATTTGTTAACAACTGTGAATTTCCCTGTGAACACCCATACTCTAAGTGGCTTTCTAAAATACAGGTGTACCAATATTATTAAAAATGCACTTGTATCTTCTCATAATTCCACTATACAAAGCATTTCATGAATGTCTATGTGCTGCTTGCACTGTAAGAGCCCCCCCAATTACCAGATAATGTCCTGGTAGAAAATGAACTGTACCTTTCGCTAAGTTAACATGTTCTGTTCATCCTAAAACAGAAGATTCTGTAGATTTACCATCTGTCCTCTGTACCTTTACCACAGTACATTAGCCTGTATTTCCACAGACTCTTCTAACAGTGAATTACTTTCAAATTCGTTTGATATTATTTTAGTTATAAGTCTCTGTGATCAGCCCCTATTTGAACCAATAAAGTAAGTAAGACATCATTTTCTAATACATACTTTAGTACTATATTTTTTTTCTGGCATGATTTATCATAATGATCAACTTTACTATCTTCTGGATCTCGTATCACCACAGACCCTAAACCTGTGTGGAAATGCAGGAAATGGGATTCAAATAGAAAACAATATTTAGTCGTCAGACCCTCTGGGTGCTGATAAGACTCTGAGACACCACAACACTGCACCAACGCAACCTGCACAATAGATTTACTTACATTTTATCATACTATTTAAGCAGTTGCACATTTTTGTATTCCCAACTTCATATATACAACTGTATATATTCAAAAAATTGTTCTTGTAATTTATCCTATTATTTGATGTATGTATATTGTTTCCTAGTATTTCATTTATATTTATATTCTGTGCTGTGTGACTGATTTAGCTGCTGTAACACTATAATTTTCCATTTTATTGGGATCAATATTCTTAAATCAATAACCACCTTCTATCTTGTTACAGCTGTAACAGAAGGGCCAAGCATGGCCTTCTCCAGGTCTTGGTATACTGATTGATCTACTAGAAATAGAAATGGAAAGGGACTGTTATTATTTAGAGCTTTTCTAGTCTAACAACTACTCAAAGCACTTTTACATCATACAGGAACCATTCACCATCACACACATTCATACACTGTGGCCGAGGCTGCCGTACAAGGTTCCACCTGCTCATCAGATACACACTCACACACATTTACACACCTGCTCATCAGATACACACTCACACACATTCACACACCTGCTCATCAGATACACACTCACACACAGTCGCCCCTACTAGCAACCGTTTAACCATAATTCAATATTCTGCAATATATTGTAGTATATCACATTTCAAATGATGTCCCCAAAAGAAAACTTTGTCAACCTCTATTTTATCTACATATAAAGATACATTTCAAGATGGGATTGTCAAGCACACAAACTAACACACACTGTATGTAATAATAGATCCATATGTGGCATCGCACCTTGTCTCTTCTCTATAAATGTTGTTACCTGTAAAATGATTGGTCAGTCAGATGTGTGCTGCTCTGATTATTTTGTTTGTTTCTATTAATACTTTGAAAAAAAGTTCAAAAAATGCTATGGTGCAACACAATTCAGTCTCTGTTTTCCATTCCCACGTGTAGTTCCTATGTGAACTATCTGAATGTTTGTCAGGTAGAACGTGGCTAACCAGAGCTGAATGTAAGGTCTGTATATCCAGACTCTGACACATGGCTTTCCCTGTTTTCACAGTGCTGATATCAGCTGGGTCACAGCGAGGGGGACTGTGTGCTCTGTATACCTAAGCTGTGTTGATCACTAAGATTATTCCTTACAGACTTCTGGACCGCACATGAAAGCATCATGTCAGCGCAAACGTTAACTATTAAATGACGTTTTCTTAACCTGTTAAATATCTGTTTTTCACCTGTGTATTTCCCACTGTCACGTGGGCAAAAGGCATCTGGTTGGGGTATTCAAAGCGTGGAGCAGAGTCGGTCCACTACCTTCTGGTCTGGCCTCAAGGTAAGTCCACCGCATGATCCTGTTCACTTTGTTTCACTTCTCCACAATCATCCTCATGAGACTTTATGTTCACAGATGTCACAGATATGGAGTCTGCTCGGCTTCCTTATTGGTACATCATATGGTAAGTCAACTTTTATTTCTGGATTCAGTTTTACTGAAATGGCAAATTTCCGTAATCAAAAACGTGGCAGTGCAACCCCCCCCCCCCTTAAATAACCTAAAATACTAACCTTTTAAAAACACATACTGGAACCGGTGTGATGTTTTGAATATTATATATATTTACATAGTTTTAAACAATAACAACATAAATAAATGAAGACATCAGCACCATGGGGGGACCCCAAGACCCACCAATTAGAATGTGTTCCCCCAATGATGAAACAAACTGCCACACAAAGTTATTTCCCCACTGGGGATTAATGAATAGAATAAAATAAAATAAAATAAATTAAGATAGTTGGAGATCTTAACCCCCCCCCCCAATGTTGAACCCAAAGTTTCGGCCTTGGGCTGTACTGCTGCCTGTCTTGGCCAGGACTCTGTAGAAAAAGAGATATTTGATCTCAATGAGTCTTTTCCTGGTTAAATAAACGTAAAATGAAAAATACAATTTAAAATTTTGTTTTTTATCTGAGATGTCAAAACTGCATAAGCACCATTGTGAAGTTCTCTGTACATGGGAGAGTGATGGTGGTGTGTTCTCCCTGTCCACAGCGATCGAGGTCTGTTTTAATGAGCTGGGCTGCTTTAATGACCTGCCGCCCTGGGGGGGCACTGAGCAGAGACCAGTCTCCGTCCTGCCCTGGCAACCAGACGCGATCGGCACCCGCTTCCTCCTCTTCACCCAGAAGAACCGCTACTACCAGGCAAGAGGTTTGATTTGGCTTGGTTACAGATAACGAGGAGCTGTGTGTGTGTGTCCACTCTACATGTCTCTTTGCCGGTATCCGTTCCCTCCTCTTCCTTTGTGTTGGGGACTATGGTTACCTGGTCCTCAGATCTCTGCAGGGTAAATCCAGACAGCTAGCTAGACTATCTGTCCAATCTGAGGACTATGGTTACCTGGTCCTCAGATCTCTGCAGGGTAAATCCAGACAGCTAGCTAGACTATCTGTCCAATCTGAGGACTATGGTTACCTGGTCCTCAGGTCTCTGCAGGGTAAATCCAGACAGCTAGCTAGACTATCTGTCCAATCTGAGGACTATGGTTACCTGGTCCTCAGATCTCTGCAGGGTAAATCCAGACAGCTAGCTAGACTATTTGTCCAATCTGGACACCAAAACAACTTCCTTAAAAATATTCCGCCCCTTGGAAAAATGTAGTTGATGACCCCTGAACTAAAACGTTCACATTTGTTCAAGTCTATCTTAAAACAATACTCACGTTGAAATAGCTATTAGTGTCTGCCCTTGTTCCTACTGGCTGCAACAAAAGCAATGTCAGTGTAAATAATGGGGGACTAAATCCACAGTCCTCTTTTAGTGCACAGATACATTCTTAAGTTCAGATGGAGTCAACATGAGGTGTCAGCAGTCAGACCAATCAAGTGGGTTTCATCCACAGTTACAATTCCCTCTTTGTGCTTCAACAAACAGTCTGGAACACAAAGAGGGACTCTGGTTATCTGGATGGTTTCCAACCAAAATCATGTACTGTACCTATGGGCATGGGAGTCTTGTGTTAAGACAGACTTGTAAACCTATCCTTTAAGCTTCAGTGTATTCATCTTTGTTTTTCAAACTGTCAGGAGATCAAGACTGACAAAACCATCCTTGCATCAAACTACGGCAAGACGAGAAAGACTCGATTCATCATTCCTGGTTATTTGAAGGCAGACGATGAGGACTGGCCACAGGAGATGTGTAAGGTAAGAAGGCACACATTGAAAACTCCTGCATGTATGTTCAGGGCCTGTAGAAAGGAATTTGCTACGGGCCCCCGCATCCAAAGCTATTCATTCTAGCATCTTTTTGGGCCCTCCTCACATGACGGCCCCGGGTACTCAGCCCCCCTTTCCCCCACAGTCCAACGCCTCTGTGGATGTTCTTTGACAGATGTGAAGAACACACAATGACAATTTGATCAAGAGGCTTCATAAAAGAATAAGTTGTGTGTATGTTATTGAAAATGTGATCTTTGCCCTTCATTTTAGTTTTCCCTGTCACTTTTAGATCATTCAATTGAACTGATATTGTAACTTACTTCTCAGGACTCACATATGTTTCCTTCCTTCAGTTAACTGTTGCTTTTGCTCTTTTGTTAATGTTATCTATTAATTCTATTGTTCTCTTACTGTCCTGCCTGTTTGATGTTCCATCCTAAATGCTTTTATTGTAAAGCACCTTATAACTTTTGCTTATAACTGAATGGACCTTTATAACAACAGACATTTTGACTTGTGATAGTAGGAAAAGCACAGTTGGAATTGTTAATCTTAACAATGGCTCAATTCCATCAAGTGTCCCAGTGAGCTATTTCAGGGAATGCAGCCATCTTAATGGTTTTGAATACACCTGTGCTTTTCCTACTATGACATGTCAACATGTATGCTGTAAAAAAGGTCTATTAGCTCTCCACGTTAGAGAAGTGTTGACCTATGAAAGCATTAAACATGCATCTTAGATGTAATATATCCAGTTGTTCCTCGTCCCCGTTTGCTCAAACAAACATTGTGATTGGGTCAGTGTCTCTCAGCGTCAGATACCGACGCAAAACTCCCCCTTTAGCATCTGTAGTGAACGTGGTGCTGTAAGATGATGTAATATTAGAGACAACAGTAGAGAGTGGTATGAAAGACCTCAAATGTGCATAAGAAGGTTGGTTGGGGGGGTGGATGGGTCAAATATTTTTTGACCCAGGAGACCGGGGAACATTTCCCATTCTTGTGCTGCATGCCAGTTATATGTATGTCCCGACCCAAGAGTCTCAACGAAGCGCATCAAGCGCCAATAGTACCGACCAAGCGTGTCTAAACATGACGCTAAAGGAGCTTTTTTGCGTCAATAATAAACGCCAAGAGACACCTGACCAAGTGTCACTTTTTGACATGATGGGAGTGGGAATGTGTTGGATTGGAGCTACAGGTAAGTAAGAAAATACACTTTTGGAAATTGGGTGAGATTACCCTTTAATTCTACATTTCATACAGTTAGTGTTGACTACCGTGTTGCTGTTTCCAGATTATGCTGAAGTTTGAGAATGTGAACTGCATTGCTGTGGAGTGGAAGAAAGGTGTGAAGACTCAGTATGCCCAGGCGGCCAATAACGCCAGAGTGCTGGCGGCCCAGGTGGCATTCATGATCAAATTCCTCAAGGTGAATACAGCCTCATTATATACTCATATACCTCATATACCTCATTAACCATCACTAGAATACTGCACGTATGCCTATACTATGAGTGTCCTTCTCAAAGGGAGAGACATTTTGGGGAAATACGCTTTGTTGCAGTCTGATTCCCAGTGGTGGAAGAAGTATTCAGATCCTTTACTTCAGTAAAAGTACTGATACCAATAAGAGTAACTAAAGTAACTAGTAACTAAAGTAACTAGTAACTAAAGCTGTCAGATGAATGTAGAGGAGTAACTAAAGTAACTAGTTACTAAAGTAACTAGTAACTAAAGCTGTCAGATGAGTATGTTATGTCTGTTCAGGACGAGTTGATCTGTGATCGTTTGGTAATGCCTTCACTGTGTGTGAGTTTGTAGCGCCTCGGCGCATGCGTGTGTCAGTTGTTTTTGGGTCTGTAAGTAAAGTAGCCCGCACGCTTTAACAGCTCGTCCAGTGTCCTTATTTAACATAACAATTGGCGACAAGGATGGCTGAATTTTCTCTTCCTCCGCCGCCTCCTTTCCTCGCACTTCCCGGTGAGCCGACAATACCGTGGAATCGCTGGCACCAGTCTTTTGAAACGTACCTTCAAGCTATGGGATTAGCCGACGTGAGTGCAGCTCGGAAAACGGCACTGCTGAGGCACTGTTTGGGAGTCGAGGGTCAACGTGTACTGGCGACGCTAACCGGAAACGGGACAAATACGGACTACGCAGGGACAGTGAAACTTTTGAAGGATCAGTTTGCTGCTCCACAAAGTGCTTTATTGAGTCGGTTTGTGTTTCGGCAACGGCATCAACTCCCGGGTGAGTCTGTCCATCAGTACGTGTCCAACCTGAAAGGTTTAGCCGGCCATTGTAAATTCGGCGCATTGACAGACGAGATGATACGTGATCAACTGATTGAACACACTGCACAACCTAAAATCAGAGAGACGCTGTTACTCGAATCAGATGATTTGACGCTAGCTAAAGCTGTTGCCATAGCATTCCAAATCCAAAGTGCAGCGGAATGTGCAGCTACATTAACAAAGACTGAATCATCATCATTGAGCCAAGCTGTACGGCTAAGTGCACAGTCGCAGGAGCAGCAGCCATCTAGCGCTGGTTTGGATGTACCAGACGCAGTCACAGACCCAGTCATGCACCTCACAAGACAACAAGGGCCACGTCAGCGGCAAAGGCAGCTTCCCTGCGGCAACTGTGGGTCAAACACTCACGCCACTAGAGCCCAGTACTGCCCAGCGACAGGCCAAACATGTCGTAACTGTGGAAGGAAGAACCACTTTGCAAGAATGTGCCGCTCTGCTCCTTCCAGGTCGGATGGACAAACTACTCAAGGCTCACCCACCATAATTCGCCATGTTACATCAGGACCCAGGCGGTTCAAGTCATGTACAGTAAAAATTGACACAGTGTGTATTCCTCTGCTGCTAGACACAGGAGCAAGTGTCTCCCTCCTGAATGCCAGTACATACCGTCAGTTTTTCCTTTCCCGCCCACTGGCCGCACCCACTACTTCCTATACGGTTATGGTGACTCAAAAATTGACTTGTTGGGGTCCGTCACAGTGACCGTCAGCTATGGCACAAGGATCTTGCCCTCCTTTACCTTTGATGTGGCCCGGCGAGGGCAAATCTAATGGGGCTGGATCTGTTCACGGCACTGGGATTTTCACTTATTGACTCAGAGGGGCTGCCATCATGACTGTGGCTGCCGGACCGCATCAGAAGTGGTCATCACTGTTTGAAGGGCTAGGCTGTCTGTCTGCCTTTGCCCATCAACCCTCATTGACTCCTCGGTGGCTCCAGTTGTCCAGCCACTGCGCCGTATTCCACTGGCCCTGAGGGATGGAGTGTCTGTGGAGTTGCAGCGGCTGCTGGATGCCGGGATCATTGAGCCGGTTGATGCTTCACCATGGATTTCAAATCTGGTTGTCGCCAGGAAGAAAACAGGGGCTCTGCGCATCTGTGTGGACCTCCGCGCAGTAAACAAAGCAGTTATTCCTGACAGATACCCACTGCCCACGTCTGAGGAGCTTACGGCACAATTTCACGGCTCCACCATCTTCTCTAAACTGGATCTCAAGGAGGGCTATCTCCAAGTGCCCCTCCACCCTGAGAGCAGAAATCTGACGGCTTTCGTTACACACCTCGGGGTTTTCCGCTACACAAGGATGCCGTTTGGCCTTAGCTCCGCCCCTCCTGCTTTCAAAGGTCATGACCTCAGTGCTGGCAGGCATACCAGGAGTGGTGATCTACCTCGATGATGTGGTGGTACATGGTGCTACGGCCGCTATCCATGACAGTCGCCTGCAAAGTGTGTTTGAAGCCCTTGCCATGCACACTCTAACCCTCAATGGCAGTAAATGTGTTTTTGCTGCGCCGGCCATTGAATATGTAGGCTTCCGACTTTCCACTGAGGGCATTTCCCCCCTGCAATCTAATGTGGAGGCCATCCTCTCTGTTCCCGAACCAAACTCGGCTGCCCAGCTCGCTTCATTCCTAGGCATGACGGGCTACTACATGAAGTTCATGCCTCAATATTCGGCCATAACGGCCCCACTGCGCCAGCTGCTCCGGAGGGACGAGCCGTGGGTCTGGTCTCTGGAATGTGCTGAGGCAGTGCAAACACTCAAAGCTCAACTCACCTCACCTCCAGTGTTGGCACATTTTGACATATCCAGTCACACCCTGGTCACCTGTGATGCTTCGGCCACGGCATTAGGGGCCGTACTGTCACAAGTACAAAACGGTATGGAGAGGCCTGTTGCATTTGCCTCCCGGGCTCTGAACCAAACCGAACAAGGATACTCAGTTGGGGAGCGGGAGGCACTCGCCTGCATGTGGGCTTGCGAGAGATGGCATCTCTATCTTTATGGCCGCCAGTTTACGCTGAGAACGGACCACCAGGCATTAACAGCTCTACTCTCCTCTACTGGCACCGGTCACAAGCCACTGAGACTGCATCGTTGGTACGACCGTCTTCGCCAATACAACTACACGCTACAGTTCACCCCGGGACGGGAAAATGTTGTTGCAGACCTCCTCTCTCGGTCAGTCCCTGCCCAGACCCCGCCCGGCAGCGTCAACCACATCGAAAGTGAGATTATTCACATGCTACACACTCCGCTTGAGTCAACGGTCACTCTGCAGGAACTGAAAGCAGCCTCTGAACAAGATCCAGTCATTTCCCGGCTCTCCGCCTACGTTCGTCAGGGATGGCCAAGGGAGCTACCAGCGGAGCTGTTAGCATTCTCTCGGGTCAAGCAGGAGCTCTCTTGTTGGAATGACACCTGCGTGGCGCGCGGGCTTTGCACTGTGATTCCGGGGGCCCTTCGCGCCCGTGTGCTGGCCATGGCACATGAGGGCCACCTAGGTATAGTGAAGCTTAAACAGAGATGCCGCGACCTGGTGTGGTGGCCAGGCATAGACAAAGACATTGAGGCCCTCGTTAAAGAATGCCAAGCATGCCTGGTTAGTGGGAAAACTGGCCGCCAACCCCCACCACCCCTGCAACCTCTGGCCTGGCCCTCAAAGCCATGGGAGCATCTGCAGTTGGACATATGTGGTGAGATCCACGGGGCCCCTCACTATCAGCGGTTTTTAGTCGTAGTGTATGACTTACACTCCAAATGGCCTGAGCTGACCACTACTGGTTTTGTCACCTCCAAGGTCATTGTGGACTTTCTGGAGTCCCTCTTCTCCGCTGGGGCCTTCCACGGGCCATTACCACTGACAACGGTCCACAGTTTATTTCTGTGGAGTTTGATTCGTACCTGAAGAGCAGGGGATTCGACACATCCGCACAGCCCTGTATCACCCACAGGCAAACGGGGGTGGGCGCTTTCATCAGTCCCTGAAAAACGGCATCAGAGCACATCAGGCCCAGGGCTGCTCCTTTAAACAAGCCATACGTCGAACACTGCTACACTACCGAGCTACCCAGCACTCGACCACAGAGGTTTCCCCAGCCTCACTCATGTTGGGCAGGGAGTTACACCTACCCTGGACAGGCTCCGCCCCACCGCAGTTCAGAACACACTCCCGCCGGTCAAAGCCTCAGTCACCCGCCGTCAGGGGCAGATGAAACAGTGGTTTGACAAGAAAAGAGGTCAAAATACCGGATATCACTGTGGCAGACTGGGTGAGAGCTCGTCGACCGCACAGGGGGAACAAAATGGCGTCATTTTGGTCCACTCCACAGCAAGTGGCCCGCCGACTGGGTCCAGCCACATACCTCCTAGAGGACGGCACCCGCTGGCACGCCAGCTGCCTTCAGAAGGTGCCAGCACCTTTGGCAACATCAGCTCAGCGCAGCGGGGACATAATGCCACCCAGAGTGGAGCAGGAGGACTCAATTTCTCAATCAGCCGCACAGCCTGAGGATACGCCGTCTGTGTCACACACAGTGCCCCCATCACCATCGCCACTGCCCCGGCCCCCAGCCTCCACACCACGGGTCACTAAACCTTCAACTGTGTGTTCTCCACGGCCAGTGCGTATGAGGGCACGGCCTGATTATCTGAAGGACTTTGTTCCCTGATTACCTGAATGACTGTGTGCCTGAGTTTCTGAATAACGCTGTTCTTACCTTTCAGGTTTAAACCCCCCAGAGAGGGGAAAATGTTATGTCTGTTCAGGACGAGTTGATCTGTGATCGTTTGGTAATGCCTTCACTGTGTGTGAGTTTGTAGCGCCTCGGCGCATGCGTGTGTCAGTTGTTTTTGGGTCTGTAAGTAAAGTAGCCCGCACGCTTTAACAGCTCGTCCAGTGTCCTTATTTAACATAACAGAGTAAAAAGTAGAATATTTCTCCCTGAAATGTAGTGGAGTAGAAGTAGGAAGTGACATAAAAAGAAAAGACTCAAGTCAAGTACAAGTACCTCAACATTTGGACTTAAGTACAGTACTGGAGTACATGTACTTAGTTAGATTCCACCATGGCTGATTCCTAGTACAGAGATACTGTCAATGTTTTTTCTTCCTTTTGCTATGCTAGCAGTTTCCATGGTAGTGTCCCACTGCTTCCAGTCTTTGTCCCCAGCTAGGCTTAACATCCTGGACCTATGTCTCTGGTGGACAAAGTAAGCTGTTAACTGAAACCTATGTTCCATCTCACTCCTAAGACAGCATACATGAATTTTCCCCTAACTGTTCAGCTCAGGTTCCTATAAAGGAGTATTCCAGCTTTTTCATATCACTGCTTCCAGTGAGTCGTATAATACAACATGGGGGGGGAGGGCCGAGGTGGACACACCTGGCAGCTGGGAGGATATTCTCACGTACACACTGTGGTTGAAGGACATACTGTGTTTTTTTTGTACGATAGCGTGGTAGATACAGAAGGTTTGAATGTAACAAGTTGTATGATACAGGTCAACTTCAACCAAACAAGTGATAAGTTCCACATTATCGGACACAGCGTTGGAGCTCACGCTGCAGGAGACGCTGGCAGCAGGACACCTGGCCTTGCACGCATCACAGGTACACCTGCTATCATGCTACTGTATGTACTGCTACACCCTGCTACGCCCCCTGCAGTGCCCTGCTCCACCATCAACTACTGCTTACTAGTTCCATTATCTTTATTGTGACTATTATTGCCCCCACAGCAGACAACCGCCCACCAAGAGCCTGTATCTATATATAACAGCTGCGTTTCTACAATTCTGTGTCCCTGTACATTTTATTATTTCATAAAAACGTACTAGAGGACGGTAAGAGGGTCAGAAGGCGATCTGTGGTTAACACCTTTCTCTCTCTGTTCAGGACTAGACCCGACTGAACCTTACTTCCAAAACACTGATGCCTCCGTACGCCTGGATCCCAGCGACGCCGCCTTTGTGGATGTCATTCACACTGATGGAAGTCCTTTCAAGTCCAAACTTGGTACACGTCACTGTTGGTCCCAATGACTGATCAAAGTGGGCAGTACTTGCTCAAACAACACATTCTCACATAATGAGTTCCAAAAGTGGTCAGGTGCCTTTTGTGTGTGTTATTGCAAAAAGTCTCCTTTAGAGTCATATTTAGACGCTTGGGCGGGACTCTTGGCTTTTCTTTTTGATGCTCTGGGTCAGGATGTATGTTTAAGTGACATGCGGCACAAAAACGGGACAGTAAGGTTTAGGGAAAGATGGTGGGTGGGGCTACAAATGTACATTTCAGTGACAGGCGGGACAAGAACATGAAAGCCCTGGTCCCCTCGGGGAAAGTCCTTGTGTAACTTTTAATACTACGTCATCTTACAGCGCCGCTGCAATGCCCAGTGCGTTCCGAACAGACTGTCACTGACCAATGTGAGGAGAGTGCATGTTTGAGTCGTCCATGCGTTACTTTACGACAGGTAGCCTCCAAGATGCTAACGAGAGACTTCTGTAATGTCAACCCAGTAAAAATGGACCTACTTGGAGGATGTAGTTTGTGATGCTGACCTAACTGTCAGTTGGATGGTGTTTAGAGCTAACGTTAGCATCAAACAACCATAGATAGCTTCAACGTTTCTAAAATGATCATCAAGATGACATCTTCTGTTATTGTTCTTAATCAGAAGAGTTTATTATTTCAAGGATTTCACAAATTTCAGTATGAAACGTTATGCCGTAAACGTTTAAATCTAAGCATGCGCAACTCACATCTGCACTCGGCTCACATCTGCACTCGGCTCACATCTGCACTCGGCTCACATCTGCACTCGGCTCACATCTGCACTCGGCTCACATCTGGACCTGACTCACATGGGGCAGTGACACAGACATTAAAGGGTGATTTTGGTATCTGATGCTCAGAGACACTGATGTAACGAGTTGCCAGAGAGGATGGGTTGGATCAAATCGTCTTCACTTCTTCTTTCTAAAACTCTAGTCCAAATGTTGTGTTGATTTAGTGGTGGGTGGGTAGGTGGGTGAATAGGGCTGGGGGGGATGAATATTGTGTTGTGTGTGTGTGTGGGTGGGGGTGGGCGTAGATTTTGTATGATGTACTTTGTGCTAGATTTACATGTATGAAAAGTGCTATATAATTGAGGTCTGATTTATTGATTGACAATGCTTACAGTAAAGGTGCTCTTCTAAACAAAGTCCGTTTTAATTTCCCATCTGTATATTAATTTAAAAAAAGTTGAATATAAGGGGACTGAGGCTTTATTATTATCATTTGTGAAATCTGAAAAATAAATCTTTTGTCTCTGTACAAAAAGTGGTTTCTGTTTTCCTCCTCTCAGGTCTGGGCATGTCTCAGTCTGTGGGCCACATTGACTTCTACCCCAACGGGGGGGAGCTGATGCCTGGCTGCTCCCCTAACAGAGGCCTTTTCTCTAGCCTGGACGCCATCTGGGAGGGTAAGATAAATCCACACATCGACACATTTTAGTATCAATTCATAACAAAAGTTATCTCAGGACACTTTACAGATAGAGCAGGTCTAGACCGCTCTATAATCTACAGATAGAGCAGGTCTAGACCGCTCTATAATCTACAGATAGAGCAGGTCTAGACCGCTCTATAATCTACAGATAGAGCAGGTCTAGACCGCTCTATAATCTACAGATAGAGCAGGTCTAGACCGCTCTATAATTCACAGATAGAGCAGGTCTAGACCGCTCTATAATCTACAGATAGAGCAGGTCTAGACCGCTCTATAATCTACAGATAGAGCAGGTCTAGACCGCTCTATAATCTACAGATAGAGCAGGTCTAGGCCACTCTATAATCTACAGATAGAGCAGGTCTAGACCGCTCTATAATCTACAGATAGAGCAGGTCTAGGCCGCTCTATAATCTACAGATAGAGCAGGTCTAGACCGCTCTATAATCTACAGATAGAGCAGGTCTAGACCGCTCTATAATTTACAGATAGAGCAGGTCTAGACTGCTCTATAATCTACAGATAGAGTAGGTCTAGACCGCTCTATAATCTACAGATAGAGCAGGTCTAGACCGCTCTATAATCTACAGATAGAGCAGGTCTAGACCGCTCTATAATCTACAGATAGAGCAGGTCTAGACCGCTCTATAATCTACAGATAGAGCAGGTCTAGACCGCTCTATAATCTACAGATAGAGCAGGTCTAGACCGCTCTATAATTTACAGATAGAGCAGGTCTAGACTGCTCTATAATCTACAGATAGAGTAGGTCTAGACCGCTCTATAATCTACAGATAGAGCAGGTCTAGACCGCTCTATAATCTACAGATAGAGCAGGTCTAGACCGCTCTATAATCTACAGATAGAGCAGGTCTAGACCGCTCTATAATCTACAGATAGAGCAGGTCTAGACCGCTCTATAATCTACAGATAGAGCAGGTCTAGACCGCTCTATAATTTACAGATAGAGCAGGTCTAAACACCTAACAATTCCAGTAATCCCGACAAGAGCATTTAGTGAGACAGTGGCGAGGAAAAACTCTCTTTTCGGAAGAAACCTGGGACAGACCCAGGCTCTTGGTGGGTGGTGTCTGAGGGGGCCGGTTGGGGTATTTATAACAAATGGAAAATAGTAGTTTAGTAGTTGGCGTAGCAGGGCACTGCAAGGTGTTACAACGTGTAGCACGTGTAACAGAGCACTGCAGGGGGTAGCAGAGCGTAGCAGAGTGTAGCAGGGCCACGGCAACAGCTGTGACCATGATTTAGATGCCACCCTAATCCAAGAAACACTGCTGGCCGTAATAGTTCTGTGTATATATATATATATATATATATATATATATATACAGAGAGAGAGAGATATATTATATATAGTCTGTATAGCTGGACAGCTCAGTGGTTAACATCACCGTGCGACCGGGGTTCGAGTTTCGGTCATGTGGCGGCCGGTACCAAGGGCCAAGGTGGAGCTAGAGAAGGTGCGGAAAGTGAAGGCAACAGTGGTTTCAGGGGTAATTGGAGCACTCGGGGCTGTAACCCCCAAACTGGGACAGTGGCTCCAGCAAATTCCAGGAACAGCTAAGATACTGTGCAGGACCCTCAGGCTCGCAGGTCCCGATAAGGATCTGCATTATTATTTCAGAGGGTGTACTTTGAGGTAGTGTTAAAGAGTTTTGAATTATACAAAGAGGTGTTTCTGTTAAAATATTTTAAAAATAACAATACAATTGCCATTCAGCATCACAAACTACATCCTCCAAATGAAACCAGTTGAACCATCACCACTCTATAAATCAACATCAGCCTTCATGAAGGAAGGATTTACTACAGGTTTTTATCTATTGTGGTATTAGACTGCAAAGTGACCTTTGATATACTTTTTGGATATCCACCACACTTCCAGTCTTCTCAAGTCTAAAGGCTTTGTCACAGACACCCCTCCTATACATAACAAGATGACTCATACATCCTAATTTTTCAACCATGCAACATACAATGCAGACGACCCGTGGAATATTGGAGTTGTCCCAATGGAAAAATCGTAAAGGAACCCCAGGCAGGAGTTATTCCCACTGGACCTATCTGAGCAAATATTTTCTAATATGGATGACGACGGCCTTCTTTTGAAATGTGCCGCTAAGTAGCGAGGCTCAAGTAGCAGCATTGGTGCCATGCCTGGGTCGCGGGGGGGGGGAAGGGGGGTGTTGGCACAGCTAAATCTGCCACTTTTGATCCTATAGATAAGAGAGGGAGAGTCAGAGTCCGGGCTGCATAGCTGGAGGTCTTGGAGCGCCTGGTGTTTGCCCTGTTCTGGAAGAGAAAACAGAGGCGGTGACCTCTTTCTCCGCCTGTCTCTCCCGGAAACTCTTGAGAAGGTTGGCGTAGCGATATCTGCGCATATCCAAAAACATGTTGATATCCAAGTGGAATGTTTAAAAGTAGCATTTTGTTCCTTCCTACCGGGTCTGTAGCCCTGCAAACTGTTGGCTGGTTGGTTGGTTTACAGTAACCGTAGCAACGCACAGAGCTGACTGTAAGCTGTAAACAGGCAAGAGGCCATAAACCGCCTTAAAACTCAGATTAAGATGCATATTCCAAATGTGTTGTATACATGTCCAAAGAATGCTTCTAAAACCAGAAAACTACCGGAATATCACACATTAAACAGAAAATGCTAAATTCAGGGGAAAAAAAACAATTATTCTGAATTTCCAAACGGAATATGCTGTTTACATAACCTGCATTAAATTTGGAATATTGTCTTATTTGGAGTAATAGTGGAATATTGGTGTCCATTAAAACAGGGCCTGAAGTTATCAATTTCTTTCATTGATGCGGGCCCCTGATTGGTCAGGGCCAGTAAGCAACTGCGTACCCTGCATACTGATACTTATGTGTCTGATACACTCAATTCTCATTGGCTACCTGTCAATGTGGCAAGTAAATTGACAGTGTTACCCGCCAATTGCAAAATTTATTTTGCAAAGGTTTATTTCAGAGGTTAACATACTCAATGTTCACACAATCTTACTCTGACTGTAAGGTTCTCCTTATTCATGTTTTACTGGTGCTGACTTTCAAAAGTGTAACTTCTTCCTAAACTTATTTTGATTTCATTCAAAATTGTAGGAGGATATTTCAACACATTTTAATGTCATTCTCTTTCTCAGTCTCCTAAACACCCAGGTCTTTGTCATGCTCAGCCATAATGACTCTGGTCAGACGGTCATGAGTTCCTACTCAGCTATCTGAAATACTAGACTCAAATCTCCTTACCTTTCCCTCTTTTAATGTCATGCCCCTCTCACTTCTTCTCCTCTTCCCTGTCATTATCTGTTCCTTTTGCCAGGTACCAAGAAGTTTGATGCCTGCAACCACGTCCGAGCCTATGAGTACTACAGCGAGAGCCTTATTAAACGCCAAGGCTTTGTAGCATACCCCTGCCCTAACAAGGATAGTTTTGCTGCTGTAAGTCTTTGGTTTTAACTGACACTTTTATCCAAAGTGACTTACAATGGCTATATATGTCAGAGGTCTCATGCCTCTGGAGCAACTAGGGGTTAAGTGTCTTGCTCACGGGCACAATTGTTGATGTATCGCAGTGGGAATCGAACCCTGATCTCCCACACAAAAAGCATGTGTCATATCCAGTGCACCATCACCACCCTGCAAATGAGACATTAGTTGATTGTGCATTCTACCAACTTAGATATCTTGTTTGGTTGGTGCGTATTCAAAGTCTTTTTAAAGGTCCCATGACATGATGCTCTTCGGATGCTTTTATATAGACCTTAGTGGTCCCCTAATACTGTATCTGAAGTCTCTTTTATATAGACCTTAGTGGTCCCTAATACTGTATCTGAAGTCTCTTTTATATAGACCTTAGTGGTCCCCTAATACTGTATCTGAAGTCTCTTTTATATAGACCTTAGTGGTCCCCTAATACTGTATCTGAAGTCTCTTTATATAGACCTTAGTGGTCCCCTAATACTGTATCTGAAGTCTCTTTTATATAGACCTTAGTGGTCCCCTAATACTGTATCTGAAGTCTCTTTTATATAGACCTTAGTGGTCCCTAATACTGTATCTGAAGTCTCTTTTATATAGACCTTAGTGGTCCCTAATACTGTATCTGAAGTCTCTTTATATAGACCTTAGTGGTCCCTAATACTGTATCTGAAGTCTCTTTTATATAGACCTTAGTGGTCCCTAATACTGTATCTGAAGTCTCTTTTATATAGACCTTAGTGGTCCCCTAATACTGTATCTGAAGTCTCTTTATATAGACCTTAGTGGTCCCCTAATACTGTATCTGAAGTCTCTTTTATATAGACCTTAGTGGTCCCTAATACTGTATCTGAAGTCTCTTTTATATAGACCTTAGTGGTCCCTAATACTGTATCTGAAGTCTCTTTTATATAGACCTTAGTGGTCCCTAATACTGTATCTGAAGTCTCTTTTATATAGACCTTAGTGGTCCCCTAATACTGTATCTGAAGTATCTTTTATATAGATCTTAGTGGTCCCCTAATACTGTATCTGAAGTCTCTTTTATATAGACCTTAGTGGTCCCTAATACTGTATCTGAAGTCTCTTTTATATAGACCTTAGTGGTCCCCTAATACTGTACCTGAAGTCTCTTTTATATAGACCTTAGTGGTCCACTAATACTGTATCTGAAGTCTCTTTTATATAGACCTTAGTGGTCCCCTAATACTGTATCTGAAGTCTCTTTTATATAGACCTTAGTGGTCCCTAATACTGTATCTGAAGTCTCTTTTATATAGACCTTAGTGGTCCCTAATACTGTATCTGAAGTCTCTTTTATATAGACCTTAGTGGTCCCCTAATACTGTATCTGAAGTATCTTTTATATAGACCTTAGTGGTCCCTAATACTGTATCTGAAGTCTCTTTTATATAGACCTTAGTGGTCCCTAATATTGTATCGAAAGTCTCTTTATATAGACCTTAGTGGTCCCTAATATTGTATCGAAAGTCTCTGGCACCTTGATAATCCAGCATAAAGGCATCATGTCCTATGCTGGGCTGGGACACATTCATACCGTTTGTTAAAGGACTTATTGGACTTATAGGTTTTTAAGCTGTCATCCTGTACATCTCATCTGCGTTTTTTTCTGCATCCACCGTGTGTGATCGTGTGTGTGTTATGTGTGTCAGTCGCGGGGCTGAGCAGGACACAGCAGCAGCTTTCAGCGACTTTGTAGTAAAAAAATGTTCCAGCGTACCTTGATGTTAAAATGTGTACAGGTTGGTCTTTCCCTGTACGTTGTGTTGGTAAATGTGAGATGTTGGAGTCACACACGTCTCGTCTTCATATCAGAAACTCGGAAATGAATTTGACCTCATTTGTTCTCACTCCTGATTGGTCAGTGGCTGCACATGGGACCGCTGGGATTGTCGCAAGTAATGAAAATGCGATAGGGGGCCCCGGCTGTCAATCAATGTCTTTCAGTTATGCGGGCCCCTGATTGGTCCAGGCCTATAAGCAACTGCGTACCATGCTTACCAATAGTTAGGCGTCTAAATTACTCAATTCTCATTGGCTACCTGCCAATGTAGCAGTAAGATTGACCGTGTACCTGCCAATTGCAAAATTCACCCACATTTGGCTGGTGGTCGGTGTTAATTTCAGGCCCTGCATGGGAACTTTACATAACTGAATGAGTTGACCTGAAAGCTTTAAGTTATGGCCGTATGTGTATTTTAAGACTGGTGGGCAAAAATTTGGTAACATTAGCTTTAAAAGCATGCCAGTGGGCATTAGCTTAAATGGTCTGTAATACATGATAATCACGTTAAATAAATCAATGACCCACACTACAATCTGGAAATACAGAAACGGCTAAAATGATCTTGAAACATAAAAAAAAAAAATGGAATTAAAGTTAGCTAACCAGTTTAGCTAGTTACATGCTAGAAGTAGCCAGTCACAAAAGCAAATGCTGGTGTAAACAGAGATTTAATGAGAAATGTAGCGTTTTACAACCAGCCACAATAAAAAACTACTGAAATTAATTTGGGTCAGTGGATTTAAGTGGAAGTTAGTGAAAAACAGAACTATCGTCTGTGTTACAGATGCATAAAGAGTAGTATAAAGTTAGCTGGATTTGTACATAAATATAGTGTCTCGAGCAGCTGAAGTGATTCCAGCAAAGCTCCTGGTGGTACGGGCCACATATGAGGGCTCTGGGAGGCATTTTATGTCCTCAATTCAAAAAGAAGGAGAAGGGGCCCATATCTCCACCATATCAGCATATGTATGGGACTGGCACCTGTTGCTGTATGACACTGATATGGCTGTGAACCATTTATTTGGTTTCAGAAGTTGATTCGGAAAAATTGGATTTTTTTTTTGCAGCTGATGGGGCGAAGGAAATGGGCTTCCCTCATGTCTTCCATGGGGAGGGCTTGTATCTGCAGCTGTTGGTGTTAATGACAGTTTATCCCTGCTTTGGACACATGTCCTGATCAAAGCAGTCCGGGGGAGCGCCGGGCATGACCTCATATGACTGTGTCCCTGTTGAGAGATGACAGCACCTCCTTGTCGTTCACCTCGTAAACGCTCTCTGGTGTTATTCCCATAGCTGACAACCACAAAGTCAGCCTGTTCCCACACAGGAACTTATTGCAAAACCAGTGTCATTCTCCACCTTCATATTTATAAGGTGGCAATCTGCAAGATTTGAAGATGTATAGGGGGGGGGGAATCTTTTTGCCTGACTGTTCATTTGCAGACAAAGAATCACACACTCGAGCACAGGGTGAGCTCATTTTTCACACCTCACCATGTCCTTGTCTCCACAGGGAAAGTGTTTCCCATGTGCAGACGACACATGTCCTCAGATGGGCTACTATGCTGACAGGTTCACTGTGACTAATGGCATTTCAGAGACAAAGTACTTCCTCAACACGGGCAGTTCAGAGCCCTTTGGCCGTAAGTACCCTGCCCTTCCTTGTAAGTGTGACTTACTTACTTACTTACTCATGGGTTGTAAGAACTCACGCATTAGATTTTACTGTAAAGAACCGAAAAATTTGCATATGACTACTGTACTTCAATACTACTATAAAAACGACTTAAATTGTATTCATACAGATGTAAGTAAAGCCTATGTTTGTGCAAGTTGCACCTAGTGCAGCTGTGATGTCTCTTATCCAACACTCACGATGTTACGACATTATGCTGAAGCTATGGTGAAATAATGTGATTTCCTACTATTTCTTTCCATTTCTAGGTTACAGCTACAAAGTGAAGGTAACCCTAGACGGTCCCAGTTGGCCTAACCCAGGCTTCATGTATGTGGCACTCGCTGGGGACAATGAGAGCACCAAGGAGTACAAGCTTCATTAGTAAGAACACTGTAAAAAAGTTAGGCCTTTGTAAAGAATAGACTGTGGTCTGGAACTACTTTATCTGTAAAGTGTCCTGAGATAACTCCTGTTGGGATTTGACACTAATGGAAATTGAGTTGAACTCTGTGGAACACAGCAGGGGGTTTAAGTCCACGTGTCATCACTGACTGGGTAAAGTAGCTGAGGTGGGCCGGCCTCTTTGGTCTAGGGGTTTCTGCTTCTCTTTGTTGATTAGGATGTAATGTATTTATTTTTTTACAATTGGTAACACACATTTCTTTGTAATGAGTTCAGTTTTTTAGAACGGTTCACACAGTTTTCTTTACTGACATGCAGCTCAGAACATAAGTTAACCTAGCAAATTATCTTAGGTTATAAACACTGTGATGTGTGACATAGCTCTATGCTACATTCTGGTCCCTATACAAATATAGTCCAGGCAGCCAGAAAGGGATGTGAGCATGTGCATGGTGGTGCCAACCTTTCACCTACGTGAGGAAAAGAAGTCCTCTGGGGAGGAAAGACTTGAAGGGAAGGTGACACCATCCTGGAATGGGCAGTAAACCAGTGTGTGACTGGGAGAGAGGGTCAGATATGAATGCGGTATGCAGCACATCTGTTGGGCTCCACTCTTGCCTCCTTCCTGTTACTGGGATGGGAGAAAAAACATGCTCTGGTTCATTCACTGGATTTACCCTGCAGAGATCTGAGGACCAGGTAACCATAGTCCTCAGATTGGACAGATAGTCTAGCTAGCTGTCTGGATTTACCCTGCAGAGATCTGAGGACCAGGTAACCATAGTCCTCAGATTGGACAGATAGTCTAGCTAGCTGTCTGGATTTACCCTGCAGAGATCTGAGGACCAGGTAACCATAGTCCTCAGATTGGACAGATAGTCTAGCTAGCTGTCTGGATTTACCCTGCAGAGATCTGAGGACCAGGTAACCATAGTCCTCAGATTGGACAGATAGTCTAGCTAGCTGTCTGGATTTACCCTGCAGAGACCTGAGGACCAGGTAACCATAGTCCTCAGATTGGACAGATAGTCTAGCTAGCTGTCTGGATTTACCCTGCAGAGATCTGAGGACCAGGTAACCATAGTCCTCAGATTGGACAGATAGTCTAGCTAGCTGTCTGGATTTACCCTGCAGAGATCTGAGGACCAGGTAACCATAGTTCTCAGATTGGACAGATAGTCTAGCTAGCTGTCTGGATTTACCCTGCAGAGATCTGAGGACCAGGTAACCATAGTCCTCAGATTGGACAGATAGTCTAGCTAGCTGTCTGGATTTACCCTGCAGAGACCTGAGGACCAGGTAACCATAGTCCTCAGATTGGACAGATAGTCTAGCTAGCTGTCTGGATTTACCCTGCAGAGATCTGAGGACCAGGTAACCATAGTCCTCAGATTGGACAGATAGTCTAGCTAGCTGTCTGGATTTACCCTGCAGAGATCTGAGGACCAGGTAACCATAGTCCTCAGATTGGACAGATAGTCTAGCTAGCTGTCTTGATTTACCCTGCAGAGACCTGAGGACCAGGTAACCATAGTCCTCAGATTGGACAGATAGTCTAGCTAGCTGTCTGGATTTACCCTGCAGAGATCTGAGGACCAGGTAACCATAGTCCTCAGATTGGACAGATAGTCTAGCTAGCTGTCTGGATTTACCCTGCAGAGACCTGAGGACCAGGTAACCATAGTCCTCAGATTGGACAGATAGTCTAGCTAGCTGTCTGGATTTACCCTGCAGAGATCTGAGGACCAGGTAACCATAGTCCTCAGATTGGACAGATAGTCTAGCTAGCTGTCTGGATTTACCCTGCAGAGATCTGAGGACCAGGTAACCATAGTCCTCAGATTTGACCATAGATTTGATTTTGTTGTTGAAGAGACAGTTTACCTCAAAATCAAAAATACATACTGTACGTTTCCTCCTGCCTGTACTGCTAAATGTCAATCTCGATTGTTTTAGTGTGAGTTGGCCAGTGTTTTTCTTCTACCGAACTACACCCACCATCCATGTATAAGAGAATAGTTCCTATATTTAACTGCTCAGGGTCATAATTTCTGGAAAGAGACATTTCTGAGGTTTTGAAATCTGATTTTAGTTAAATCTCTATTCGATAGTCGATCTCCAACACTGGGCCACTACAAGTGGAAAATTCTGCCTTTTGTTCACACGGATCAAATTTCACAGAAAAGAGTGATACACAAACCAGATGAAACCAATAAAAAAGCATGTATATTATGACGCAGACATTTGGTCTGCTGGAGTGGGCGACCACAAAGGGAAAAGGTCGGATTGTTACTGTATAGTATGGGTATGTAGTAACTTCAATGAAAGTGCAATGCCTTAAATACTTTTGTAACATGAAGTATTCTATTATTGGAACATATAACATATGTAAATAGTGAACAACACATTGTACTGTCAAAGCCATCCAAGGACAAAGATTTCTTTTAAAGTGTGTTTTGAATCGGGTCTGTTGTGATTGTGTCCAGTGGTACACTGAAGCCCGGGCGGACCTACGAGATGCTGATCGACGCGGAGGTGGACATCGGTGAGGCTACAGAGGTGAAGTTTCGGTGGAACAACCACATCCTTAACCCCTTGAGACCCAAGTACGGTGCATCCAAGGTGGAGCTGCAGAGGGGAAGAGATAACAAGATGTAAGTTTGTCTAATAATAAATAATGCTTTTTATGACTGACTTTATGAGCTGTGATTCTGATATGTACTGCATGCAGTATTACACACTACAGTACTAAAAGAGCTTGTTGTTGCTTGTTATCTAACAGGCTCAGATTGGTATTATAATAACGTCTGGCTACATTATGGAGGGATGATGAAATCTCATTCTGACATCTCACGAGGTGACTTGTTGCCTGGAGACTATGAAATGCCATTCTATTCCATATTAAATAAATAAACCCATTTGCCTTTGAAATACATTCTGAAATAAATAACTGAGGCAATAAATATAGAAATGTGAATATAAATATATAAATGAGTCAATATACAAAGTATATATATAGCCGCATTTATTGATTTATGTATTTCATACGCATATTTATTTCTTGATGTATTAATTCATTCAATTAATATTGACTCAAATGGCATTCCGTAGCAGACAGCAGTCTGAAAGGTGAGTGAGAGAGTTTCACAGCTCAACAGAAGTCACTGTCTGTGTCTTACAACATGTCCAGCCTTGTATAACAGACTTGAAAGTAAAACTTTAGGTAAAAGTACAAGTATCTTACCAGAAAATGTTCATCAGTCCAGCATCAAGTGTAAGCAGTTCTCATAAAATCTTACCAAAGTGATAAAACATGTTTTATGGGTGGTAATGTTGGATTTACAGAACATGGTTGATTTAATGTAGACATTTATAAGACGTGAAGAACAGAGCTGGGCAGTATTTCAAACTGAACCAATTCCCTGTACTACTGCTAGTACGTGTCATGGACTGTCTTTAGCCACTAGAGGGCAGCAAGAGACTGGCATTAATGCTCTGGGGGGGGGGGGGGTGAAGTAGAGTGCAAGCTGAAGATTTCTCCTTATGGTTTTTACTTTCATATCATTACAATGCATCCATCAAAAGAAATACTAACACAGTGATGGGGGTAGGAGTTACCATGTGCTGGATGGAAACTCTTTATACCTGCAAGAAAACAACTTTAGTTCCAGAGTTATTTATTATTTTTGGAATTCTTTGTGTTAATTTTTCAAACTGTCAGTCAGTCATATTAGGATGTACTCCTCAGTGATATCTAATTCAATTCAATTCCAAGCAAGTTATAGGAGACTATGATGTTAACTTCCTCATATACAGTACAATAAAATTGATACATTAACATTAACATTAATTGCCTTCTATAATGTCTCACTCAGTCTCTTTCTCTTTTTGTCTCCTTTTCTTCTTTCACAGTGTCTTCTTCTGCGGACTAGAGAAGGTGGCGGAGGATACGATCCAGCACGTGCTTCCATGCTAAGCGTAACCAGCTGCAATCACATGTTACTCAGGGTTATTTAGGGTTTTTCAATAAAGTTGTAGCATTCAAACCTCTTCCGCCCTCTCATTCAGCCCGTTGTAGTGGATGGAAAAACATTACAGGAAGGTCAGACAGTGAAGGGAGCATGATGAAAGGTCACATGACTAAAGAAACAGATTAGAAAGGAAAGGTGGTGCTGATGAAGTTATTACACCTGAACCTGCAGAATGGTTGTACTGACCTGAGAGATTAGGAATTATGAAAGAAGGAAACGTTTAAATCAAATAAAAATAAAATCCCATGAGACTGAACATATTTCCTTTGAGTCATGAAATTTTGGGGAATTTTACTGTTTCAATAAGGCATTATTCATTCCATATCACAAATTCAGATAAAAGCGCCACAAAAAGACACAAAACCCCGCACAAAGATGCACTACGACAACATATATACACCAAAGGACTGCAAAGAAATGCAAAAGATCACAAAGAGATGCAAAACGAATACAAAGAGATGCAAAAAGACTACAAAGAGACACACAATGATCACAGTGACTCAAAACAATCACAAAAATGTGCAAAGTCACCAGCGAGAGATACACAACTACCACACTGAGATGCAAATGACTGTAAAGATGCAAAACGGTCCCAAAGACACAAAACCACCACGAGTGACATAAAACAGCCTCAAAGAGACACAACATCACAACAAAAGACACAAAACCACCACCAAGAGAAGTACAACTACCACATTAGATGGGAAACAGCACACGGAGACGCCAAATGACTATAAAGAAATGAAAGTCTGTGCCCATTGTCTCACATTCAGTTAGTGCCCACACAGCGAGTCCCTTTAAAGCCATGTTCAGGTAAAGTAGGAATTAATAACACAAACACACAGACTCATAATGAGTAATATCTTCTACTTATTTACTTCAGTTTGCTTTTTAATGTGCAAACAGTGTCGATATTAAAACAATCTGTGAGCTGGGACGAAATCACTGAGTGCATCTTAAAGTGTAAGCTTACAATCTCCATTCAATCCACATGAAACCATCCCTGACAACTTCATTGTTATTTACAGTCCCCCATTACTGCACTGCTATTACTGTCACATTACCAGGCTCAACAAGAGCAGCAGTACGAGGGATACTTCAACTTTCCCACTGTTAGTGTACCTTGTCTTTCTCTCTCTTCACAAAGCTAACTGTTCCTCACTGCCACGGCCTGTCAGGACAAAGAGAGGGTAAATATTACCCTTATTAATGTTGAAAGACATCAAGCGCCATTTGTGCAAACACAAATCAACAGTAAATTACATGGTGAGATCACTGCTTTCTGCTGCTCATTGGGCTAGAGAATGGTCCAAGTCTTGTCTAATGTGTCACATATATCTGTAATTCCAAAAGACCTCTACATGTATGTGTGTGTGTGTGTGTGTGTGTGTGTGTGTGTGTGTGTGTGTGTGTGTGTGTGTGTGTGTGTGTGCGTGTGCGCAAGGCACTTATTAATCTGTCCATGGCCTTTCGCTGGTTTATGAAGTGCTGATTGTGTGTCATTGTTTCGGCTTCATTTATTTGAACACACACCCCGTAATCACGCTCGCAAATACACGGCTTTAAAAAGGCGAGCTGCCATTTTCATCACGGCACTAACAAAGTGCATTTGAAATCGCTCTGACTTTCCCTGAGCTGAGCCATCAGTGCTCACACAATACCAATCAGAAGAAAAAACTCAACTTCCAAGCTTGAAGCTTGACTACATTAATAATATTAATAAAACAGCAAATTGAATGTGTGGGCTAAGAGGTGGGGGAGTGTCTTAAAATCCTCTAAAGACATCCATCTTTGTCTCTGACTCTTGTTTCTCTTTTCATTATTGGCTCATTGAAAGTGAAGGCTAATGCCAAAATAGCAGGCTAATTCCTGTAATTATGTGTGTTTGTCAAAAGAAATTTGCGAATGACAGCGCTTCTTTCTCTGATCTTTGAGCCAGTAGCTCCGGGGGTGGCATTGTCACTAACAAAGCATTTATAGACAGGTCATGAATTAGTGAGGTATAGATGTAGGTGGCAAGAGAGAAATAGCTCCCCTGGGGAAAGCTTGCAAACAAACTTAACCCCTGGCCGTCAGCTACGTCGTATTGTTGTCAAGAACAAGTCTGCATGAACAGAGAGGCACAGCGTTCACGTGCATGTTGACGCAAAAGCAGGGAATGAATGTCCACAAAAACAAGGACACAACACAAATGTGACATTATGTTATCATATGAAAGACATACTGAAAGGAGCAGAGAGTAACCGTAAACTGCCACAGGGTTTTGAGGATTTCAGTTGTTCCGCGTCTTCCTGAAGCTGTCAAATGAAGAATGGTGGAGACTATTTGTCCTCCACAGGAAAACTATTTTGAATATCACAATACTTTTTTGACCTTCAGAATAAATTGATTCAGTTGTGATTTTAGAGATACAAAGGGATGTATTTTAGTGAGCCGGAGGAAGGTTGAGACAGGGTTAGGGTTTAGGGTTAGGGTTCTGCACTCATATTCAACCATTTGAGTATATAACTCAAGAGATCATTTTGATAATACTCAGTTTGGGATTCCATAAATTCTTTTTTGAGAGTTTGAGTAACCCAAATTATTGGTGTAACGGTGACTATAGCTGCTCACGCCTGCTACACAGGTTCAATCCATTTCACATTTCTGTAATAAATCAAATAACATGATGACAATGTAGTGCCATTATATAATATTTCAGAGCAAGTTCTCCAAAGGCATCTAAGAGGTTGGCCTTCTTTTACCTAAATGTGCAGAAACAAATCAATTCAGTACAGGCTGCTGCTGTAGAGCTGTGGAACCAGATGTGCATTTCACAAATAAAAACCATTTCAATTCTCACAGCGCTCGCATGGCCAGTGAACACACCAGTTAGTCTTCATCCTTGAAGTCTTCTCTCCTGTCAAACTGAAACATGTTGCCTGGAAAAAGACAGCAATGTGGGCAGGTAGACAATGACCTTCTATTTTTTGGTTCATTAAATTAACCCAAATTCAGGAATTTGTAGGCTATTACTACAGAAACTACTGTAATCGTATGCTGATGTCTGATTATCAGCGGTGTGGATGCTCACATCCTTAGTGATAGTTATAGATAGGGTTATAGTTATTATACTTGGTGAGGACGGCCCACAGCACAAATAGACATATCTTCAGCCACTCCATCACGTCTGTTGAGGCTGCACGTGTGTAGCTTGACATTTTGTTGGCACAATTCGGAAATGCGCAATTTGAACCTTTTAGGTACCACAAAGCTACTCTTTATGTACTTCAACTCAACAAACTGTCCCCCGGCACTTCTCTCTCCAGCCCTCTCAATCGTGTTCCACGACGCAGTCTTCCAGCAACAAGTCACATTGGGGGATTTCAGAATGAGACTTATAGCTCTTATGATACCAATCTGATCCGTGGACGTACATTGATTGTGTGTAATTGCTCCATAGGATTACAATACAGCCTGTTTTGCGGCTGATGGCTACAGGGCACTCACTAATCACTGGACCAATTTCAGAAATTGATGTTCCCATTTGTCACTTAGACACACATACATGGGAAAATACAGGTTGAAAAACACCAAAATTCCCCTTTAAGTGGCCAATTGATTCCCTGAGCTGCTACCTCCTGGAAAGGGAATTCCAGCTGCAGAGTGACCACTGAGCCCTGAAGTGGATGCAGTCAATGCAACACCTCCAGAAGGCCTGGATCCTGCTGTGGTGCCTAGCCCTTTACTGCTGTAATGTTTTTAACGTTCATCACCCTCACTACCATTACGTTTTGAGAGATGGAGGTCACCTGGGTCAAAGTGGAGCTGCTCCCTGATTGGCCACAGATAGAAGGTTACAGCGTTTTGGTTGGTCTGTTTTTCCCCTCTTTGGGAAAAAGTAGACAGGCCAGTTGTTTGTGCACTCAGAAGTTTTTTTTTTTCTAATTGTCTACAGAGGACCCTAAGGCTGTGTTCACATTAGAAGCAAAGGTGTCCCAAATCTATTTATTGTCCAATTAGATCTGGGACATTTTAATATAGATGTGGCCAGGCGAGCGCTGTGAGAACGGTCATATTGGAACATGTGTGTGTTTTTCCAGGTCACACACCTCCACCTGTCACTTGTAATAAACACAACGTTTATATATATATATATATATATATTATATTTATATAGATCACAAACTTTAATTTAGTTGCCCAGCTAGGACTCCTGTGTCCACCATTTCCAACACCAGAGCAGATCAACCCTCTGCACATGTGCTAAAATGCACACACCGTAGTGAACATGTTAACCCCGCCCTACTGTGCTGTGATTGGCTAGTACTTGTTGCCCTAACGCGTGCTGATAGGATGGCTAGCTGTAGCCTTGGACCCACGAAGTGTTCCAACAGAGCCATTCTAAACCTTCGAGAGGCCTCTGAAAGCAAATCTCCTTTAACTTGAACTTTATCGGAAGTGTTTTCCCGTGCGGCGTAGGAAATAACGTTGCATATCAGCTGGGGGCCGTACTCTGTTGGTCCTTCATGGCCATGCATGTTCACTCTTTACAGACATGTTTGATTGCTGATGTGTCCTTTCTGTTTAGAGCTTCTAATAGACTTCACTGGTCTCCGTCCAGAGCAACGGGATCTGATGGTCCATTTCTTGACCTGTCTATGTTTTTGTGTAGCTGTATGTTCACTTATAGTTATGAGGACGTCATGTCTGCTTCTGATGTGACACACACGATTCTCATGAACACCAATCAATTAGGGTGGAGCGGACACCATGTTCAACCGTCACAACACACCAAAGTTTATTTGGAGCATACCACTGCCTCATTCAGTCAACCCCAGCCTGAGTGTGTGTGTGTGTGTGTGTGTGTGTGTGTGCGTGTGTGTGTTAAGTGTTCAGGCGTACCTTTACACCTGAACACTTAAGAAGGTTACACAAATATTCAATTCAAACAAACAAATTCTAATAGCCTTCCATTCTGTCTGTTTTCCACCAAGTGAAGCTTTAACAAGCACAAAGTGGGTCGAGCCCCCTGTTATCGTCCCATGATTTCATTGGTTAGTCATGTAGCTCTGAACCCTGCCATTAACTGGAAAAGAGCACACATGTGGGAGGGCAGCCGAGCTGGCAACTCAAGGGCCACTTGGAGAGTTTGGGTCCCTCCAGATTGCCGTAGCAACTATTCTACTTCATAGCTATTTGAATGAAATCGGCCACACCTATTCAACCCCCTAACCCTGTCTCCACAGTCCCCTTCCCCTAACCCCTACACACACACACACACACACCGCCGCCAAATCCAGGCTAAAAACAACCTTGCCCTGTAAAGGGTTAAGTGGCTCTCTACTGCCACTTCTGTAAGAATAATACACTCACCGTGTAAATGTATTCTGGGTACTGAATAAGTGCGTGTGTTTAGTTTCATATTCTGAATCACTGGTGGGGGTGTTTGAGGGGAACTAAAAGAAGAAGAAAACTGGGTTTAATGTAAAGTCTTCCTGTTTTTGAGGTTGTGTAACCTACAAATCACAGCAGAAACAACAAAGGGAGATATTTTTTATTTACACACATCTTCCATCCACGTCTGACACCTTTAGGTAGGACAGAGGACGAGAACCTACACGGTTAATTGTCTTCTTGTCCAAAATACTCCGATTTAACTGGACTGTGAATCTGAACAGACAGTTTAAACTTCATTTGGCTAAAACACATGGCTAAAGGTCTGTAGTTAGGGTTAACACACTGCTAGCCACTGCTAATGTTACAGCTATCTAAGTAGAGTTGTTAATAAGACTATGAATAATACATTTATTAGAAAGTCGTCTTTGCTGAGATGTGGAGATGTTGTACAGATACATTTAACAACTCAGTCATTGGTTTGTTTTCATGCTCTTGTTCTACGCGTCTGAGTTTCCAATATGGCTGCCAAAAAGACATCAAAGAAGCCTCTTGACATTTAATGAAATGAAAATGCATTACAAAAGAAATATGTCAAATCTTCCTAGCAAGCTATCACATATTCTCTTTGGAATAGGAGCAATAATAGGACTTCTGATAATGGATCAATTATTATGACAATTAGATATTGGTGTGTCAAATTTCCTACAAAAGCAAAACTAATTGGGTACACTATCCATATCCTGTATCCCCCACTCTGAATTTCATAAATTACAATATTTATGAAGCTCATGGTTCGTGGACTCCACTCGGTGGCACTGTTGCCTCACAAAGACTTCAGGCCATGATGTAGTTAGCACTTTCTTCTCTTAGAGACTTTTTGACAAAGTTGAATGATTGAGTAATGGAGGATTAAAGGAAAACCAGCATGGCTTTCTCTTTGGTATTTCTGGATAGTTGATATGGATCATTTTGTTATCATTTCATGTCATTTTGATTGTTTTTGCGTTGCTTCTTACTGTAATACCTAACCATCCCAACCAAAATGGACCTCCATGTTTTCTGGGTTTTATTGTAGCACCTGTTCATGTCAGCGGTACTGTAACTTCCACTGAGTCCTCATCCTTTCTGGGGTTTCAGGTCAACTTCCACGGCGGCTGGAGTCTCGCGATATCATGGGATCACACGAGAGTTGATGGAGGAAGTTCACATTCTATAGTTGTTTTATATTTTACACTTAATATAAGCCATTGTGTCATCTTCTTTACAAACAAATGAAAGATTCATTATTTCCTCACCCCAATGTATTTCCTGGCAGTGTGTAGAGTTGCTGTCCAATGAAAACCCTGTATCCCCAAATTTATGATTTTTGCAATTTCTGAATGGGTCAAGAAAATACTTCTTAGGCCAAATGAACCATTTACAAACCCAATAGATAATCTAAAAATGTAATTAACACAATGCTAAAATCAGGAGTATTCATCTCATAAAAAGTTGACTGACTAAAAATGTTCAAATTTAAAATAATAATTCGATTTTAAAACTTAATTATTTGGAGACAGGACCACACAGTCCTGGCTATGGCCGTGTATGAGAGAATCATTAAATGCTCCTTCTTGCCTAACTTTGGCAGGAAACACCAGACAAAGGAATGTTCTTTGAAATACACATACATTTTATTGGTGACAGTCTGACAGTGAATACCTGGCATTGATCAAAATACACCCATTATTGTGTGAAATTGCAAAAGAACAAGACATTTAAGTAACTCAATATAAAAAAACTCCTTTACATCCTCAATAAAGAACTTAAAGTGTACATTGTGTTGCGTTTCAAAGTGGCTGAGATGATCCTAAATACATTATAAGCTCAATTATTCTAGCAGTAAGATTTTTTGAGTAATTGTATATTTTAGATAGTGTTAAGCAGACACTTGTACATGATGCAAGCTGGCTAGACTGCTACCTGAAAACACATCCACTGAACCTCTTCCCTTCAGACTGAGCCAACATTTGACATCTCTGCTGAAATGTCAAATGCTGTCTGACATGTCGTGAATAGAAGGCTAATGTCAGCTAAGCATGTCTTCCTATGAGCTTTATTAAGTATAAAGCTGCTACTTATTACCAGTATCATGTGCACCACATAATACTCAAGGTTGCACACAATACACCAAAGAAACAATAAAAACACGGTGTTATTAAATCCTTCCACTTTCCGTCAGTCCTTTGTGAGTACAGAGATGTGTAGAAGGAATAAGGTTATTAGGTTAGTTATCAGTAAAGTATGTGAAGTGCTGCTCTGCCATGGCAGCTATGAGCAATAACATCAACTACATCAGCTCAGAAAGCAGCAGGGTGGTGTGCACAGCCCAGCCAGGCTGGGGAGCACACAGCTGATTCCAGAAAACACTACCATCCTCATCCTCATCAGCGGGTAACCTTGATTTTGTGTATTAGTAATCAACATCATCGTTTGTTACTTGTTGCTGTTGTTAAGTCATTCCTAAGCGACACATGCAAAACATGCACAGCAGACAGTGCCGAAGACACGAAGTATCTCGTGTGACTTTGTACTTCGACACTGAAAAGCGAGACCAGCCTTGATTCACAGTTCAAATAAAGAATCTAAGAAAATGGCTTCAGAAACTGGCTATTTGATTGTATTATTTAGATATTAAGATCCTGGAAACACTATAGCACAAAAGTACTAATATACCTGTGGGGGTGCTGGTCAATACCAATGACCCAGAGATTACTTTGCTTTCTCTTGAGTCAAACAAGCCAAGCATTGTACAGGAGGTGTATTATTCTTCCATTATTCATCACAATGATATGTTGCTTCTTTACAGGATGTGTGTCTAGCTCCACACTGATCAGCTGCTTAGAGACTTAAGTCTCGTAAACAACATCGGCCTCCTTGAGTTGTGTTACGGTGACACTCGTGGTCAGGTGTACACAATAAACTGGAAGTATCCGACTGTAACTGCCACAGCAGGAAGGACGTGCAGCATTCCGTATGAAATAAAGTAAACTTAGCATGCTAACGCGCTGTAGCATGTGCAAGGACACTATCACACCAGCATTTAGAATCGCACAAAAATCTGTTTGTTTCAGTGGTATCAGTGCAATCAGTGGAATCACTCATGGAGGAAAAGTACGTTTGTGGAGTTTGGCTTCAACTCTGATGGTCTTAGTAAAATTCAAACTAATTGCTTTTTGTATCATCCAAAGCAATTTATTCTTGACCTTTTCTAAACAGACAATTGGACAACCACCACTTTATGCAGCAATTAGTAGCACTGCAACTACTTTGGTCACATCATGAAGAAAAACTGTACCCTAAAAGCACTAATTATTGCACTGCTTTGGGACTACAAAGGCCAACTAAAGAGTTCTTGGATGACTTGGAGGAGGCTGTGACATACTACCTTTAAAGCATACTATGACCTAACTGCTTTGACAATGTTGACCAAAATGGATGAAGCTTACCTATTAGCTGTCACACATTCCAGTTTTATTCAAGCCTACAGTCGAAGGAGAGCCAACAGCAACAGGGCATTTCTGTCATGGAGGAAACTACACTGTGAAAAGTGCTTAGTTGTATCAACTTGAAATAACACGTGCACTAATTGCAGGAATTATTCAGAGTTGTCACAACTCTTTCTGGATTGTGCTGCCAACATAACGATAATAGTTGAGGGTACAAATGAATTTGTCGTTCCATCTAAGTCCATCTCTAAGTTTTTAGAACAACTAATATCAACCGGCTACTTGCAATTACAAGAGTCTGAACAACGCAATGTTTCAAGTCCCTTCAACCATTTTATAACATGTATTGCTGACAGTGTTTTACAGTGTAGCCACGCCCAAATGTACCCACTGCATGGTTCACTTTTTCAACCAATGTTCTTCCTTCTGGCTGCAAGCATAGGTTGAATAAAAAAAGAGCAATGCCCCTTTAATTCAACCTGTGCAATATTTCACAAGAATGTTAGAATGTTAAACATTTACATGGATTTACAATCAGTGTTATGCTCAGTGATTACATCTGAGGTCACACATATATAAAGCTAAGCATATGGTTAGGAGGGCGAAGGAATGTATTTATGTATTCTCTGATGGGGTGAAAGAATCTTGACATCACATTTTGGTCATACTAGGCACACTTTTACTTAAACTGTTCATAATCACCTGGAAATGCGTCTTTTTATTTGTATGATTATGGATACTATGCCTCAGTCTCGGTTTAACTAAGAGACAACAATTTAAAAATGAAATGGCTCATATTGTCTTAATATGTAATAAATCATTACTACCCTACAGTACTGCGGGGGGGGGGGTGGAAAATGGAAAATGGAAATGGGTGGACACATTTAGATACTGCTACCATTTCAAATTTGAAATGCTTTTTTAAGGACGGAGGTATTCAAGTTTCTGTTGTGATTGCAAAAAACAAAATATATAAGAGTAACAGGCGACACATCCGATCTGTCACTTTAAATTAGCGGAGAATCCAACCTGCCTCGGCCTCTCATGCTGGCTGGTGAGAAACAAACATGTTGAGAGATGTCCATGTGAAAGAACACACACACACACACACACACACACACACACAAACATACACTCGCGGATCTAAAGCTGCAGAAACCACGCTAAAAATCTGTACAATATTTAAATACTGTATTTACAGAAATAAAGATACTTCATTGTTTGTCTCAACTGGTCTGCACTTTTGTGCAGAATCACACCTGGATTCAAAATATCCAGGTAGGCAAGTGGCATTTTGTCCACATCTAATAGCATAAACAAATAAAGGCAACAATTACGGTAAGCGCATTTCATAGCTGTACTTGCTTTGCCGCACTTTTCACATTCTTGGATTCAGATTTAACTGTGGGTAAAGGAACATACTGGTGGTTTTGCATGAATGAGCCTAAAATCAGATATACTTGACATTATTGCCGGTTATTCTCCAAAGTGTGCCATCAGTTTTAAGACTATCTGTCTCCTATGTAGGGTTATCTTTATGGTACATGCTTCAAAACTATGCTTCAGAGTATTGAAAAATTTACTTTTGTTAACACGTATCGATTCTTTATAGGATACGAGCGGGTGGCCGTCTGTACTGTATTGTATGACTCATTGCCATACAATACAGTAAGTGCTACAAAACCTGTCAACAAGGGAGACTGGACAAGCTGTTCAACTGTAGAACATCATTTAAAATTGCAGAAATGCAACATAATCAAAACAGCCATACAGAGCTAATCAGGCTATTAACACATTGTTAAAAGTTATGATTCTGTAAGTACGTGCTAGGATGTAATTTCCACTGGGGACAAGGGGGACATGTCCAACCTCCCCCCCACACTTTTTAAAATCCCCCACTTTCAAATTAGTTCTTATACATAGTTTCATACTTTATCATTATGGTCAACATCCAGGAATTATTTCCTGGATGTTGTATCACCATAGTCCTTATACATGTAGAAATGCAGGAAATGGGATTCAAATCAAAGACATTTTTCTCACGGAGGTCCCTTGAGTATATGTCAAGTACAAACTCTCTAAATGAATGCTAATGTTGCTCCACGTCTCTGTGGCAACCATATTGACTTTGTTTTTTTACAGCTTGTTTCGCTGCCACCAAGTCGCCAAAAATGCCCCAGAGTCAGTCTTAATCCCATTGTCATCCATGGCCGGTATGTTTTACACAGCCACACAGAGCTTGTTAGGCTAGTAGTTCCTTGTCATCAACAAGCAAACAACTTAGAGGAAGCCAACTGGATGTACCTATTTAGCCTAATTAGACCCATATATGTAGGCAAACTCTTGAGGGTTAGACCAACTAAAATGAAGCTGACTACATGTTCACTGCAGCGGTTCACTATAACTGCTGGTTTTCTGCAATGGAAAATAAAAGGGTATGCTTTGTAAAATGGCTGGCAGCAGTGTTTACACCAAGTGTAAAAGGTTGAATCGTACAAAACCACAGGTATGACCTTCACAACTGTAGCGTAATGGAGCTGATGTTGTTTTTGGAGCTCATGAAGAGTATTAAGTCCTTCCACCCAAGCTTGATGACATGTCATTATGATGTTTTGTAGTGAACAGATGGTCTGTTGTGATCTGACAAAGAAAGTGAAGCATATAAAGATGCATTATGAATGTGTATCCACCATGTTAGTGTTGGAATATTATACAGTACGTTTTGTTTTTTTCTTTCTCCGGAATGCACAAGGAGAAAATTTCAAAAGCTGTCTTGTAATACATTATGGCTGAGCAGTGAATACCAAGTGAATCAGCCTTTATCCTTCCTGTTAGCAGCAGCGTTTCAACCTGACGCCACGCCTGCAGCCTCAGCCTCAAACTAAGCCTCAACCTCAGCCTCAGCCTCAGCCTCAAACTCAGCCTCAAACTCAGCCTCAACTTCAGGCACGACCTCAGCCTCAACCTCAGCCTCAGCCTCAGCCTCAACCTAAGCCTCAACCTCAGCCTCAACATCAGCCTCAACCTCAACCTCAACATCAGCCTCAGCGTGGGGTGTGTATGCTATGATTTGTTGATGATGAGTGTGTCAACACTATGGAGCTCTGCAGCAAACAGACTACAGGGTTGGAGTGAGGCGACGGACCTTAAACACTGACCTCGACCAGGCTGTCTTTTCTTAACATGAATTCTACAGTTGAACAGTCAGCCGGGTTTAAGGGGAACTTTAACACTTTAATTCCAACCGTCTATCACCCTAACTTAAACACAGTGACGGAGCCTTGAGATTCATCATCATTAACCATTGTGTGTGTGTGTGTGTGTGTGTGTGTGTGTGTGTGTGTGTGTGTGTGTGTGTGTGTGTGTGTGTGTGTGTGTGTGTGTGTGTGTCTGTGTATTTTTCCAACAATTTTGGAACATTAGCTCCCTTGCTCTCTTCTCAGTGGCTTAGGAAGTCAATGCTAGCTTTAACGGTGCGTCCGGTGGACACATCCACTGCCATGGCCCGGATCTCTGTGTCACCAAACTGCATAAGCGTCTGGATCTCGCGGCGCGGCGCTGCGCTTCCGTTCGCTTACATCCAAGCGAAGTGTCCCACACTTCCTGACGCCCGGCTCGCTGATGAAGCCCGCCTTCTCCTTCTCGGAGCAGTAGACATGGATGACGATGACCTGCTGAGAGGGCTTGGCCGGCGTGTAGCTCCGCTTCACCATCTCACCCAGGGCCACTGACTGGTCGGCGGCGATGAAGGTGTCAAAGACGTCGGTGCACCAGCGCGTGCCATCCTTCACCAGCAGCTTCTCCGGCGGGTGCTTGCCGTCCACGAAGCGGTTGAGGACGCCCACCCCGTATGTGAGGGGCGCGCGGCGGACTTTAATGATGCTGGGGTCCAGGCCGAACAGCACAGCACCCTTTAGGATAGTGAGGCCAACGTCGTGGGGGATGATGATGCGGCTGCGGCCCTGGAGCATGTCCTGGACAGCGTGCTGCAGCAGGGGGGATTCAGCAAAACCTCCCACCAGGAACAGGAACTTAATGTCGCTCACCTCTGGCTTCTCAAAGAGTTCCGCTGTAGGACAGAAACAGAATCTCAACTGATGGTTACAGGAAGCACAGCATTTACTAGGAGTGACTATTCGTGATGTATTTAGGTTAATGTTAATGGATATGCCCTGATGTACATTATGTGTAACAGTTACTTGTAACCCCAGAACCAGGTTGCACCAGCTATGCGTAAGTATGAACGTAGACTAGTTAGTATATCAGTTCTAACTTAGGTCGGGGTTTATGCGCTACTAGTCTTGAATTGCCAGACCTTCCTCCACAGCGCTGGAACTTGTTTTGGTGGAACATGTGTACGTTCAAAAGTAGTTTTAGTTGTGCATTAGAGAACTCAGATTGGACCCTGCAGAGATCTGAACGCCAACACAAAGAAAGAGGAAGGTAATAGACACCCGGCCAAAATGAGGGACACCTGGCAGAAATTCCGACAACACCAGAGCAATCCCGGAAATGAAACGCCATTGATATGGACGCTCTATTAACAATTTAAGGGTTCACCAGTTGAAATAGTTCTAATAGTTGATGTTTTCACCCTTTGTGTTTAGGTCTTTGTTTTAGCTCCACAGTGAGACATCTCACTTCTATCCTATCTTTGTTGGGAACTGCACATGCTCAGTAGCTCGGTGTGTGTGTGCGCATGTACATCTGTGCAAGTGTTGAAATGTAGCTTACTGAGATGTTGGATGATGTGGTCTATGGTAGACTTGAAGAGAGAATTCATAGCATCTGGACTCATCCTCAGCATCCCCTGAGACGACCATTTAACAAAGTCCACACTAGGAGAGGACATGAGAGTATATGGATGAGTATAAAGAGCTCAGAAGCCGTATTACAATATTAATGACAACAATTTCATGTATCAATATATGACAATATGACAAGGCTTTGCCAAATCATACATCAAATTAAAATCTGTAACAGTTGCATACGTGGAAAGCCAGACTGACGCGGACCATCAATTTTTTTTTTTTATTAGAAGTCCACAGCTGTCCGTGTCCGAGCATTTGGGAATCTATGCAACCCGGACAGATGAATCAGCAAATATTTACAAGAGGTGTTCTTTAAAATGAAGCATGATTGTGCAACTGTAGCGTTTTAAATGCAGTCATATGTTTTTAGTGGAGAGATTGAAAGAAAAGTGGATTTTCAGATCAGCTACTGTGTTCCCCAGCTTAAAAACCAGAAGAAGAAACTAGGGACAGCCTCACAGTTTTTTCTATGTCCCTCATTCGTGTCTCTTGAGGCCTACAAGCACATCTATGTCCAGTAATAAATCCTGAAAGAATCAATAGCGTCCATCTGCTGTGATTCTGTGTGTGTGATTCATGTACAGGATGTGCACATGGGAGTGTGATGTTGTTAATGTTGGCCCCTCTCAGGTTTTTTCAGCACAATGAGACAGACTGAGCATTTCCAGTTAGTTGTCTGAGGAGCCTTGGGCGTACTGAGAGCTCCAGTTTCAGCCATATAAATTTCTTTTAATGTCCTTCCCTGTGGGATTATGAAAATCCACACAGACATGAGACAGGACCATTAAAATCTAGACTCCATGCGGGTCCCAGAAGTCAGTCGTTATAGTACTCTAATGGCTTGAAGTGAAAAGTTACATCATCATTTATATCTTCTCTGTCTACCACCAAGTGCTAATGCTGTGCTCTTTTTTTTTAATAACAAGTGAATTTCTACCACATCTGAATTGACCGTGCTACACCCTACTTAAAGTGATTAGCATTTACACACTTTTCCATGTTATTGTTTTTTTTCCATTTGAAACAAGTCTCCCACCATGTGTCATCAGACTACCACTGGTTTCCCAAGCTCACATTTCACCAATTGTGTTCAATCATGTACAAACATTATTTTGTTCAAAAATACAATTTGTATTTTGTATACAGACAAAGATATATAAAGACGTACACATCCAGCTAATTATTGCAGATCGGATTTGAACGCGCAGACTCAGTCCATGTGGGTGAGCTTGAGGTCGCCCACACATCCAGCTTCCTGATAAATAAATCCAACTGGAAATGCAGTGGACATTGTTGTGCAAATGCACTTCTATGTCCCATTAATTGTCTCAATGCGCTGTATGGCAGCCAAATGCATCAATTAAGATGCAGAGGAGAGTACCAACGTCACTGTAATCGGTGCGGCTCATGTCGAATAAAAGGGGAGCTGAAATAATAAATAGTGCATCTTTACAGTCATGTAATCTACTCTCCATCTTATCTACTACCTATCTAATCCTGTTCAGGGTATTACTAGTCTCTCATAGCCAGACCTCCATTACAGAGCTGTGGAGGAGGGTCTGGCTAGTCCACGCAGCATTCCTAGATGGGAGAAAAGCCTGCTCTAGTTTATTGTCATTTGTTTTAACCAATCATAATCGTCTTGGGCGGAGCTAAACTCCGGACGGAGCCATGGTGCCTCTGCTAAATAGTCTCAGGAAGGAAGTTGTTATGGTGGAACGTGTACGTTCAGAAGTAGTTTTAGTCGTCAACAGAAAACTCTGATTGGACAGATAGTCTAGCTAGCTGTCTGGATTTACCCTGCAGAGATCTGAGGACCAGGTAACCATAGTCCTCAGATTGGACAGATAGTCTAGCTAGCTGTCTGGATTTACCCTGCAGAGATCTGAGGACCAGGTAACCATAGTCCTCAGATTGGACAGATAGTCTAGCTAGCTGTCTGGATTTACCCTGCAGAGATCTGAGGACCAGGTAACCATAGTCCTCAGATTGGACAGATAGTCTAGCTAGCTGTCTGGATTTACCCTGCAGAGATCTGAGGACCAGGTAACCATAGTCCTCAGATTGGACAGATAGTCTAGCTAGCTGTCTGGATTTACCCTGCAGAGATCTGAGGACCAGGTAACCATAGTCCTCAGATTGGACAGATAGTCTAGCTAGCTGTCTGGATTTACCTTGCAGAGATCTAAGGACCAGGTAACCATAGTCCTCAGATTGGACAGATAGTCTAGCTAGCCAAAAATGAGGGACATCCAGAGGAATTTCCAGCGACACCAGAACAATCCTGGAAATGAAACGAATACGACGAGGGCATTATAGACACACTTTCCAACGTGTCAGGGATTCCTGCCTGGTTTTCTGTAAGTACTCACTTGCTTTTGCGCAGGGCGTGTTCTACGCTGTGGCCCCTGAACTTCTTGTAGTAGTCAATGAAGGAGAAGGGCAGGTTAATGTTGAGGGGGTTGCTTCTGTCAGGGGCCGCTGCCCTCTTTCGAGACTCAAACGCAATCATCAGGTCCACCCAGGCGGCCGGCCTCTTGATCTTAAATTGGTCAATGAAATCCTGGCCAAAGATCCTACAGAGCAGCTTCTCAAATTCATAGTCAATCCCGATTGAGCCATAGGGACCACCTGGGAAAAGAGGGGATTTTGAATAAAATAAACAGGACAAAACCTCTGCTGCATGAAGCAGAGAGACATGATGTCAAGCCCTCTTCACCTGAGGCCTTGTAGAGCTCTTTTAGATGTCCCTCTGGAAGACGGATCTGATGGACAGTCAGATCCACTGTTCCCCCCACAGTCCACCACCACATATCGGTCACCTGCACAGAGAACACACACACATGAAACATGGTGTGCAATAAGTTGAGGTGCTTAGCATCTAAAATGCTTGTTATCTAAATATTCCATTTGCTAGGACAGAATTAGGCAAAACTGTAATACTGAATAGTATGCTCCATATACATGGAATAACCTGCAGATTGTAATAAAATTGAACTGCCTGATTCCATTTAATCACTTTAAATTTCTTCTTTATGAGTCCATGTATCCTGAAATTACATGTGCACTTTGAGTTGTTTAACATTCTGTAATTGAATGCTGTGTGTACTGTGTATTGCAACAGTATATTATATATTTGTTCAGTAATTTTTTATATGTATTGCAATTTTAAATGGCATGTAATCAGAGCAGAGTTTGCTCTCAATTGGCCCTCCGTGAATAAATAAAGGTGCTGTCTAACAGCATCCTCATTGCTCAGACATGCTTCTGTACCACAGCTCTGGTGATTTTAAGAACGTTCTCAAGGGAGGTCGAGCTTTCTGATCCAGGCCGCAGAGAGCACTGCTGACCTACATTTCTGCAGCTGCATTATCAGCAGTGCAGCGATGAGGTGATGAAAGAAGAAGAAGTGGATGAGGTAAAGAGAGGGACTCAGGATTGGCTTTGCCACCGTTTGACACATCAGTTTGAAAATCAGATGATTTACAAAGAAAACACAATTAAGGTCATATTTTAAGCACTGCTTTATTACTACATGTCATAGAACTTAATGTAGCTCTAGTAATGTCATGCACTGCACTGCTAGAACTATTATTTCCAATCCCTGTTCTATTATATTTATTGTTACGATAAGTGCCATGGCACATCATGCCAACTGCTATAATCACCATAAGTCATATTTCTCTATATCTGTATTCCAGTATCAGTGTCTCAGTGTCCCAACTGGCGGCGGCAGATGGTCGCCCACCAAGAGCCTGGTTCTGTCTGAGGTCCCCTATTGGTTAAATGAACTTTTTCCTCACCAATGTCACACCAAATGCTTTTTCTTCTGGGGAATTGTTGGGTCCTTGTGAATTATAGAGTGTGGTCTAGACCTACTCTATGTGTAAAGTGTCTTGACATAACTTCTGTTTGTTATGTTTTGTTATGATTTGATACTATAAATAAAATAAAATTGAATTGAATTCAAAAGGTACCAGTAACATTTGTTTTTTACTCAGATAATATCTATTGAATCCAATTGAAATAATGTCCAAGGGATTTTTACAGTTTTAGTTAAAATATTTCTATAACTGAAAGGGAGAAAATAGTCTTTGGGCATGCATGACTCTGACTGCCATGTTGACAGTCACAGACACACAGTCAAGTGTTTCAGCTGTTCAATTATGGGACTTTATCTGACAACTCAGTGTACATTAGGACTGGGACCATACGACATGCTTTTGTCCCGATTTGATTCTTTCCCGATACATGGCTGCCGATGTGATTGGATAGTTTAGGATTTCTTTTTCTTTTTTAATAAAAACAAAAGTTGAATAATAAACTTCTAGAGACATTATATCATGAGACACATCTAAAAAGTGATTGTTTTCTAAGAAGAATGCACATCCCTTGTCAGTCTGACATTTATTTACTTGGTAAATAAGAACTGCTTTGGCTCTGTTTTGATTTTCAAAATGATTAAAGAAAATTACAATACATACGATTTTCGATGTACATGTCCTGTTACTGAACACTGATCATAGATAGATAGATAGATAGATAGATAGATAGATAGATAGATAGATAGATAGATAGATAGATAGATAGATAGATAGATAGACAGATAGATAGATAGATAGATAGATAGATGTACAAGTCTCCAGATTGTTACAGTTCCCCCAAACACCAACATGCTTTATTTCTACCAAAATCTCTAGAGTTAGTACCTAATATGGCAGATTGCAGCATAGGAAACAGCAAGAGGAAGAGGGAAAAGAAAGCATAACAGATGAGTAAAAGAAGAAAGAAACTCTACCTTCTTCCAGCTCCGACCAAAGCTCCCCTATGACATTTTCCACCAAAAAGGTGCGGCTCTGCCGGTTGCGCCGAACATGCTCCTTTGCTGCTTGTTAACAGAGAGAGAATGTTCTTGTGAGTGGGATGAAGCCGTGAAGCTCTGCTGTGTGGCTCATATACAGTGGTGTGTGTGTGAGGCAAGCAGCAAGCTGTGGTGCACATGGATCCACGCTGTGAGCAAGTCAGATTCAGAGTTTCATCTTTTATTCTCTCGATGATGCATATACAACCGCTGCATTTAAATGAGAAATAGATCATGTGCCTGTTCAGCACATATATGTGTGCAGTATATACCAGTAGAGAGATGGAAGCCTCTAGGACAGAGGTGTCTAACTCAGTGTCACTAAGGGCTTTTTTTAAATTCTCTCATTAAGCTATCTCACTTACAGTTTGGCCCATGTGAAGCCCCCCAAAAAGTCGGTTATAAAGATACTTAGTCATCATAGAAAAAAAAGCGACAAAAAGTTTGAAAGAAGCACCAAAAATAATGGAAAAGCAACAAAGTTGTCTAAAAAAAAGGGGCAAAAACATCGACAAAAGCAGCGAAAGAGTTGGAACAAAAAGTGCCACAAACATCGGAAATGTTGACAAAAACTTCAGAAAAAGGAACAAAACCTAGCTGGGCCAAAACGTATTGTGAACCTAAATTGAGATCAAAATCTGACAGGGGCCGGGTTTGGCCTGCGGGCCTTGAATTTGACACACATGCTCTGGGACTATCTGTCACACCAATCATGTTGCTCACGGTGTTAACATGCAGTGAAGGGGAAATGTGACTCCATCAAGACCCCCTCATGAAATAAAAGGAAACAAATATTCTGTATAGTTGTTCCAAGGTTTAACTTATCCAACATCAGTCTCCCAGGTCATAAAAATACATAAAGGAGTTTAACAAGCAGACATGTTGCTGCAACAGTGGTTTTCATTAAATGAACATTTTCTAAAACAAATACCTAAACATTTCTCCAAGTATTCATTGTGTTTTAAGGTATATCTATCTACAGGCTACTGCAGCTGTAGCAGTGTGAGCCATGGACCCTGAGGTCAGCAGGAAGCCCTGACAGGAGGAAATGTCAGCGGGACATTTCCTCCTACACAGAGGAAACAATACAGACAATGAAGGACAAGTCTCATTAGCTTTGCAGAGGGCATGAGAGAGATTACATCAGCCTAACATTCCAACAACATCATTACCCCCCAGGACTGATTTATAATTGAGCAGTTTTATTAACAATGTGTTCTGTGAAATCTGAATTTGGTAAGGTTCTAATAATAAAGTATGTCATTGCAACTCTATCACTATTTATTTATAACTGTATAAGTCTTGTATGTTTCTTACAATGTTTAAAAAATATTTCTATTTTGTTTTATTATTTTATTGTTTTTCTATAATAAATGTTTATTCTGTGCAAACAGATTTTAGATTGTGAGTTATTTATAATGTGGTAGTTAGTTATCTGAGTGTGACTGTTAGTTTGATCTCTTGTTTATGGGAAAGGTATGTGTGTGTGTGTGTGTGTGTGTTTGAGGGTGTGCATATGCATGTGTATGTATGTGGGCGTGGATAAGTGTATTGCATATTGATGGGATTTTACATATATTCTTGGAATGGAATATCTGTGATGTAATGGGTAAGTATTGTCTGTCTAGTGGAAGAGCGATCTGACTCCTACGGCATCAGCTAATGGGAGTTCTTTTAACAACAAACAATGATATATCAAATATCAACCAGGAAATTATTGTCTAATAGGAAACATTAAATGACAGATGCAACATTTGCAGTGAAACATGTTAGGTAGAGGATGCTTCAGTGGGAAGGCCCATTATGGGAAAGTCAAAGCAGTAGATTCCAAGTTGAATGTTCCTTTTGTTTTCCCAGGTTGTGTGTTCTAAGGGACTGACAGGAACATAATGGTCCAGTATTATTGTGAACAAGACTGCTAACAACCGTCAGTTAGCGTCCACTGAGAGTTCTCTTTTTGCCGCTGACAGACTCAGATTATTATTAATTAATAAGTGTCTGACAACATTATGGAAAGGATTCCTAAAGAGACTGGACAAAAAAGGGGCATATTTCTGGTACCAGTTTGAAGCCTTGCAGAGCGTTCTGAATCCCACAATGGAAATAGAAGTCCTATGAACTTGGAATCACAAACAGGCAGTCAGCTGTGTGTTGTATTCCACCCGCTGGCCTCCTGTTTCCCCCTGCAGTTTGGTAAAGAGATCTACTCTCCATCAGGCGTGTGGTCAATGTCTCAGAGCACCCCCTCCCCGACTAAATTTAGCTTCATCTTGTGTTTCTTATTTTCCTGATCTGCAATCTGTGGTGTTTATTTATCATATGAAGATCAAAATCAATTGCAAATCTCGTGTTCAAGTTTTTAGGGTTCCTGAAGGAGTAAAAGGATGTGCAGTTTTTAAACCTAAAACAGCTGAGATATACAACCTTTTCTTCAATATTAATTGGTAAGACATGTTTCTCCACACAAGATCAATGTATCTTCCTCAACACAGGGGCCAGTTGGTTGTGAACGTCTTAATTCATCTATTGAGAATTGGAGTGCACACATGCCCATGAGATACACCTTCATATCATAAAAAAGAAGGAATGAAGAAATGGAAATATTAGGCAATATTTTTGGATAACAAAAACAGACCTATTGGACCTTGGTATATCTTGTTTGCATGCAAGTGAATGGTATAATGTGGTTGTCGTCACAGAGAAGATAAGAAGTTGAACTAAAAGGAACATTTCCTTATTTTGGGTTTTACATTTTGATGGTGGTGATGGACAAAAACTAAATAAAAGTGAAAAACGTATTATTTAAAAAAAAGAAGGGAGAGGGTACTTGCTGTTGCTGCTTCACATTGCCAAAAACTATGTGATACTATGAGAAACTATGTGATATGAATGTACAGTGCAAGACCAGAAAGTGACTAATGGATGGAAGATAGCAATTTCCTTCATGTAACATGGTTTATTAATAACCAGGCAATAAGCTAGAACTTGTTAATGTAATACATTTCCAGTTCCAGTGTGATCCATTACCTATGATATTAACATTCTCTTAATTACTGCATCATTAGGTTTCAATGTGGGTCAGTTTTTGAAATTTCCTGACATAGTTCATTTAGAGTGTAACCAGTCATCTTTTATCAAACAAAGCAGATGATGATATATGATATGTTATATAGGATAGAATCTTGGAAAAGAAGCAAAAGCAAGTTGAAATGTGATGCTTGGATCAAAATAAAAAGTCATGAATTCCCTGTCTGAATTTAAAAAAGAAGCATGTTTACCATGACCGGGAGAAACTATGGAAGAAACAACATTCAACAGGAAGACAGTATGTTAGATGTCAGTACTAATGCTGCCAAAGAGAGAAACTGAGGTGACAACTGACAAACTGTATGAAAGCATCATGGTGGAACATTCAGCACCACATGATGTCAGTGTTGATGAGATGTACCTTGGGTCATTCCACCCCCCACGTTGTCAGTGGGGCTGCAGCCGTTCTGGGTGCTATGGGTGCCCAGGTCTACCATCTGGTGGAGGCGGAGTTTGCGGCAATAGATTGATGCTGCCTCTGGTTCTAAGGCGATGATCAGCTGATCTGGGTTCTCACGGGACACCAGACCAGACTGCACAAGGGAAGAATACAGACAGGAAAAACACGTTAACTTTTGAGATACACTTTTGCTGTTTCTACTGCATAATGGTGACATGTTTAAAATGGCTACTGTAGCAGTCTATGTCTGAAGTTGTGTAGGCTTGTTTTGGACTTCTTTGAGTCTGTTTCTACTGCCACCACAACACACTAGTGTGTGAAAAAGTTGCTCCGGTCTGATGCAGTTTCCATTATATTGACAATGCTTGTCGCCGCAAAAGTGCAAATAGCGCGAAACCCAGGATCATGACAATTTATGATCTTGTTTTAATTTCTTAATTTCATCATTGCTGCAGTGTGTGTGAGGGGTGCATGTTGATTACTTTGTATCCAGTGGTCTGCTACTAGTTGGCTCCGTCTGGCGCTAAGCACCAACCAAGAAGAAATGGCAATAAACCAGAGCATGTTTTTCTTCCATCCCAGAATGCTGTGTGGACTAGCCAGACCTTCCTCCACAGCGCTGTGGAGGAAGGTCTGCAAATGTGAGACTAGTGGGGTATCAAAAGAACAAAGTGCAAGAGAAAGGGCTGTGGGTTGTGTCATGGCTGAAGGAGAACTAACAGATGAAGTGATGAGAGGAGGAGTGGTTGCAGTGGGCTGACGTTCACTCGCTTTCTCCCTCCCTCTGTCCTCCATGAGCAGCCAATCAAACGATCCACACTGGCTGATGCTGAGTCACTGCACTCTGCTCACTCTCTCTCCACCTCTGTGTTTTACTCACATCGTCTCTCTATCAGCGCGTTCATTCATCACGGCCTCCAGCCCCAGCTCAGAACCGCTAAAAGCTCTGCTCTTTTTTCTATGTTGTTACCATCGTCTACATGCCCCCTCCTTCCATCCTTCCATCTTTCATTTAAAAAAAATCCTTTGTCCTGATCACATGCCTGGTGATCATGACAAAAGGATGATATCATTGCAGCAGGGACACATGAATCTGAATCAGTCTGAAACCAGAGCTCAAAAACCAGAATGTGTTAATGTGGTTTGAGATTCAAAAAGCTAAATTAAAGTTATTACAATACAACTGTTACCTTTAAAAGTTTAAGATTCAGTACTTTTAAATCATTTCTAGTTTAACATTTTGGAAAATGCACTTATTTTCTTTCTTTCTAAGAGTTAGATGAGAGGATTGACATCAATCTTATGTTAAAATCAATATTCTTCCATTGTCAGTGGATCATAAACAAATGTATAATAACAAGGTTTCCCCCAGAAAAGTTGTGAACTTGTGAAGCTGCCCCACTGTAACTGTAGTTGAAAAAAATGCCTTAAATGTACAGAAAAATAAATAGCAGGTACTAGTAGGCTTGTAATACACTGGGGGACAGCTGAATGTGAACAGTGATGATCCCAGAGAGAATTTTCACCTGCAGCTGGGAAGGCAGTAGGCAGTACACTGCCTAATACACCGCTAAAACCTATTTCATACAGTCTATGATTAAAACTCACAGAAGAAAGGAGTAGCGTTTGTGATGCAGTCAGCGCGTCCAATTTATTACACTATCTCAGCACAGCTCTGGCAATAAATCTGGCTGTTACCATGGACACTAATCTAACCTTCCTGCATCTAAGGATGGAGGAACTACTTTACATACTGTACCTAGAGATCGTTTGAGTGATCACATCACCCCTCTTCTGAAGCCTCTGCACTGGCTTCCAGTTAGATTTAGGATACATTTGAATATTGTAATTACACTTGTAATACCACAGAAAGCTCATATTCACATTGTTTCAAATGTGAAACATACTGTCCGACTGCCTGGTATACAAATTGTATAGAGGTCGACAAAACAAGCCTCCAGAGAGTCATAAAAATGAGGACAAATCATTGGAATCACCCTGCCCTCTCTGGAGGACACCTTCAGGCTGTCTTCACTGAGCTATCAACATCCTGGCAGATGAGACCCACCCCTGTCATCACCTGTTCTGTCTGTTGCCCTTATAGGAGGATGTGGTCCAGACTGAAGGACAGTTTTTATCCAAGAGCCACCACTGAACTGAACAAAAATCAAACATTTCCCCACCTTGGTGTCATGAACTAGATGTGCAACAATACAACCCGTGCAATACTTTTTTCATGCTTTTATATTTTTTAACTGGGATGACTGTGATGTTAGAGTACGTTTTGTGTATTTAGTACTTTTAGTGCAATGACAATTAAGTGCAATAAATACTAAATTATTTTTTATTCTATTCCATTCTATATGCTGCAGTATTGACAGAGGGTTTATTATAGGGTTTTTCTTTTTTGGTTTTGTCTGTGTCTCTGGGTCTCTCTATTCAGTGAGAAGTTCTCACACAGACATAATTTAAGCTACCCATCATGTTAGACCTTCAGCCATGGTTTACATTTCCTTTAAGATATGAAATCAGTCATTAGCAAACAAGTGTGTTCAGACTAGAGATGCGAGCTGAAACAAACAACAGGTGTACAAATGTGAATGAAGCTTTTTTGCCAACCTTATAGGCAGCTTCCCTCATGAACTGTTTTGCAGGCATTTTCCAGATGGCAGGAACAGTGATCACCCATCTCACATCATTGTTGTCAAATTCTCCGCCTGTCTGATCACTCAGCTCCTGCCGGAAGAACAATGAATCACAACAGGTTAGAAACGTCATGGCAGAGTTAGTGTCACACTATGGGCCCAGACCATTGGGGTAAAATTCATAAACAAGAATTACTGGGTCACGATTATTCCTTATGTGTTTCCTTTGCTACCTACCCTGCTTTGTATGCATCACATGTTCCCTGAGATAGTCATCATGCCACAATATGTCAGATTAGCTAGGTATCAATACTAAAAAAAGTAAATGGAATAAACTGAACATTGGCTTCAGGGTTCATGCTGGGATTGAGTCAAAATTCTACAGAATATGGAAATAAAATCATCAAAATAAAAATGCATTGTGTATGTAATACAACAGAAGATCCATGAATGCTGAGAGAGGTATGTTACCTTCAGTGCTTGCTCCTTAAAGAAGGCCAATGCATATGCAAAGATATCCAGAGCTTTCACTCGCTTCCCATTGGCTGCGTGGAGGTCTGTGTCGATGGACAGATTCTGATAGCGGGTAGAAGATGTTAAAGTTAGACTCAAATCAAAACACTACAGAATAATAGTACGTAGACACATACTGTATGAAGAGGGGGTATGAGGTCTGCAATGACTTTACAGCTATCTTCTGTGTTCTACTGCTGATATGTGACATTGCCCCAGAGCGGTATTCCTGATGGATTTGGTGACCCAGTGATCTTTCCTCCTCTTCCATCTATAAGTGTGTGTTGACTCTTTACACCTCTGACTTCAGACACAACACCGAGTCAGTGTTGCCAAGTCCGCTTATTGTAAGCGACTTTGGGCTTGTATTTCTATAAAGTTGCTTACAAATATATTTGGGCTTATTTCTAAAGTGTAGTTGCGGGAAAATACGGGAAGAAATATAACAAAGACTGGGAGAAAGAGAAAGGTGGAAAAGAAGGGATTCAACCCGTCGTGGGGAACGACTCAAAAGCCCTGTGCACTGTGAGATTGTAAGTGTGAAATACATACCTCGTACAACATGCTAGCACAGGAAAAACATTTTTAAAAATGCATTCTATATTTGATATCCCATCAGTTTTCTAATGTTAAATAATGTTAAAATGTGGTTTAACTCCCTCTTGTGCTCATTGTCCTGAAGCTCAGCGGGGAGAAAATAAATTAACTGTACCGTGTGTACAGTTTACCGATCAACATGGATGGAAATTGACAATCCGTGCACATAGCTTATTTATTTTTCTCTTCCCGGATCCTAGGTGGCGCTGTAGAAAAAGTCGTTTGTTTTAGGCTTGTTTTTAGAGGCCTGGTTGCTTATTTGTCTCGCGAGATCTGGCAACACTGGACTCAGTGTATCAGTGGACAACAGAGGACGAATACAGAGGCCTGGTGGAGGACTGTTGGTTGGTGCGGACTACACCTGCAGCTGAACTTAAGCAAGACCAAGGAGCTGATTGTAGACTAAGCTGTAACCTCTGGCAAAGTGCAAAACATCTTTTTTAACTTATATAATCACATTGATTTTGCACACCGTGTATGCTTCTCCTGCTGCTTGGCATGCTTGCAAGAAGAGAAACCTGGAGAACCTAATTATATGTATTCACTGGGAGTGTATGTTTGGAAGCTTACTGCAGTGGTGTGGAGCTTCATTTTGAATTTTTCCAGATAGAGCCATTGTTTGGACTCGCTGGGGTCCAGGTCATGGTAGAAGTCCCGTGCCGCGTAGCCAAAACTGTGGAACTTCCTGTCTGGAGTCAGCAGGATCGTGGTTGGAGTCTTCTGATTGGACACACCAGGGTCCCCGCCTTCCCAACGCCTAGAAGGAAGTGGGTTATCAATACATCCATCTGTATATCTACTTTTTTATTGATCAAATATAAACCTTTGGAATTTTTAGCAACCTAAACATGTCATCTGAATAATCATTTTGCAGGTGAAACCCCCCCATTTAACAACCCGACCTTTCAGAATTTTCCATCAATTGCACATGCAGTTTTGCATCTATTACGAGCTGTATGCACTGTAAACACTTTAATGAGGTTTTAATCATCAATTCAGTCATTAAATTCCATCAGAAAAGCCAAATGAACTTCTCTTGTGGGCTAATTGAGCTACTGGACAAATGGAGGGCAGCTATTCTTAGTGTTATCTCTGTTCCTTGGGAGAGGTGTATTATGGGATTATGGAGGCCATCTCACTAAGAGCACCAGAGGTGAAGAAAAAACTAATTTGTGAGATCTCGGGGACTGGATGGGCGAGCTTTTAGCTTTCAAGAAGCGTGGGGTTGGTGGGATATCTCTAACATTTATCTGAAAGAAATACAATCCTGTCATGACTGTTGTGTTCTTTACTTCTTTGACGCTGGTCTGGGAGGGGAATCTGCCTTCAGTTTCCGTGTGTCCCATTGTTGTTTAGCTTGTTCAGTAAATGTGAGCATCGCTGTTAAGCAAAACTATACTATTCCTTCATTTATTCTTTGTTGTCACGTTTGTGAGTGTCTGTATAGTGTTTCCAGTTTTATTTTGTAGTAGTCTGTTTTTCTCCCTTGTCGTGGCTGGTTTTACTTCCTGTCTTGTGTTTTCTTGTTTTTGTGATTGGCTGCCCAGCCCTGATGTGTTACACCTTGTGTCACCTGTCCCTTTGTGAACCTTGTTGCCCTGTGTGTGTGTTTCCTTTCTGTCTTGTTGGATTCTTGTTTGCTGTTTGTGCCTCGTGCCGGTTGTTGGTGTTCCCTGTCATGTCTCTTGGTTATTCTTCGTTTGGCTGCCTGCCCTCCTGAGAACACCTGTCTTGTAAGACTGGTTTTGTTTAATGACTGCATTCGAGTCCAAGCCTTGCTATTCCTGACAAACCCTGACATTTATATAATTATATTATTGTATGTAATAAAGTGTATTGATGTAATATGGATCTGTTGTCCTGTACTAGAAACATTTTAACAGGAAGAAAACACTAACAGTAATTCTCTATGCTATGTGCAGTAAAAGACATATAGCCCAGCATACGGCGAGACTACAGAACGTTTGCTATACAGCGCCATAGTGACTGCTTTTAAGCTACGGTATGATGGTGTATCGCTAACAACCAAGGAAGCGTCATGAACAAAGTAATAAATCATTAGATGGCTACTCTGGATCAGAGGAAGTACATTTCCAAGACATAGCCTGACATCATATGTATGTATTCCTCACAATTAATATTTGGAAACTTGCATCTCTGCGAAGAAGTTTTGAAGTGATGAAATGAGGATCTAGCTTCCATCTCTAAATAGCTGTCAGCACCACCAGAAATCAGGTTCCTGCTCCGTTTGATGAATGCTAATGTTCAGTCTATAGGGCGAGGAATGTCTTGTAGCACAGCAGTACACTCCACACCCCTCTCATACGGCCTTTCAAGAATTCCTTGCTAGAAACTAAAACCCTTCCCACTGACACGACACAGGCGGCCACCGTCAAACAGTCTTTGTTTGAGTAAGGATTCCAGCAGAGGAGGGACTCGCCCAAGCTAAATAATCAGGGGGATCTGGAGCTGTTTTCACAGCAAATCTAGTAGCACTGAGTAAAAATATCTGATTAAATCTTGGTTAGAGTTAATGACCGGTGTCAGCAACGAAGCCTTGCCGCTGCGTTTCCATGGAAACTGCTCTCACATGGGTCCCATAGAATATGACAGCGACAGTAGCTTGCAAAATATGGGAAAAACTTTTATTTGACAATTTGCAGATGTACATTTGCACTGATAGTGCACAATGTTTTATCAGAGCTGAGTTTAGGGAACACTCTCTAATAGATTTAACCATTTATTGCAACAAATGGAAATACAAGTATGCTTGGCACTGATTGCTCCGCTCTTCATAAAGCTCCCTGGACAAGCCAAGCAGCATGCTAAGCTTAAACAGGGAGCACCATGCAGAAACACTATTGGGTATATTTTCTTTAAAAAAAAGAAATAAATAAAAGAATTGTTCATATCGGACCCCAGTCCTTCATAGTCACCAGCTGATTGAGAAAATGCGGTTTTAAAGGCCAGTCTTTTAAAAAATGTAATTGTATTCTTCAAGATAGACCACTGTCAGCAACGTTCATATGTTGCTGCAGCTCCTGCCCATCCCCACACGTCTTCTCTGTGAGTGTCTGCATTGCAGTGCTGGCCTACCTCATAGTGTGAATGCACTCTGGCTCCTTAGTGAAGGCGTAAGCATAACCGCTGGACGTGGTGCCAAAGTCAATGGCAACCACCACCACAAAGGTCGGCTCTGGCGCTACCTGGTCTGTGTCGTTTTGCTGTACACAGAGAAGATAGAGAGGGGTTAGATTCAAGATTTATATTTGCCATTTGTGCGTACACCAAACAGGATTTTTTGTGCAGGCTATTCAGTCAAGTAAAGTAAAAAAGAGTTAATGGTAATGAAAAGCACACTGACTAAGATAGAAAAAGATTATATAAGGTAAATAAATTAAAATATAATAAGACAAAAAAACTCAAAAAAAGAGTGCAAAAAATATAAAACAATATGACAATACTGCAACTGGAGTATGAGTACTACTGTAAACCAGAAGGAGAATTAGTATAAGTAAACATCTATACAGGTTATAAACAGCATGCACTATGCTGGGTCTGTGATAACTGTGGGGGATGTTGCATTAAGAAAAAAAGGGTTGTCAAAAGATGACCAGATTAAAATCAAAGAAGATTGTCTACTGTAGGTTTGTAAAGGTTCTTGTATTTGTGATGAACAGCCATGGTCCGGAGGTCAACACTGACCTCCAGGTACTGGCGCCTTACATCAGCATGTATAGCAGAAAGTACAAGCTCAAGTTACCAGCTAACGCTAGTTGTAGCTAGCTAGCTTGGCTGGCAGAACGCTGAACAAGAGATTTTTAGGTGACCAAAAACGTTCCAATTAACTTAGCTGAAGTGAGAACACACAGTGGGAGGGTCAGAGTTTAAGATGACAACATAGACAACAACCAGAAACAAGTGGAGGTCTATTTTAATGTCCCCAGTGTTAGCATGGTTAGCATTGCTAAGCCTGTGTCCTGATTGACAGGTCCTAAAGCATCCCCGGCTTTATCCTCTATTGTAGAATAGATGGGAGCATCTTCTACTAAATGAACATCACGCTGGATTGGAGAAGACTTGAAAATAGTGATTGAGACCATGAACTGATTATTACTAAACAGCAGTAGTCACAACTGAAGCAAAACTCAGACTACAATCTGACTACCAACAGTCACCTGAACTCACCATAAACTCTAACTGCAGTCTGACTACCAACAGGCACCTGAACTCACCATAAACTCTAACTACAGTCTGACTACCAACAGTCACCTGAACTCACCATAAACTAACTGCAGTCTGACTACCAACAGTCACCTGAACTCACCATAAACTCTAACTGCAGTCTGACTACCAACAGTCACCTGAACTCACCATAAACTCTAACTACAGTCTGACTATCAACAGGCACCTGAACTCACCATAAACTCTAACTACAGTCTGACTACCAACAGTCACCTGAACTCACCATAAACTCTAACTGCAGTCTGACTACCAACAGGCACCTGAACTCACCATAAACTCTAACTACAGTCTGACTACCAACAGGCACCTGAACTCACCATAAACTCTAACTACAGTCTGACTACCAACAGTCACCTGAACTCACCATAAACTCTAACTGCAGTCTGACTACCAACAGTCACCTGAACTCACCATAAACTAACTGCAGTCTGACTACCAACAGTCACCTGAACTCACCATAAACTCTAACTGCAGTCTGACTACCAACAGTCACCTGAACTCACCATAAACTCTAACTACAGTCTGACTACCAACAGTCACCTGAACTCACCATAAACTCTAACTGCAGTCTGACTACCAACAGTCACCTGAACTCACCATAAACTCTAACTACAGTCTGACTACCAACAGTCACCTGAACTCACCATAAACTCTAACTGCAGTCTGACTACCAACAGTCACCTGAACTCACCATAAACTCTAACTGCAGTCTGACTACCAACAGTCACCTGAACTCACCATAAACTAACTGCAGTCTGACTACCAACAGTCACCTGAACTCACCATAAACTCTAACTGCAGTCTGACTACCAACAGTCACCTGAACTCACCATAAACTCTAACTACAGTCTGACTATCAACAGGCACCTGAACTCACCATAAACTCTAACTGCAGTCTGACTACCAACAGTCACCTGAACTCACCATAAACTCTAACTACAGTCTGACTACCAACAGGCACCTGAACTCACCATAAACTCTAACTACAGTCTGACTACCAACAGGCACCTGAACTCACCATAAACTCTAACTACAGTCTGACTACCAACAGGCACCTGAACTCACCATAAACTCTAACTACAGTCTGACTACCAACAGGCACCTGAACTCACCATAAACTCTAACTACAGTCTGACTACCAACAGGCACCTGAACTCACCATAAACTCTAACTACAGTCTGACTACCAACAGGCACCTGAACTCACCATAAACTCTAACTGCAGTCTGACTACCAACAGGCACCTGAACTCACCATAAACTCTAACTACAGTCTGACTACCAACAGGCACCTGAACTCACCATAAACTCTAACTACAGTCTGACTACCAACAGGCACCTGAACTCACCATAAACTCTAACTGCAGTCTGACTACCAACAGGCACCTGAACTCACCATAAACTCTAACTACAGTCTGACTACCAACAGGCACCTGAACTCACCATAAACTTTAACTGCAGTCTGACTACCAACAGGCACCTGAACTCACCATAAACTCTAACTACAGTCTGACTACCAACAGGCACCTGAACTCACCATAAACTCTAACTGCAGTCTGACTACCAACAGGCACCTGAACTCACCATAAACTCTAACTGCAGTCTGACTACCAACAGTCACCTGAACTCACCATAAACTCTAACTGCAGTCTGACTACCAACAGGCACCTGCATCTGCAGAACTCATTCACAGCAACAGAACTCTGAACACACGTCTCAGAACAGGCTCAGAGCAGCCACACACACACACACACACACACACACACACACACACACACACACACACACAGTCACTCAGAACAATCCTCACTGAGACACACACACACACACACACACACACTGTCACTCAGAAAAATCCTCATTGAGACACACACACACACACACACACACACACACACACACACAGTTACTCAGAACACAGAGTAAAAACACCAGCGTCAAACACCAATATAGAAATTACAAACTTTTCATCTCTACAGTGTGAATAATTTCACACTACTCAATAGTTTCTTTAAAGAAAAGATACAGATTTTATAATTTACTCCAGTTGTGCCCACTGTCATTTAGCAATACAAAAAACTGTAAAATGTTTATTGAGGTAATAATCAAGTGAAAATTAGGCTCATTTTCTCATCGATTTCTATAGAAAGAGACTTTTTTTTGGAACCAGTGGAGGTGTCCCCTGCTGGAAATGAGATAGAATGCAGCTTTAAGGAGCTTCTGCATTGGCTTCACATTCACTTTATTACAATGAAAGCACGGGGGGCACAGAGTAACAGTAGGTCCACAAATGAGTCCATAAGAGAATAAAGCCACCTGAGTGTGTGAAGGAGACAGCGGGGTGATTCCAGGGTCTCCCATGCTCTTTGCTGGAGAAGGGTTAGCCATCGCATCTGTGGAGGAAGACAGATATTCATGTCACAATCACACACTGTACCCTTTTCATCTTGCATGTTCCATTATTCAGTTATTTATTTGGATGCTTACTTATACTATTCTATGATAAGACAATATTTTCTTCTGAAACTTATGTTTGAAAAAGTATGGGTCGTTTTTTGTCGATGACTAGTCAAATAAGTGTTCACAAAATCAGGCGGGGAGAAAGGAGTTTGTTTGTGTGTGTGTGTGTGTGTGTTTATTTTCATTATCAATTAATATGATTATTCTCTTGATTTTTTAATTAATGGTTTTGCTCACAAAATGTCAAAAAATAGTGGAAAGGGCATCATCATTTTTCTTTAAATTCCTTTTTTGACTGGACCAAACCCACAAGATATTCAGTTTGCTATCATATATGACAAACTGAAACCAGGGAATATTGCCATTCTGAATGAATGAAAATTACTGAATCAATTATCATAAATAGTTGCCGTTTCTGTTGATTGACTGATAAATGAATTAACGAATCATTCCAGCTCTAGTCCAGAGTGACTGGAGTAATTTAACCTTTGGGGTGATCTGGTGTCACCTTAATCCTCCTGGAGACCAGAAGATCAACTCCTGCACTTTCGGTCCTATCAGAACAGCTATATGGTGGCACCCTAATTCAAAGCAGATAATTATCATTTCCATCTTACCAGGAACAATTTAGCTAAAGCAGTGACAGAAATCAGTTAATGACTTTGAGCACAAACACACTTAGTATATAAACTTTATTTCAAACCCAGGGGGATCCATATCATAATAAGAACATACCCAAACACAAAAATATAAAATACAAAGCCTTCCACAATGTTCAGTGTCTAATATAAAGACATGTTCGCCAATGGTTCCACAGTCTGGAAGAGAATCATAACTGCATACAGGGTTAGCCAAAACAGTGATTATGTCATTTTCTGACTCAGATACCCTACACATAAATACATACAGCAGGTTACGTAAAACAAGTTGCTAGCAAGGCTGATTGGTAAGTTGGCTAAAATGTTTTTGGTGTGATCCCTGCAGCTGCCAGGAGCCCTAACCATCAAACAGTCATGTTGACTGAGGAGGCTCAGACACACAGAAGCTGGGCCCAGCTGGGGAGCTTGAAATCTGGAAAGTCTCAGGCTGTAAATGTCTGAGAAGTGAAAGGATGGCTCATTTAGTGGTGCAGAGCTGCAGACTGACAACATTTACTCCATTCAAAAAGCAGAAAACATCCGTTGCACCTGTCTTTAAAACACAATGACATTTCAATTGAATTGGAGATTGTCTCCCCATTTGCTACCATCATTTTCATTAGTCTGCCTTAATAGCCTTCACAGAAAGTGTTCTTTGAACGCACACAATAATAATACTCCCTTGACGTATTGTAAGTGTCTGGCAGAATCGTCTCACGACGGGACAGCACGTTATCCATCCTATTTTTCTGCCTCGCTCACCCTTTTCTCTTGTCCACCCCTACAGAGTGGATGAGTGGTCTGAAGACCCATAATACACTTTGCCAGGCAATTATGGTGCAGAATTACAGACCACCTGTGGCTACAATCCATCTAGCCACCATCCAGCCCGTCTCTACGCGGCGCCAGCAGCCCACTCCCAAAACCACCTTTACAACCTTGAGTTTTTATTCCCAACAATTGCCATAAAAATAAAATCCCAATTAAAGAAGTAAAGTGATTGCTCTTGAAGTAAATAATATCTCAAGTGCTGTATTACTGAGGTATGGCTGAGGTGTTCTTTGTAATTGTGCTAACTCAATATGTTTACCTCCATGGAAAAAGACATTTCATTACAGAGATTCTCAACAGGCAGCTGTGCATTGTAAGGCAACTGTTTATCTACTACTTTTAATTCAATACAAAAAGGAATGGAAAATAAAGTCATACCAATCAATAGTGTGTACAGCCACTTGTTAAAAGCTGTGTGTAAATCTTAAAATTATTGAACAATCCACAAAAATATAGAAGAATAAATTTGGTCCGTGCTTCGTTCTGCTCTAACTTGTTGGGAAGTCAAACTTGGCTTTTTTGTGGTGGATCCTAAATCAGATCTGCTAGAAGTTTCAGCATAGTTAAGATTAGACATGGAGAGTGGGGACTGGTTGGGGTTAGGGTATGAATACCAGAGTAAGCCAATCAGAGGCAGAATAAGGTTGGGCCACCAGGCACGTCTTTGACGTCAACACTAGCGGATCCATTCGAGCATCTTCCCTTTTATGTCTGGGTTAAGGAGCAGACAAACCAAGTCGGCCATCGGTCCAGGTTTTCGCTGTGTGCCACACACCATTGATTTTTTGTCGTCCCCTTAAACAGCGAGCAACTGTCTCTCTTCAGCACGGAGCTCTGTAGCCGATGTCATGTGACAATCCCGCGGCCTCCTAGTTTTCATAGGATATCATACGTCTTAGCGTGCATAACGTTTTTTACAATGTCATATGAACCTGTTCATGAATGCATTGAGCTGTGGCTGTATTCAGAACCACCAACTACGTCCTACAGACGGACGCAGTATGTAGTACTTACTGCATACTACGTACGTCAGTAGTATGCATATCTACCTGTGTTTCTTCTCTGCCTCTCTGCTATTTTGTAAAGACAAAGATGTCTAAAATATAATAGCAGTATTTGAAATAGTCTAATCCTCAACATTTGATGCTTGCAAGTTGACGGCATACCAGCACTGTTTAACCTAAACTACACTTAACAGCATAGATGAGGGCATCCCGGGTCCTGTGCACACGTTGGACAGGCATGAGTCAAATTAAACTAGAAATTTTGTATTCCTTTGAAAGCCTAACCCCTGAACTCAAGTTGATATTGTAGCGCTGGCTGTGCAGCTGAAAAGGATGTGAAGACTCTTATTTTTTCTCTTCTCAGCAGGAGCATTGACTTCCTGTTGCCTCACATTCCATCTATTCCCCAAACGACTGTAGCTCAGAGGCCTGGGCCACGAGAGCATGTTAGTAAAATGATCAGGCACTTAACTAAAAAAATCAATCAGTCTAAGTACAAGTGAAAACAGGTTCCTTGGAGTTTAAAAGGCTCATATCAGTAAAGGTCAGTCTTCCATTTTCTGATGACATTGGTGTGTCCTTTGATCTGTTGGACTGAGGTCACATTACCAAGGGTCTGCCTGATGAAAAGAGCAACTAATCCAAAACATGCTTTTAGCCTGCGCCCAAGGGAGAAAGTATGTCACCAGCAACATTTTAGTAAGCATTACCCAGACACCAGGCGTCCCACCACCAGAATAGACAGCAGCCCGGTAAAAACCATTGTACACCTTAGAACTTAAATCTTAAATCCCCTCTCAATATCTAATTTGATTATTTACTGTATGTCTCCATTAAAATGTGCAAGTTTGAAGGTAGTTTCAAAAATGTCAGCAAGAGGATGTTTTTAGAATATGTCCCTATGTTGTCGTGTAGACTAATATTTATTCGAAGCACTGTACATTTGTTGCATTTCCTTTAACTGCTTCACAATAAAAGCCTCCTGCTAGGTTGCCAGGACAAAGGTTTTGGTATTTACTGTGTAGAATCACACCAGAAACACACTGCACACTGAATCGCTGCAAGCAGCTGCAGCGATTGTTTCGGCGTCTCCTCTGTTTCTTCCGTGAGCCATGGACGAATTTGTCAGGCAAGGCAGATAATCACATACGGAAAGGCCACAGTGCAGCCGGATACTTTACATTATAAAACAAATTTCTAAATAAAACACCCAGGTTTATGGTGATTTCTGGTCTTGATTTCTCAGCTGTGTCTATAGGCACACTGAGAGAGTGTGACAAACACAAACACGCAACCAAACCTGCATGGGGGACAGAGAGACAGAGACAGCGAGAGAGAGGGACATTCTGTATAGAAGGATCGCTTTGTTACCGGTACGGAAAAATGCTTCCGCGTGCGGTGTGTTTCCGCTTTTACACAGTAAGTCAGTAGTATACAGGTGGCTTGCATACATTTGAAATGCTTATGGGGGTCGTATTTCAACAAGTTAGAATAGTAACATTTTTAATACTTTTCATATCTAAATCTAGCTATTTGGGGCCCAGGAATTGTCTTGATAAAGTCTGCTCTTGGTGTTTTTTTCCCTTGGATCACTGAGACTTGGATATATGGCACAACTATGTCATTGGAGGCAAACTGCTCAGGACTCAATAATGCTCAGTACGAGATGAGCAGAAAGAGAGACGATGAGCTGTGATGAGATCAGCGCTTCTCAAAAGCAAGCAGCAATACCACAGGCCAAGCAATCGGCTTGTTCCGCACAGACACTGCACTCGTCTAGTTAAATATTCAAAATGTGCATAAATGTGTTAATAGAGACAGAGAATCTTGGGTAATGTCGAAAGACAATGGAAGCCTGTTTGAGAAGAAAGTGGTGTCTAAGACTGTGATGAACACAGAGACCGATACAAAGCAAAGCACCGGCTGGGATCTACAATAGCAGAAGAAGAGCCTCATTAAATTCACTGCAGCAAACGGAGAGGCACAAACACAACACAATACACCATCAAAGAGCCACATTCATACGGGCGAGGGCAAAAGGAGTTTGGGGAGAGAATGTGTTGTTTCTTCTTGCCATGTGAGGTCTCATTCATTCATGCCATGCAGAGAGAGATAGACACACACACACACACACACACACACACACACACACAAACTCCTTTCTCCCCGCCTAACTGCATCCACTTGGCCATCAGCCCAGACCCAGTGCAGAGAAACAGCCTGACAACAGCCGCAGCCACTACACACACAGATACCAATCTGCATGTCACATCTACACACAGGTCTGCACAAACATACTTTAATAAACAATGAAATGGGTTTTGAGGACGAATGACAACATATTTTTAGAATAAAGCTGCTAAAAGCTTGCAGATACTCAATACTTTTATCTTATTATTTTTTATTCTTTATTGTTGACATGGTACATAAACACCAGAGGATACTTAAACCCATGCCAAAAGTAACAAACAACATAACAAAATTTTCTCACACTGGGGCAAAGCATATTATTATATCAGTATCGTGATATGAAAATTTAAAATCAAGGCTAAAGTCCTGTAGTGGGAACTTACCCTAAATCCTAAAGCTAGGCAAGATCATGACTGTTATGGACAACCAACTTATCTTAGACTCCAAGGTGCTACATGTTAAGACGGACCAATAGTTTGATTGAAGACTGCCTATCAGACTTCTGAACCATTCATTTTCTCTCATACCAACTACCATCAAGATTGCACATTTGCACATTTCCACATCAAAGTAGCCAGACAGAGTGCCAATCTCCTTTTAGTGAAACAGGCATTCAAAAGACCCAAAGTGGTGCGTCATTACAACAAAACAACTCACAGAAAACGTCAGGCAGAAGGACAGAGCGAGTTCCTGGAGAGGGCAGAGCGTTTTGGTCACACTAAGGAAATGCTTTAAAACTCTCTGCAGAACAATGGCTTTCCTTCCTGCCTATCTGAAATGGAAAAGCTGATAATAGCAAAAGCTTTGCTCGACAGTGCCATTACTGAAGGCAGCTCTCCTAACCCAAAATAGACAAAAACAGATCACTGCACATCATTATTTGCCAACACACATGTATGGTTAACTCATTTTTGGTATTGGTTTGTCCAGTGTTCTCTTATTGTATCACATACATTCATGTCTCAGATCTGATTCTGCTGCCATGCTTTTCTTGGGAATGTGCATATTTTAACAGCCTCTGAATTATTCAGCAGAGAGGATGTATTCACTGCTAAGCAGTGCAGCTTCCCATTTTAAGGTTACAAAGCTGAAAGGCAGATAACTAAAAAAAGCATTTACTATTTCATTCTGTCTAATATTCACAAATAACTCATCAGGTTGCTGTTCTGCAATGTGCTGTGAACAGCAGATCAACAGATATCAAGTGCCGATATCCCAGAGGTATTGCACTGGCAGGGCTGTAGTCAGGACAGCCACAGGCAGGGAGAATGGAAAGGTTACATTGATCTGCTTCACATTGGTGAGTATTAGTTAGACATGCATTTAGCCTTTTTCTAGCACAACAGAATCTCCAACTGAAAAGGTCTGTATGTTTTCCCTGAGCATGGATTTTATCACACAGCCCCAAGAAATGTAGGTCAGAGGGACTGGATATTTTAAATTAGCTGTTTGAGTGTTTGCCTTGAGTGGTCCAATCCTTTCACCAATTCCTATATCTATACTTGAGAGAAACAAATCTGTTGGCTGAAACGTATATAACATAAGCGGGACACTTTAGAGTAAAAACAAAACTGTTTCTAAATTACCACAAATATATTTTTGGCATTTCTGAAATGCAATGTGTTGTTACTTTTGGCTTGACATGCTGAAACCAATATATCTATGATAAGCTAATATTGGCCAAAAACATTAATTTATGGCGCAGCGTCTAGCTCTGAGATAGACTGGTGATCTGTCCAGATGTATTTTGCCCAAATTTTAGTACCCCTATGTAATGTTTATAAGGATACAATATGTATAGTCCCTTATTAGTCCAAATAGATTCAATAGAATCAAGACCAAGCCGTGACTAAAGTGTACAGCCCAGAGCACAACTCATTTATGTTATGATGTGTATGAACTGCTGTCTGTCATTCTCTGCTGGCTGCAGAAAGAACTGCCCAATCGGGGATAATGAAGCTTACTTGACCACACATCTATCTGATCTGTAGGACGTCCAGCCCCACTTCTGACCTCAGCACTCTGTAGGTTACTCCGTGATTCACTCACGTAGCTTTTAGTACAGCTTTTATATTATGGGACAATATAAACATTTTCACCTGTCATCTAGCAGTAGTTTCCATATTCAAGGGTATGTTGTGATCCTACAGATATCTACTTTCTTTAATGATTTAAATTAAATCCACAGACTGTGCTCTTCTACTCTGCAGGCTAACTATGGCTGTCAGGGGAAATGTGCAAAACTATTGGACTTATTGTTGTTACCACGGGTAAATCATTATTCAGTCTTGGCAGACAGTAGACATCTGTGAGATTACAAAAATACTGTAAAGGTGAAACCTGAGTACCTTACTCCTGGTCTCGTTGGCCTTTAGACTGATAAAGACTCAGTAAGGTTGAAGTGTTGCCTTTTCCAGTCAATAATTCAGTGTTTGGACTTTTTTCTTTCACTTTATCAGAGTAAGATATACATTAGTGACTTAAAAATGGTGCGTTAGGAACTAAAGACAAATGAATCAATGGAATGTGGAAAAGCTTCAATGCAGCAATGAGAATGCACAAATTAGATGTTGTTTTACTATGATGCAAACCCTTGCTTTACATCTTTGACATGACACAGCAACATATGAAACCATTTACCATCACAGGACGCAGCATATTGCTTTTGAACTCTCTGTGCCTATGGGGCATATCTTAAAATCTAAGCATGTACAGTTTTTAATAAGAAAGTGTTTAAATTAATCCACAGAGGAAGAGACTTGTCCACTTGTGCAGAGAGAATATTTAGACTTATTAAAACTGTTTTCGTTTTACAAATAAGTGGCATTTCTTCACTCCCTCTTTACCAGCTCCTATCTGATGGCCTGTGAGTAGAACCTCCCCCATCCTGTTCCTCCCTCCACAGATCACCATCTCCTCCCCCAGTTGGCTCATGTCTGAGACATGACACAATGCTGAAAACAGCCTGTTCCCATTTCCCCTCAACAGACTGAACCACGGCATATCCTTAGTCTGTTGCTCTTTGTTTTGGTCAGCTCGGGGCAATGATCAGGTCCATCATGTCCTAATATCTTTTATATGAAAGCATACGAGGCCAGGGGTGTTATGGACCACAATGGAAATGAGGATCACATCCAGGGCCAGACATGTAGAGTTTAATGACATGCATTCATTGAAAAAGTAAAGTATATTTAAATGTATTACTGCATGTGGCTTTGTTGACATTTTTGTAGCATTTTTTCATACCTTTTGTTTCCTTTTCCAACTTTTATGTGGATTTCTCAGACGTTTTTGTTGCTTTTTAAGTAATGTGTTGCTTTTTTTGTGGCTCTTATCGCAGGCCTTGAGTATGACACGTGTGGCATAGGTGGTGTTATGGTGTTTGTTTTTAATGTAAATGTGTATTTATGAGTTTATGCTCAAATTTCCATGAAGTTACCAAAAGCCTCTCATAGCACATTACATCTTTTGTGACATACTGCAGTTTAGAAAAGCAGGAAGCTGGTACCTCTCTCCACACAACAATTTCAATTTTATTTATAGTATCAATTCTTAACAAGAGTTAGAATTATCTATAATTTACAGATAGAGCGAGTCTAATAATAATAATAAAGTATACTTTATTAATCCCACAAGGAAAAATCACAATCTACACTCTGTTGTTATTACAAACACTACACACATGCCTGAATTACACACACATGCTCAGTACCTATACATGCAGTAATACTACTCAAATCAGAGCCTAAACAAAAGAGTCTCAATACGTCCAGATGTGACTGAAAATGGGATGAGCTGATCTAGAAGGTAATTGCTAGGGTGTTAAATCACCCAACCCCATCAACACCCACCACCAACAAAACCCCTGTCTGCCACCCCCCCACCCCCACACACACAATTCACAGACAGATGTCAACAACATGCAGAAGCCACTTCATTTACCAAACAGTTATGTAAATGAAGTACCTTTTGGTTTTCTATCCAGCTGAGAGCTTTGACTCTATTCAGTTGACTTATTACAAGTGCATCAAATGAACATGTGGAAATATGCAGAGACACCCGGCTAAATATGTACAAACCCACATCCATGTTCTGCTTCACAATTCAGATCTACTAAATACAACTTTTCAGCAACACAATTTACAACATTGGTTCCACCTCCAACCCACCAATGGCTTTAATAATGCTAATATCATCTGGCAAAATAAAGCACAGGGTCATCTGATAAATAAGGTGAAGCTGGACCAAATTTAGCTGCAACACATAGCAACGTTGTCTGTAACACTCTGGATTGGCCGATCTAATACATGCATGCAAACGTTTCTGGTAGACCACTTTGAGATCTGAACGACATACTGTTTACCTCACAACCATTAACACACATGAATAAAACGATTGTCAACGGTAAAATCCTGTCTCAGCGTATTATAAACCTCTATGCAGTGCTGATAAACCTCCAACCTCTTGGATCTATTATTCAAACCGGTTTTCCTGGTCCATAGTTCATCTTCTCACAGGTGCATGAAGCACCACTCATTTGAATGTGGTAACATGAACATGAATTGCGTGGAGCCATGGATAACAAACTCATCACCCAGATCTTGGATTCAGGGTGACCTGTGATTGGAGGATTTGTTCTATGGGGATAATCTGAATGTTCGGCACAAAAACATGGAATTCCAGCAATTTGGAAAAATAATATCACAAAATCAATTCACTTTTCTGTATCATTTTAAAGTTAAAAACATCAAATGGGACATGAAACTAAACCCAAGATTCCCTTGCCACATGGTGAACATTGGACCACTCATCATCAAGCGTGCCCAGAACTGTCCACTAGCACTGCAACTAACCATTATTTTCATAGTCGATAAATCTGTTGATTATTTTCTTGATTAATCAATTAGTTGTTTGATCTATAAAAATCAAAACAGTGGATCAGTGTTTCCCAAAGCCCAAAATGTTGCCTCCAATGTCTTTGTCCAAAACTCATATTCAGTTTACTGTCACAGAGGAGAGAGGAAACTAGAAAATATTCCCATTTTAGAAGCTGGAATCAGAGAAATCTTTTATTTTAATAAAAACAGATTAGTCGATTATCAAAATAGTTGCCGATTAATTTAATAGTTGACAACTAATCAATTTAACGACCTCTACTGTCCACCTTTAAAAAAAAGGGAAAATTTGAGTTATAGAACCAGCCCATCACCTCCTCCCATCCTCCTGTGTCTGCTTTGGTGCCTCTTGTTGACTTACTCCAGCATTCTGCCTTGATTTTGAAATAAAGTATGCATAGTTTTTACAGTCTGCAGTTTCAGCACTGCTGCATTTTGGTGTGTGTAGATCCATTTTTTTAAATGCCTGATACATTGAACCAGCACACAGGATAAAACACTTGATTAACCAATAATTACCTCGTGTTGTGAAATCTTCTTTATGGACTAGGTGATCAGCTGAGTTCCAATTGATGACAATTTGTCGTGTTTTTCTCGCTGCACCGCTCTTTACTGCAGTCCCCAGAGGGATCAGAAGACCTATCAATAATCTGAGGACTAGTGACGTTAAGGGGAAACTGCTTTGTCAGCTAGGAGCCAGACATTACACTGTACTGAGACCAGGGCTGAAATGACAATCTTTGGAAACTAAAGAATTAGGAGCTCAGCTATCCCTGGCTTGGACAGCTATTTATTTTAAGCGGATTCAAATTGTATTGTTTGCTTAGTCACTGGACACTCCTTACAGTTGTCTAAAAAGCAGATATGGCAATTTGACTCTGCCTTCAATGCAGATAGCAGAAAGTCAAAGGACATGACTCAGCAGAGTCACATCTAACTCTGACCTCCCACTCATGGATGATCATAAAATTAACATCTGGGATGTCATATCGCTTTGCATGAGTCGTATAAGTGATTATCTTTTCTCTTACTTTTATAAAGAGATATTAAACAGTTAAAGCCTCTACCCTACTGCGTGGGCCTATACAAAATGTCCTTGATTGATCTCCATCCCTCTGACAGATTGTCCAATACCTTTTTTATCTTCCCAATACCGATTCCAATACCTGAACCTGCCAATACCGAGTACCGATCCGTATCAGTATAAGTATCTCTGATCATTCGTGCAAACATGCTCTGGTTTATCGGCATTTCTTTAAACCAATCACAAATGTCTTGGGCGGAATTTCCGGCGGCACGGTGGCTCAGTGGTTAGCACTCCTGGCACCGGTCACCGGTCCGGGCAGGGCCTGTCTGTGTGGAGTTTACATGTTCTCTCTGTGTCTGCGTGGGTTTCTCTAGGGACTCTGGGTTCCTCCCACCATGAAGACATGAATGCTGGGTAACTAAGAACACAGCTGAAAATTAGCCAACTGGCTAACACAGGTTAGCAAATGTTAATTATTGCATTGTCCTAATCAAATAAATCAATGTTAATCTTAATCCTGGAAGTGGAAGATTGATTGACCAATGACTATCGACAACACTGCCAGCGAGCTCTGAAAGTAGCTGAACTTTGACCTACTGTCACCTACAGACTACAGCCATCTGGTTCAGTGGACAACCCTTTAAAGTCTTTTTTCTGTGCAATATATCACAATATTCAACAACGTTACCGCATAATGCATATTTTTCTCATATCGTGCAGCCCTAGTATGCACCATTCACCATTCTACGAAGGGTAACTACTGTGGCAATAAATTCCTTTCTGATTCTAATTCTGATACTGTATGAATTATATGATGAATGTTGGCAATTGAATGAATGTTGTTGATTTTTAGGTTATGTAGCATGTGTGCAATATAGTTTTTTTTAACAACGCTGGCAGGGGCACTCGCAATTTTGTTGTATTCATTACAGTAATAATGACAATAAAGGCTTCTGATCTTTTCTTATCTTTATCTTAAGTCTGAACTGGCCCACAGAACGTTAAGCCAGCATATAAATATGAAGAAATCATGAACACAAGGCCTCTTTTATTCTCCTGGTGCTGCTGTGAAAATACAAGACAAACACTAATCAAGTTGTTGACTGCACAAGTAAATGATATTAGACACAGAAACTTACTGGCTTTAGAGATGTTATGCCTAATGTGATCAGTCAAGCTCAGGGTCACACCCATATGTGACATCTGGCTGTGAGTGTTGTCATTTATATGCAAGTCAATGCAGCTGGCTTTCACTGCAGGGAGTGTGGCTACAGTGGGGGATCAGCAGAATGATGCTGCATTCATGCTGCATGGGAATAATCCCAATCACTCAAAGAAATTGCATCATGCAAAAGTTTTAACTCTTAAGAAGGTGTAAACTAAGAGGGTTAAAGAACAGACAGAGGCAGGACCAAACCACAAAACGTTTATGGAAAAAAACTTCATCTATAGTTTAGACTAGTTTTAAAAAGTCACTAAGCAACAAACAATTATCTTCAGACTATATAGGGTGCTACAAGCAACTTAATTTATCACACCTACACACACATACACATGGCACCTGCAGTGTGATAATCTCTAACACCATGTATAAAGCCCTGCATTCACAACTCACTGATAATAACATCCAGGTAACAGCAACAAATAGGGCTGGGTACCGAATCCAATACTTTTTAGGCACAGAACGAATTGCCTCCTTGGTATTGAGTATTGAAAAATGTCTCGTCATTCAATACCTAAGGAGGAAATCTTAAAACTCCAATAAGCACGCAACATGCTTCTACCAAGATCTAGTAATGTCTGAGGTTACACGTCGTAGAGACACGCCGGGAAAAACTCTACGCAATGCATTACTCGCGTAGTAGGAGCTGAAATATAACCGGTATCCAAATCACAGTATTGGTACCGGTACTCAACCGGTGTTCATTAGAGCGATATTTACAGTATGCCAAACAGGAAAAGGAAGGGTTTTTTCTAACCAATTCTATTACTGCAACAGTCGTTAATAGTGTTCTAATGTGGACGTCTGATCTGCCACTAAATGTCCAATCAGGATAAAGTCGTGCTTCAATGGCCCCGCCCTTTTTAGGGCGATTTCAGTCAGGTTGTAAATCGCCCCAGAAGTCTCTCATAGACTCTCACGTGAAATCATTTTTTTTCAAATATCAGAGCTTTCAATACAATCTCTAAGAGCTTGTACTTACGCACTTTTGTCATACGTAAAGAGAAAAGAGTGTGCCGCAGCGTCAATCAACTCACGTACTACTGTCAAGATGGCTGGCGTGCAGTTCAACTTACACACCGAGCAAGTATTACATAAAGTGAACTTTGGAATCAACGTTTTATATTGAGCCCGAAATTGCTTTACGTGCAGTGTTTGTATAAAACTTGCCTCTCAACTTATACTTCAAATTATTGACTATTGTGATGCGGTATATCAAAATGCATTTAACTCAGACCTTTTCCACTTAACACAGTATATAATAGACTTATCTCTCTCATCACTGTATACTGTAGAATGCTCTTAACTGGCCGTCTCTGAGTAGTAGAAAACACACTCACTGGCTTCAACTTCTATTTAAATGTATTTATTTCAATTATCCTCCTTATTTAAAATAGTATCTTGTACCTTATACATCTAACTATGAAGTGTGGCACTCTACTCCATACTCTATAAAAAAACAAGTGGCAAAAGAGCTTTTAAGTTTAAGGCTCCAGCAGATTGGAATAATCTATCTGTGGAAATAAGATTAACTTGGTTGATTTAAACATGCCCTGTCTGCTCACTTTAATATAAACTGCCTCTGTTATTAAATATGAATGTAATCTTTATTTCTACTGTCCATACCTAATGTTTATATTTGACTGTAGTCATACTTTACTGTATACTTATTGACTTATTATTGTCCATCTT